>WAAF01004307.1:222566-235491 GCA_013400475.1 Tricholaema leucomelas | reverse complement strand
TGTGGAGATGCTGGAGAGTGTCCAGAGCAGGGCCAGGAGGATGCTGAGAGGGCTGCAGCAGCTCTGCTGTGAGCACAGACTGAAAGAGTTGGGGCTGTGCAGGCTGGAGCAGAGGAGGCTCCCAGGGGACCTTCTTGTGGCCTGCCAGGATCTGAAAGGGGCTATAAAACAGCTGGGGAGGGACTTTTGAGGCTGTCAGGGAGTGCCAGGAGTGGGGGGGATGGAGCAGAGCTGGAGGTGAGGAGAGTCAGGCTGGAGGGGAGGAGGAAGTTGTTGAGCAGGAGAGTGGTGAGAGCCTGGCAGGGGTTGCCCAGGGAGGTGGTTGAGGCCCCATGGCTGGAGGTGTTTGAGGCCAGGCTGGCTGAGGCTGTGGGCAGCCTGCTCTAGGGTAGGGTGTCCCTGGGCATGGCAGGGGGAGGTTGGCACTGCCTGATCTTTGTGGTCCCTTCCAACCCTGCCTGATTCTATGATCCTGTGTGGTGCAGCAGACAGGCTGGAGGACAGGGATGCCAGCCAGAGGGACCTGGACAGGCTGGAGACAGGAGAAGAGTGCAGAGGTGATTGGCATCGGAATGGGCTGCTCGGGGAGGTGGTGGAGTGTTTAAAAGGAGGCTGGAAGAGGCACTTAGTGCCCTGGTTCAGTTGGTTAGAAGCTGTTAGGTGATAGGTTGGACTCGGTGACCCCCGAAGGTCTTTTCCAACCTGGTTAATCCTCTGAAATGCCACACGGTTGCCCTCCCTTCCCAAAGGCAAACCTCAGCCAGAGCCCCTCCCGTGTGCCAGGGGCTGGGCACATCCCCCTGCAGCCCAGCCTGCGGCTCCCTTACTGGTGAATGGCTTGAAGGAACTTCCTCTGATGCTTCCTGACTTTGGCGTGGTCGATCTTCTTCAGCAGCTTGGTGTGCTTGTAGATGAGCCACGTCTCCCGCAGGACGTTGGCTGCCGCGTTCTTGATCTGCGGGAGCAGAGGGGACAGTTGGCTGCCGGTCACCGGCCCCGGGGCGCTCAAGGGTTCCGCCGCGACATCGGGAGCCGGTGCCAGGAGCGCTCGATTGGTGGCAGCTGGAGCGAGGCGCTTGGCTCCGCTCCCGCATCGTCTCCTGCTCCTCCGGAGGGGCCGCGGGTGGCTCCGATGGGAGCCAGGGCAGGCAGAGCCAGCGCCGAGCTCCAGACGGTCCCCAGTGTGCTAGCAGCCCTGTGCCACCCCGCTGGGGTCCTCACCCACACACGGAGCTGTGCCAGTTGCCTGCGTGCAGGGCTGTGCCCATAGTCTGTGTGCAGGGCAGTGCCCATTGTCTGTGTGCAGGGCTGTGCCCATTGCCTGTGTGCAGAGCTGTGCCCATTGTCTACATGTGGGGCTGTGCCCATTGCCTGTGTGCAGAGCTGTGCCCATCATCTGCATATGGGGCTGTGCCCATTGTCTGCGTGCAGAGCTGTGCCCATTGCCTGCGTGCAGAGCTGTGCCCACTGTCTGTGTGCAGAGCTGTGCCCATTGCCTGCATGCAGAGCTGTGCCCATTGTCTGTGTGCAGAGCTGTGCCCATTGCCTGCGTGCAGAGCTGTGCCCATTGCCTGCATGCAGAGCTGTGCCCATTGTCTGTGTGCAGAGCTGTGCCCATTGTCTACATGTGGGGCTGTGTCCATTGTCTGTGTGCAGAGCTGTGCCCATTGCCTACATGTGGGGCTGTGCCCATTGTCTGTGTGCAGAGCTGTGCCCATTGTCTACATGTGGGGCTGTGCCCATTGCCTGCATGCAGAGCTGTGCCCATTGTCTGCATGTGGGGCTGTGCCCATTGCCTGCATGCAGAGCTGTGCCCGTTGTCTACATGTGGGGCTATGCCCACTGTGTGCAGAGCTGTGCCCATTGTCTACATGTGGGGCTGTGCCCATTGCCTGCATGCAGAGCTGTGCCCATTGTCTGCATGTGGGGCTGTGCCCACTGTCTGTGTGCAGAGCTGTGCCCACTGTCTACATGTGGGGCTGTGTCTGTGGGCAGAGCTGTGCCAAATGTCTGCACGTGGAGCTGTGCCCATTGCCTGTGTGCAGAGCTGTGCCTATTGTCTGCACGTGGAGCTGTGCCCATCACCCACACACAGAGCTGTGCCCATTGCCCACCTGTGGAGCTGTGCCCATTGCCTCAAGGAAGAGCAGAGATGCCCAACTTCTCTTGGCTCCCACCTCCATCTGCTGCTCCTGGCAGGGCCTGGCTGTGCTGCCAGCACCAGGACGTGGCTTCCGCTGGCTCCCTGGCAAACCACAGCTCTGCTGCTCACTCCAAGAGGAGTTGGCCAATGTCTGCCTGGCACAGACCCTGCAGATCCATACCCACAGCCGTGGTGCCAAAACCTTTGTCCCATCGTGGTACCCACGCTCAGAGGTGCCAACACTTTCATCCTGCTGTGGTACCCATAGGAGTTGCACCCCGAGGCGGTGACGCCTGCATCCCACCGTGGTACCCTTCATGCCCAGCTCCTGCCACCCACTCGTGGCACCTTACCCGCTTGGTCAGCTGCGTGTCCATCATGAAGTTGTGGACGTGCTTCTCAGCTTTGGTGAGCTCCAGCTTCCTGGCCACCACGGCCACCACCAGCGCCGTGCAGCCAGCACCCTGCACGGGGCGGGGGGGGACATCAGTTAGGGGAAGAGGTTTGTCACCCTCCAGCACCTCGGCAACAGCAGCAGCACCACCACCATCTCCCCACTGCAACCCCCTCATTAACTCAGGCTCCATCATCATCCACACACCCCCCCCCCCTCCTCCCTTCATCATCTTAATGAGGAGACATCACAGATGATGGCCTGGAGCTGCTGCAGTGCTGGGTAATTAACGGGAGAGGCTGGGGCTGATTTATCAGGTCAGCAGTGCTGAGAGAATCACAGAGCCCCAGATTGGGCTGGGTGGGAAGGGACCTTCAAAGCTCACCCAGCCCAAAGCCCCCACCCCCTGCAGCCAGTAGGGACAGCTCCAACCAGAGCAGGTTGCTCACAGCCCCCCAAAAAAACTGACCTGGGATGGTGCCAGCCATGGGGCATCTCCCATCTCTCTGGGCTGCCTGGTTCAGGCTCTGCCCACCCTCGATGCTACCAATTTCTCTTTCTCTCCACTCTCAATGTCTCTCTTTGAGTCTCAAACCATCCCATTCCCCCCCCCCCCCTTGTCTTGGCACCACAGGCCCTGCTCAAAAGTCTTTTCTCCAGCTTTCTTTTCAGCCTTGCAAGGTCTCCATGGAGCCTTCTCCAGGCTGAATAACTTCAGCCCCCTCAGCTTGGCCTCACAGCAGAAGGCTTCCATCCTGGATTTGTCTTTGGGAAGCAAAGGTGCCAGGCCTCTGCTCCCTCCTCCTCTGCTGCCCCCTCCCTGGCAGAGGCTCCCGGTGCTGGCAAGCACTCCTCCACTTATTAAAGAGTCATTAATTAGCATCCTGCTCCGAGCCCAATCCTACAGCATCCCCCAAGGTCCTGCTGCCTGCTCCCAGCTCTCATTGCTTCCTTCTTCCTCACATGGCAGCCCCCAGCCTGAGTCATCGTGAGGAGGGGTCTCCATCCCAGCAGTCACAGGGGAGCCCCCAGCCCCAGTCATCATGGAGGGTCCCCATCCTGGCAGTTACAGGGGGTCTCAGTCCCAGTAGGTGGCTGAGCTGCCAGAAGGGTTCCCTTTGCCAGATACTCTCAGATCAAAGTGACTATAGGCTGGGGGGGGAACTCTGGGAGCTTGTGGTGCTAGGACCCCCTCTGCCAAGCCCAGCAGCTGCCCAGAAAAGCCTCCTGTGCCCCTCCACCAGCAGGGATTTGTCTCTCTCGCTTGGCTTCCACCACCAGCAGCAGCCTCCCTGGTGCCCGCCCTGGCACGAGCCAGATCAAAGGCTCGAATTCAATCTCAAGTCAATAACCTGACAGCTCTCGTGGGGCACCGAGCAGCAGAGCTGAGCCCAGCTGGTGCCAGGTGCCAGCTGCAAAGCAGGATGGATGCATCCCAAGGCCCCAGAGCTGAGAGGGCTGAGCTGGGCTGCTGAATGGATCCGCGGAGGAGCTGGGACTGGAGAGCCCTTGGCCGCTGCTGGAGAGTCCTTCAAGCTGGGACAGCTCAGGGGGCGTCAGAGGCCCCTCCGGAGGGTGACCTTTTGGCCATGAGGAAGTGAAGCCGCAGCAGCAGCAGCTCCGTGGTGCCGGCAGGCGGAGGGCTCCCAGCTGGTCCTGGCGAGCAGCAGGAGCCGGCAGCAGCTGGGATGGCTCCGGGTGAGGGATGCCAGGTGGTGTGAACAGGGTAGAGCCAAGGGATGCTCAGGAGCCCTTGGGGAGGTCCCTGACCCTGCTGAGGTCTGGCTCCCCTCTCCCTCAACCCAGCGCAGGCTCAAATCCACCCTGAATTCACTGCTTGGGGACCATGGGACAGGAGCCTGGTCGATGTGCCACACTGTGCCCCAGATGCCAGGCACCATCCCCTCTTCAACCAAAGCACTGTGTTTGCCAGCTGCTGTGCTCCCAGAACTGCAGCTGCAGCAAGCTCAAGCAGCTTCCAGGCTGTGAGACCTCAAAGCCCAAACCACCACACCTCATGCATGGCACCTGGTGGCCCTGCTGCCACCACAGGACTAGGCAGAGCCCACAGGATAGACAACACGGCTTGGCACTGCCCTTACCATGATGCCAGTGAGCAGACAGACGCCCTTCCCGCAGTAGGTGTGTGGCACCATATCACCGTAGCCAATGGAGAGGAAGGTGATGGAGATGAGCCACATGGCACCCAGGAAGTTGCTGGTGACGTCCTGCTGGTCGTGATACCTGCCGAGGAGACACAGGCATCAGTGGCACAGCAGGGGACGGGGACAGCTGTGGGGAGGCAGAGCGGGAGGCGAGCAGGGCGGCTGCGCCGTGCCGCGGGGAGCGGGGATTAGCGCGGCAGGACGCCCCGCGGCAGCCGCCGTTGCGCAACTTCTGGCACGGGAAAACCCCGCACGGACCAAATCAGAGCAGAAACGCCACGGAAAGGGCTTCTGCTTTCACTCAGACCTGTCACCACATCCCGGCCTCGGTGCTGCTGCGTGGCGCAGCCGATGGCAGACACAGCTGCGGCTTGACCGGGCCAGCAGCAGCCTCCTCCGCATCCCTCCGCGGTCGCCGGCTCGGTCTGAGCCTGCTCCCCTGAATTGCCCCGTGAAGGGAGGGGGGGAGCGCAGTACCGGCAGCAGCCCCGGCGGCAGGGGATTCTGCCAAGCCTCCGGTATGTCCTTGGCTGCCGAACGGCGCGGGGGAGCGGTTCGCACGCCCCAGACGAAGCACACCTGGAGCGGCGGCGGCGGCGGCCCCGGGGACGCTGCGAACCTTCCCTGTCCGAGTCGCCGCTGAGCTGCGAGGTCACGACCGCCCTGACCGGCGCCGCAGCCGCCGCAGCTCTTCCGGCAAACACGCAACCGGGACCCCGATTGCCGCTCAGCTGCCCGGGACTGGAGTGAGCGCGACCGAGCCGTGTGAGGATGGTCCTCAGAGGATGCTTCCCAAGGGGATGCGGCGCTGCTTCCAAGCCCTGCTCCGAGCGGGACTCAGCAGCGAGCCCCAGGGTGGGCAGCACCGTGGGCCGTGGGCAGGACCATGGGCACCGACGGTGCCTGCAGCATCCCTCTCCCCCAGCAGGCTGCTCCCAGCCTCCTCATAAAACCAGTAGAGGGAAACCAGATGGAGCTTTTGGCAATCCCACCCAGTTCATTCCAGCTCCTCGCTCCCACAGCAGTTGGGTTTTCTCCTCTTCTGAAATGTTTTTCCCCCCTCCAGTAACTGAGGGCTTGAATGAGATCTTGGTGCATGACAAAGTGTCCCCAGCACCGCATCACAGAACAGGTTTGGTTGGAAGAAACCTTTCAGATCATGGAGTCCAACCCTTAACCCAGCACTGCCAAGGCACCACCAAACCACAGCCCTTAGCACCACACCTCTGGTGCTTGGAAACCCCTCCAGAGACTCCACCACTGCCCTGGGCAGCCTGGGTCAGGCCTGGAAAACCCTCAAGGGGCAGAAATTATTCCTCACAGCTGACCTAAACCTTCCCTGGGGCAACTTGAGGCCCTTTCTGCTTGCCCTGTCCCTTGTCCCTGAATCTCCACCGCGATCCAGCCTCCTTTCAGGGAGTGCAGAGAGCCAGAAGGCCTCCCCTCAGCTTCCTTTTCTCCAGGTCCCTTAGCTGCTCCTCACCAGACCTGTGCTCTAGACCCACAGTGAGAGCTGCTGCAGGGCTGTCCAGTGGAGCCAGTGCCCATTTCTGCAGCAGCACAGAGCTGCCCAACCCTGGTGCCAGCAGCATTCCCCGTTCCTTGTGCCACGTTCCCCTGGGAAAGGCTAAGCCCAGCACATCCCACAGGATGGGAGCTCTCCAGCTGTGGGGATGCCCTTGGGAGCATCGTGCTGGGCAAGGGGGTCGATGGCACAGACAGACGCTGAGAAACACTTGGGGTAGAAGGAGCTGATAAACAGGAGGGGTTGGCACACACCCTGGCTGGCACAGGCAGGAGAGGGGCTGCCCACTCATGCCAAGGGGCTGCCCACTCATGCCAAGGGGCTGCTGCTATCTGTTAAGCCCCCAGCACTGGTTTCCATCACCCCTTCATCCACCTGCTCCCACTAAAGGCACAGCCACTCCACACCAGCAGGGCTGCCACATGCATCACCCTGGTTGATGCCATGCCACAGCCAAGCAGAACCGCGCCAGGGTCTGCGGCAGCACCGGCTCGACCCCACTGACCCCATCGGGTTGGGCAGCAGCAACGGGGGCTGGGGGCTGGCTGCACCCTCACCCCGGGGGGGGTGGGGGGGCTGGCTGCACGTGCGGGCACACGTGCCAGCCGTCGGCGGGCAGGGCCGGCAGCGCTGCTGGCACCGCAGGCAGCTCTGCGTGGCGGCAGGGCGAGCGGGCGAGGTTGCTAAGCGACTCTCTGCCTTCAGAGAGCTGCAGCCCCCCAGCACGCACGGGAGGGTGCCCAGCAGCCGTGCTGTGCCCGCAGGCACCAGAGCAGCCCACGGCGCTGAGGAGATGTGCCAAGGTTATGCCGTTCCCCTCCCCTCAGCCTGGAGACTACATCTTGGAGGAGCAGCGCTCACCTCTGAGCTGCCCAGTGCCAGCAGGTGATGGCTGGGGACGGTGCCACCACCTTTCAACTGGTTTCCAGTGCTGGTTGCCAGCCACCTGCCGTTGATAGGGATTTGTGGGTGGCACCCAGGGCCAGTGTGTGCCCGAGGGTGATGAATCCCTTGGGCGTGGAGCTAATCTGGGGCCGCTGTGTGCCCAACCCAGTCAGCAACCCGTCCCCTGGTTCATGTCTGTCCCCTCCACAGCCAGGGGGAGGTGGAAGCAACTCGTGGTGGCTGCGATGCCAGTGCTGGGCAGCTGCTCCTGGTTTGAGTCATTACTCCCTTTTTTTTTGGGGGGGGGTACATGATTAGTTTATTATTTCCATGGCATTTGCCAGCCCAAGACACTTCCCCCCCCTCCTCTCCCCGCCAAGTGCAGCATCCAGCCCCAGCCTTATCCCCCGGGGGAGCCTGCCCGCCCTGCTGCTTCTTTTAGAGGCACCTCCCAAACACAATTAAGCAGCTCCGGGGCTCTCCGGCATATCCTGAGAGCATCGTTAAGGGCGGCGGAAGGCAGCGGCAGCGCTGCAAAGAAGCTGCTGAAGAGATCTCAGCGTGGTGCTCAGCCTCGCTGCCAACCCACCCGCAGCTGCTCTGATGCCCCCCCCCGCCCCCTTCATAGAATAAGGTTGGGTTGGAAGGGACCTTGAAGCTCACCACCCCCCCATGCCAACCCCCTGCCATGGGCAGGGACACCTCCCACCAGCCCCAAGTCGTTCAAGGCTTCATCCAGCTTGGTCCTGAGCACCTCCAGGGAGGGGGCAGCCACAACCTCCCTGGGCAAACTGTGCCAGGCTTTCCCCACCCTCACTCTAGAGAATTTCTTCCTCGTCTCCAGTCTCAATCTCCGCTCTTTCAGCTCGTTCCTGGGGTGATCACACATCCTGCCCTGAGGAAGAGGAGGAGCGGCCTTCCTCCTGCTTTGCAAGAACCCACCCAGAAGCCAGCTGGGTGTCCCAGGGGACGCCGTGGTGTGGGAGGTGCGATTCCTCGCAGCTCAGCTCCCAGCACGGCACGAAGCTGCCGCAGCAACTCCCAGGGATTCCTCCTGCTTTGCTTGATCCACAAACACAAACCCACAGCCCCGGCGCTGTCCCGAGCCTGGCACAGCACCGAGCTCAGCCTCCTGGGGACGGCAACGGCCCCTGCTGGGACGCCCTAGGAGAGAGCTGCTCTCCTTGCCCCGGCATGGATGGGCACCATCAGCACCTCGCAGCACAGCTGGGTAGAAACTCCCCCAGCACCAGCACCGGGAGGGCTTGGGGGAGCTCCACCGAAGCTCCCCTCGGGGGACACAGGGGTGTTGGCACGTCCCCAGGAGATGGAGGCGCAGCGGTGCCCACCGGCGCCGGTCGCCACAGCAACCCTCGCTCGGAGCACGCCGATGCCGGTGTGATGCCATCCGGCAGTGGGTTTGTCACCGCCGTGTTGTCATGGTAGTCGCTCACAGCGACGCCAGAGCCCGAGCCAAGCCCTGCCAGCTTGGCAGAGCCACCAGCCCCACAGTTACCGCCACTGCCTGTGTCCCCCCCACCTGCCCTCCTGGGGGGCTCCAGTGTCAGCTGGCACTGCACACTGTCCCCTCACCTGGCGATCCTGCCTGTCCCTAAGGTTGTCCCTGAGCATCCTGCCCAGGATGGGGGCTGGTTGGAGGGAACCCAGGAATGCCAAGCCCCCAGATCCCTGCATTGCTCTCACAGGGTGCTGGGACATCAGAGCTTCACCAAGCATCCCAGACCACTGCACATCCCAGACCACTGCACATCCCAAACCTTTGAGTATCCCAAACCTTTGAGTATCCCAACCCATTGAGCATCCCAACCCACTGCAGATCCCAAACCATCACACATCCCAACCCATTGAGCACCCCAACCCACTGCAGATCCCAAACCACTGCAGATCCCAAACCTTTGAGCATCCCAAACCATCACACATCCCAACCCATTCAGCATCCCAAGCCACTGCACATCCCAAACCACTGCAGATCCCAAACCTTTGAGCATCCCAACCCATTGAGCAGCCCAACCCACTGCAGATCCCAAACCCCTGCAGATCCCAAACCTTTGAGCATCCCAACCCATTGAGCAGCCCAACCCACTGCAGATCCCAAACCCCTGCAGATCCCAAACCTTTGAGTATCCCAAACTGTCACACATCCCAACCCACTGCACATCCCAGCCCACTGAGCATCCCAACCCATTGCACATCCCAAACCTTTGAGCATCCCAAACCAATGAACATCCCAAACCATTCAGCATCCCACACCATCTCTCACCCCAAACCATCCCACATCCCAAGTCACTGAGTATCCCAAGACATCACACATCCCAAACCATTGAGCATCCCAAAACATTGTGTCCCAAACCATTAAGCATCCCAAACCACTGCTCATCCCAAATCGTTTCACATTCCAAACCTTTTCTTACCTCAATCTATTGATCATCCCAAACCACCTCTAATCCAAATCTATTGATCAGCCCAAACCATCTCTCATCCCAATCCACCTCTCATTCCAATCTACTAATCATCCCAAACCATCTCTAATCCAAATCTATTGATCATCCCAAGCCATTTCTCATCCCAAACCATCTCTCATCCCAATAAATTAATCAATCAATCAATCAATCACCCCAAATCACCTCTCATCCCAAACAACTGCATATCCCAAGCCACCTCCCATCCCAATCTATTGATCATCCCAAACCACTTCTAATCCAAACCACCTCTCATCCCAAACCACCTCTCATCCCTATCTATTGACCATCCCAATCCACCTCTCATCCCAAACCATCTCTCATCCCAAACCACCTCTAATCCAAACCATCTCTCATCCCAAACCACCTCTAATCCAAACCATCTCTCATCCCAAACCACCTCTAATCCAAACCATCTCTCATCCCAAACCACCTCTAATCCAAACCATCTCTCATCCCAAACCACCTCTAATCCAAACCATCTCTCATCCCAAACCACCTCTAATCCAAACCATCTCTCATCCCAAACCACCTCTAATCCAAACCATCTCTCATCCCAAACCACCTCTAATCCAAACCATCTCTCATCCCAAACCACCTCTAATCCAAACCATCTCTCATCCCAAACCACCTCTAATCCAAACCATCTCTCATCCCAAACCACCTCTAATCCAAACCATCTCTCATCCCAAACCACCTCTAATCCAAACCATCTCTCATCCCAAACCACCTCTAATCCAAACCATCTCTCATCCCAAACCACCTCTAATCCAAACCATCTCTCATCCCAAACCACCTCTAATCCAAACCATCTCTCATCCCAAACCACCTCTAATCCAAACCATCTCTCATCCCAAACCACCTCTAATCCAAACCATCTCTCATCCCAAACCACCTCTAATCCAAACCATCTCTCATCCCAAACCACCTCTAATCCAAACCATCTCTCATCCCAAACCACCTCTAATCCAAACCATCTCTCATCCCAAACCACCTCTAATCCAAACCATCTCTCATCCCAAACCACCTCTCATCCCAAACCATCTCTCATCCCTATCTATTGACCATCCCAGACCACCTCTAATCCCAAACCATCTCTCATCACAAGCCACCTCTCCTCCCTATCTATTGACCATCCTAAACCACCTCTCATTCCAATCCATCTCTCATCCCAGACCACCTCTAATCCAAACCACCTCTCATCCCAATCCATCTCTCATCCCAGACCACCTCTAATCCCAAACCACCTCTCATCCCAAACCACCTCTCATCCCAAGCCATCTCTCATCCCAAACCCCCTCTCACCCCCATCCCTCGGGCGCTCCGCTCCGCCGCGCCTGCCAGCCCCTCTCACCTCTCGCACACCCGCACCGTCCAGGCTGCGATGATCCAGAGGGAGATGCTGAAGACCAGCAGCACGGTGCCAGGGCAGATGGTCATGAGGGTCTTCATGACAAAACGAGTGTTGAAGTTGATCTTGTTGAGGGCGCCGATGCTGCGCGAGGAGGCGTCGGTGAAGAGCTTGCTGTGCAGCAGCATCACCCGAGCGATCAGGTAGAGCCTCAGGAACATGGGGATGGACAGGATGATGTCCACATCTGCCTCTGCCCTTGAAGGGGTGTAGGAGAATGCCAGGCGAGCTGTCCAGAAAAATTTGTACTCCCCAGGGATGGGGTGGATGGCACAGACCAGCATCTCCAGGCTGATGTAGAGGATGCGCTCGTAGGTCATCGCTATCCGCCAGTCGTCGGCTCCGTTGTCGATCACAAAGAGCTGCCAGGGTGCAAGGAAAGCCAGGCTGGGACTGGTGGCATTGGGCAAGCCTCCCAACACCAACCCCCCCACACCCAGCACTCCCCACTGTGGGCAGCCAAATTTTAAATCCTGTGGAGCCAGGGAGGGCTTCTGCCAGTCTCTGAGCCCTGTGGAGCCAGGGAGGGCTTTGGACAGTCTCTGAGCCCTGTGGAGCCAGGGAGGGCTTTGGACAGTCTCTGAGCCCTGTGGAGCCAGGGAGGGCTTCTGCCAGTCTCTGAGCCCTGTGGAGCTAGGGAGGGCTTCTGCCAGTCTCTGAGCCTTGTGGAGCCAGGGAGGGCTTTGGCCAGTCTCTGAGCCATAGGGAGCCAGGGAGGGCTTCTGCCAGTCTCTGAGCCCTGTGGAGCCAGGGAGGGCTTCGGCCAGCCTCTGAGCCCTGTGGAGCCAGGGAGGGCTTCGGCCAGCCTCTGAGCCCTGTGGAGCCAGGGAGGGCTTCGGCCAGCCTCTGAGCCCTGTGGAGCCAGGGAGGGCTTCGGCCAGTCTCTGAGCCCTGTGGAGCTAGGGAGGGCTTCTGCCAGTCTCTGAGACCTGTGGAGCCAGGGATGGCTTTGGCAAGTTTCTGAGACATAGGGAGCCAGGGATGGCTTCTGCCAGTCTCTGAGACCTGTGGAGCCAGGGATGGCTTCTGCCAGTGTGATGGTTTGGGAGTTACCTGCCCCCCTACTCTTATGGAATCACCCAGATTAGACTCAGCCAAGCTGGAAGTTAAGGATGAAGCTTTGTATTCACAGCTCAGCACAACACCCAAGCAGCTATTGACAATATATCAGTAATAGTTACTGCTGTAGGCAGAAACAGACAAGTTCAAGGCAATACAGAAACACAAAACCCCTCCCAGAAACCAGAGTCTCCAGGAGGGGCTCCAAACCACCCTTCCACCTTCTTGCCACCCCTCTCTACCTTATAGAATCATAGAATCATAGAATGGTTTAGGTTGGAAGGGACCTCAAGGATCATCCAGCTCCAACCCCCCGACATAGGCAGGGACATCTCCCACTAGAGCAGGCTGCTCAAGGCCTCATCCAGCCTGGATCCCAGACTTTGCATTATGAGCAAGGTGAGGTTGGAGGATTGGCAAGGAAAGGGTTAGAAAACACAAGGATTAGTTACACAGAAGCAGCCCAGGGTCAAACTGCAACAGAGACTCACACACTCTGACTCTCACACTCTGTCTTATCTATGTTTTGTGTTCTTGTTCCAAGTGCAAGGTCCTGCAGCTGGATAGAGGCAAAGCACCAATCCAGGCTGGGCAGTGCCAGGCTGGAGAGCAGCCCTGAGCAGAGGCACTTGGGGGTGCTGCTGGAGGAGAAGCTCAGCAGGAGCCAGCAGTGTGCACTTGCAGCCCAGAGAGCAACCAGAGCCTGGGCTGCAGCAGCAGAAGTGTGGCCAGCAGGGCCAGGGAGGGGATTCTGCCCCTCTGCTGAGACCCCACCTGGAGTACTGCATCCAGCTCTGGAGCCCCTGGGCCAAGAGGGCTGTGGAGATGCTGGAGAGTGTCCAGAGCAGGGCCAGGAGGATGCT
>WAAF01004307.1:167989-206757 GCA_013400475.1 Tricholaema leucomelas | reverse complement strand
GGAGGAGCTGCAACCGGTGCCCACGGAGGAGCTGCAACCGGTGCCCACGGAGGAGCTGCAACCGGTGCCAATGGAGGAGCTGCAACCAGTGCCAATGGAGGAGCTGCAACCGGTGCCCAGGGAGGAGCTGCAACCAGTGCCAATGGAGGAGCTGCAACCAGTGCCCACGGAGGAGCTGCAACCAGTGCCAATGGAGGAGCTGCAACCGGTGCCAATGGAGGAGCTGCAGCCGGTGCCCACGGACGAGCTGCAGGCACCTGGCATTGTCTCTCTGGCTGACAGGGAAGGCAGCGACGACTACAAAAAGAGGGAGTTTGGTCCTAACCCGGTGTGTGTGTGCGTGGGGGGAGGAAGCTGTACGCGGCGGCGGGAGGGCAGCTCAGCCATCGTTGGCAGCCACCAGCTGTCCCATGCCCTCCCGCACGTAGACCGATTGGATCTCCTTGGTCTTGAGGCAGAAGTCGCAGGCCCAGACGGCAGAGGCCTCGGTGGTCAGCAGCCCGTAGGCGTTCTCCGTCATCCCGGTGCACTCCCGGTGGAACCACTTCTGGCAAGAGGCCTCGCACAAGATGGCATCTTGGTCGTCGTTCACCTCGTTGCGGCAGGCCCCGCAGGGGTATACCAGCCCCGGGGGGGGTTGGTGCCCCGAGCCCCCTGCTGCCTTGCCAGGCGCGGGCGGAGGGAGGCTGTTGGTTTCGGGGGTGCTGGCACCGCGGCTGGCGCTGTTGGGGGCGAAGCCAGGCTGTGCCCCGTTAACGGCAGCAGGGGAGCCAGAGTGCTGCTCCTGAGCGAAGGTGCTGGGGGGGGCGTTGAGGTTCTTCCCCCCCTCTTCGTTGCCGGTGGGGAAGCCGGGATCAGCCCCGGGGAAGGGGCTGGCGGTGGGGGTCAGAGGGGGCATGTTCTGCCCGGGACGTTGCATGGGTGACTGTCCGAAGAGGCTGCCAGGCTGGCTGAAGCGCTGAGCCACCGCTGGCCCTCCGGGAGGGTTGAGGGCTGGACCAGGGCCCATGTCTCCTCGAGGGGGCTGCCCCATGGTCGGGGAAATCATAGGCCCGAAGCCCCCGACGGGCCCCTGCATGAGCTGCCCCGTGGGGGGGCTGAAGTTCTGTCCGAGGGGCTGGCTGAAAGGCTGCCCAGGGAAGCTCATGCCCCCGGGCTGGACGTAGTTGGGATTCTGAGGGGGCATCCCGAAGGCCGGGCCCATCTGCCCGGGGGCAAAAGGTGGGGGCTGCCTCCGCAGGGGCTGTGGACCCCCACCGTAACCGGGGGGTACCTGCGGCGACATCCCTCCCTGGACGCGGAAGCCGCCGAAGGGTACCGGACTGCCCAAGAAGGGCGCAGGAGCCGCCCCCACCTTGGGAGCCCCAAAGTCATCCTCGAAGGGGTTGGAGGCCACCAAGTGATCCACCATGGGGGTGGGCGGCGGCGCGAACTCCGAGAGGTGCGAATAGGCAGGACCCTGCGGGGAGAAGGCGGCGGTCAAGGCTACGGCCCCCTCCCGGAGCTCAGCCACGTTATCTCTTCTCCCGGGGCCGCCCCTTCCCTTCCCCCCTCCGCCCACAGCCCAGACCTACCTGCGTGTTGGATTTGCGCCGCTTCTTCTCGGGGCTCTTCATCTGCAGCCCTGCGGGGACAAGCGGGGCCGCGTCAACCGGCGTCGGTGCGTGTTCCCCCCTACCCCGCTCCCGCCGGCGCGGCCGCCCCCGCTCACCTGCCTTCCCCTGTTTTCGGCCGGGCCCGCCGGTGGCGGCGCTTCCCGCAGGGTGCGGGGGGCCCGGCGGGGGCGGCGGGGCCGGGACGCCTCCCTCCAGTTTCTCGGTGTGCGGGGCCGCCATAGCCTATTCAGAAGCGCTGCGGCGCCGTAGCCGCCCCGCCGCCATAGCCGCCCGCCGCCGCTCCTCCGCTCGGCCGGAACCGGAAGCCGAAGCCGCGCGGGACCAATCACCGCGGGCCTTGTGGGGTGGGGGGAGCTCGGGACAGACCAAGTGCAGCTCAAGGCGGGAGGGAACCGGAACAAACCATGCGGGAGACCGCGGGGGAAACTGGACGAAGCCAGCCCAGGGTGGGGCGGAGGAGGAGGACGCGGAGCGTACCATGTGCGAAGCCCGGAGGGGGGCGGGGGGGAAAGGAGGTTGAGGGGAGGAAGGAACCATGCGGATAGAAGAGACGATGGCAGCCTGAAGGGGCACCGTGCGCCCGGTGCGTCCCGTCCCCGTTCCCAGCCTTCCCTCACACCAGCCAGGACCTACAGAAATACCAACTTTAATACCAACCGCCGCTTCCTTTGGTATAGCGGTGCCCGGGAGGGCCCCGGGGCTGTGCGGGGCAGGGCTACGCTTTGGCTTGCGGGCAGTAACACCGTGCATGCGGGGGGGGGGGAGGGGAGGGCAGGAAATGGGTGGGAGGGGGAGGATGCTGCCGCTGCCCCCCACTTCCCTAGGGGCTACTTGAGCCGGCCACATCCAGCCGGGAGCCCGGAGATGGCGGGCAAGAAGAGGGAGGTGCAGAGGAGCACATCCCGGGAAAGAAAGGGCACGGTGGGGGCTGGGAGCAGGGGATGGGGGGAGGGGAGTTCCGCCCCCGGCCCCCGAAATTGCATAAGAGTGTGGGACCTGCGGGGTCAAGGCACAGAGTTAACACATAAAGTGATCGGGTACAGTCGGTGTGGGGCCAGCCAGGCCTTGTGCTTGGGGGAAGCAGAGCCCCCACTGCAGCCCCCTAGCCCTGGCCTGTGGGCAGGGGACAAGGCTGGGCTGTGGGCCCCCAGCTCGGGGGAACTCGGCTCCGCCAGTCCCGGGGCCGGTTTTGGTAGGGGATGAGCTGCCGTGCAAAGGCTGGGGTTGGAGGGGGAGGGCAGAGGAGCTTTGGCAGGAGGAGCCTCCCCTCCTCCCCCAGCACTGCAGGCAGCTCACGCCGTGCTGTGGGGCCACCAGCTCCAAGCGGCAGGGGGGCACAGGCCCCATCCCCAGCCAAGTCCACGCTCAGTCCCGAGCAGAGCGCCCAGCCAAGAGTCCAAAGAGCTCCCTGGGNGCGGGGGGGGGGGGGGGGGGGGGCTGGGCACTAGGTCCCCCCCGGGCACTCAGAGTCTTCTCTCCACTGGCTGCTGCAGGCACATCTCGCTGCCAGCCGAGATGATGGGCAGGTGATTGTCCATGTGGTAGCTGATGAGGTGGCTGACACTCTCAAAGCGGTGGTCTTTTGTCCGTACCTGGGGTGTCAGGGAAGGGGCACTCAGAGGGTTGCTGCTGCCACAGAGCGGGCACCAAGCAGCCCTCACCACACCAGCTCCACCATCCCCTCCCAGCTCCACCATCCCCCAAACCAACCCAGAGCTGCCGCTTGAAGAGCAACAGTAAAGACTGATGCTCTGGTGGCACTTGTGGCTTTCACAGCCACCTCCTAGGCTGTGCCAAGCTCTGTGCCCAGAGTGTTCCATGCACTCACCACTCCCTCAGGGTCCACGAGCAGCAGGTGCTTGGGCTGCCCCCCCTGCAGGCCTGTCAGCACGTACTGTCCCGGGGTGGTTGTGCTCTCCCGCACCAGGAAGTCTCCGTTCACCTTCAGCAGCTTCTCTGCCTCCTTGCGGCTCATCTTCCCGTGGTACCAAGGCTCCCGCCTCAGCTGCTCCTCCATGGAGGCCAGCACCTGGGTAGGAGGCAGCCCGGTGGGCACAGACGGGGGCACACGCAGGGCATCTTCAAAGGGCTCTGCAGGGAGAGAGGTGCGAGGGGAACATGAGCGACCCTGCAGCACCCCCTCCAGGCCTGGCTGCTGGCCCCGTCCCACTCACTCATGTCAAAGAGGTCTCTCTGAGTGCTGCCATTGGCTGTTGCAGGGGTGCCAGCAGCTGATGCCAGCCGGGCCTTGTCCATGTTCTGCACGTTGACATAGGATGGGTCATCAAACAGGTCTGTGCGCCCGGCCGTGCCCGCCGGAGCTGGGAATTTCTCTCTCCCTGCTGCCAAGAGCAGATTGATCAGCAGAGCTCCAACCTGCCCTGGCCCCAACACCAGTGCCCGCTGCTGGAGCACTTGGCAGCCCAAGAAAGGCTGCAGGCAGGGACTGGCCATGCCCGTGGGGGTTACCTTGAGGGGCAGAGTGCTGCTTCCTGGGCTCGTAGTCCCCACTGCTGGGCTGGCCGACAGGCTGTGGGCAGAGGAGTGTGGTGAAGCCCACTGTGCTCCACCCCAGCCTGCTCCAGGTGCCAGGGACACACCTGCTATGGCACTGCTCCTGCCTAGCCCAGGCCCTTCCATCTCCCCTGTATCACAGAGCCTCCCTAGGAGGATGTGCCCAGAGCCTTACCAGTGTAGCTCCCAAGTGATTGGGGGTCTGAGCAGCTCCATCTCGCAGCCGCATGTCCACGACCCCCCCGATAGGAGGCTCCTTGCCAGGGAAGTCATTGTAGTATTGGTGATCTGGGGCTGGTTCCTCCTCTTCCTCATCCCAGGCAGAGCCATCAAACCCTGCCATCCTGGGAAGGTGCAGCAGGGATGAGCAGAGCTGTGGCAGCAGCCAGGGCCACAACCTGCTCCACAACCACCCCAGATGCTCCCCCAACTCCAAACTTCCTCCTTCCCACACAGCCCTGCCCTCCTCACCTGTCGTGGGGTGTCACCAGCTTGGGGGGGTTCTTCAGGTACTGCTTGAACCTCAGCTCAAAGGCCTGCCCGATGGTACTGATCACATCCTGTGCCAGGCCCTCAGGGCATTCCAGGATATGGCAGGCTGGGGAGGGAATGGAGTTGGGGGACAGGGTTGTGGAACTCCAGCATGAAATTCTCCACCCCTCCAGCCTGCCCTGTGCTCTCCAGAGCTGCCTTCCAGGGGCACCCAGTGCCTCCCTGCCACCCTGAGCTGTGCCCAAACAGCCACTTCATGGCACTCTGGCACTTCAGCCCCTGGCAGCAGCCTCACCTCTCTGGTTGACAGGGTCTTTGGCAACGTAGGCAACATACTCGGCTGTGTCCTGTGGGCAAGACACCAATGGTGAGAAAGGGCAGCTGGGGAGCCCCAGACTTTGGAGACAGGTACCAACAGGTGCCAGCAGGGGTGGGCAGGGGCCCTCAGTACTCACCGGGTCTCCCCCAGAAGCGAAGGAGATGGACTGCATGTGGTGGTTGGCAATGATCTGCAAGACAGTGACACAGTCAGGAGCTCTTCTGTGCCCAGCCAGAGGTGGCACCACCTGCTGCCACTATTCACTTAGAGCTGGCCCAGCATGGAGGCTTATAAGCCTCCAGAGCTCTGTTTAGGACCCACAGGGCATCAGGAAAAGGGCTGGGACACCAACAGGGGCACTGGGAGCAGGGTCAAAACCAGGAGACCTAACCCTAAGGCCAGAGGATTTGAGTCTTAGGAGTCTGTAGGACAAATCATTTGGGGTAGTGATGCCATCTCTGCACCCCTGGGGACTGGGGAGCAGCTGGGCACTCAGCAGGTCATGCAGCCCACCCAAGCATCCCTTAGGGAGGATGCTGAGCACACTCACTGCCCTCGTGGGGTCTGGGTTGGGGGACATGGAGATTCCTGCTCATCTGATGCCACCTAGCCCCTGGCACCTCCCCTCTCACCTGCATGCAGTCAGAAGCCATGAGGTTGAGGCTGCTGGTGGAGATGGTGAGGGTGATTGGCATGCCAGCAAACTTCAGGTTGCTCTTGCCCAGGATGGAGTTCAGGGAGCGGCCACAGGGCTGGGGGCAAAGAGCAACATGAGGAAGGAGATCTCTGAGCCAGGCACAGCTAAGCTGCATGGGCACAGGGCACATCCTGCTGCCCTCCACAGCAGAGATGGGCACCTCCTCCTCAGCACCACTCCTGCCCAGCTCTGTTGGCCAATGCTGCAGCAGGAGACCAGAGCCTTAGACTGCCCTGCACGGGCACAGCCAGCTGGGGTCTGACACTCAGCTTGGTGCCCAGATGGCCAAGGATGCTCCCCCCAGCAGCTACCCTGCCCAGCCTCACCTTCCTCCTTCGTACGGCTCCCTTGGCACCGGGCACAGCCTCACACACCAGCCCAATGGCTTCCCTGCAGAGGGCACAGAGGATGTCAGGGGCACCTGCACTCCCCATTCCCCCATGACCCCTCCAGCCACAGGAAGGACAGAGTCATAGACAAGAAGCCCACGAGCAGCACCAGCCAGGAGGCTTCAAGGTGGGAGAAGAGCTGCTGTTGGCTGATGCTTATGTCTGATGGGGCTGCAAGCAGCCTAGGGCCCACCCAACTCCCAGCATGGCACCAGGGGCTCACGCAGGGCTCAGACCACCACCCTCTCTCCCTCTCCACACAGCAGCAGCCCCCAGGGAGAGGCAGAACTCACCTGGTGACCTGCGTCCTGGTGTTGAAATCCAGAGCCCTCATGGACTGGAGAACCTCCACGCAGCCCATGTACTGGAGGTGTGGAGGAGGGGAAGAGAGCAGGGTCAGGCTGGCACAGGAGCCTTGCCACAGCCCCCTCCCAGTCCCCAGCACTCACCCGGACATGGTAGGAGACCCCAGGGCCCATGACCTTCTCATCGGGGTGCAGCCAGCCGCGGGTGGGCTTATTGACGAAGCTGCCGTGCCGGGTCCATTCGTCCCCCCCCAGCTGGCCGCCTTCCACCCGCGTCTTCTTCCCGCAGCTCAGCTTGTTCATATCCTGGGGACAGACAGGGACAGGTCCCGATGAGGCTGGGCCAGCAGCTCCTCCTGGTGCCAGCGCCGGTGTCACCGTCCCGGCAGAGCTGTGCTCCCCCGGGCTGCCGCCGGCCGAAAAGCCTCGCAGGCTGAGCAGGTTGGCAGGGTTGGAGAGCTTCAGGTTGGCCATTTTGGGGAAGAAGGAGCAGAGGGTGGTGGGGCTGTCCTCTGACTCGGGCGACAGCTCCCCGAGAGACGCCGCGGGGCAGAGAGAGGACGAGGAGGACAGAGAGGCAGGCAGAGAGTGAGTGCCTGCAAGAGACTCCACCGGGGAGGTGAGGACCCCCAGGCCTCCCGTAGCCTCCTCCAGAGAGGAGACGGACTCGTTCCGCAGGTGGCTGTATTTGCTCTTCTGCAGCAGATCCATGCCCGGGAGAGGTCAGAGGGCCGGGGCTGGCCCGTCCCAGGCAGCGGTCGGGGTGCAGGCAGCCGGTTGGGTCTCACAGGGGACCCATGGAAAGTCCAAGCATCTGCGGCCGCCGGGAAGTTGCCCCCCAGCAGAAACCTCAGCCAAGCTGTGGACTAGCTCCACGCCAGCCTGGCATGGCTGACCGGGAGGGCAGGCAGCAGGTCCGGGGGCTGCCCAGCTCCCTGCCGTTGCAGCCGATCGATAGAGATCGGCGTCAGCAAGGATGCGCGGATCCGGCCAGATGCGGAGTGACCCTGCGCTCCCGCCGCGCCGGGGAGGAAACGGGGCCGCGGCGACGCCCTGGGGAGCCACCGCTAACCGGCAGCGGGCTCAGCACGCTCAGTGCCCAGCCTGGAAGTCCTCAAGCCCTCACAACGCTCCTGCACCGGGCCAGCAATAAATTCCTTTGTCTTCGAGCAGGACTGGATCCGGATCCGGCTCCCTCTGCCCCAGCGCCGGGTCCGTCCCTGCTGCCCCCCTCCAGCCCCCTCGCTGCCCGCTCCAGCCGCTAAGAGGAAATCAGAAGCATGAATATTTAACGCCGTCAGACAAGGCAGGCACACAGCACATCCAAGCCCAGCCCAACCCCGTTCCCAGCACCGTCCAGGAGCGAACAAGGTCCTTCTGTGGTGCCCAGCGCCACGCAGCCCACGTGCCGGCAGCGGGCAGCCGCCGTTGGCTCCCCGGGCTCTGCCGGGAGGAGCAGTGCCCGAAGCCGGGGGGGCCGCGGTGCTGAAGTGCCACCGGGATGCAGGGACATCCAAGTGCTTCCAGCGCCAAGCTCGGGGAGCGGATCTCGCTCGGAGGGCTGGCGAGAGGAAGAGGAGGATGCTCGGAGCAGGATACAGGTGGGCAGTCCGCCGGGCGAGGCAGGGCTCAGCGGGGACCCCCGGGCACGGCGGGGCGCTGGCAGGAGAAGCGGCTGCTGCTAATTGCTGCTGTTCCCCGCATCCCAGGGGAAGAGAAGGGGCTGCAGCTCATCAGCTGCTCCCGGGAGAGAGGCAGCAGGAGCAGAAGGGGCTGCAGCCGAGCGGCAGGGCCGTGCTGACTCACGGGCGGCGGGGCAGGGGCTGCGCGGGCTGGGGCGCAGCGCAGGAGGGGCGAGGGGTGGGGACCCAGCTCCTATCTGGAGCAGAAAAATCAAGGTCACAGGCGGAGCTAGAGCGGGAGCGAGCAGCGAGAGCACGCCGGGGGGCAAACCGAGGCCCCTTCCACTGCAGGCAGCCGGGCAGAGACCCCACCTGCAAGCAGGAGGTGTTTGGGGAGGGGGAGTCCCTGTTCCCTCATCCTCAGCACACTGACGGTACCTCGGGCTGGCCTGCCCACGCTGCTCTCCAAACCCTCTTCCTCACCAGACTCCCTGGTGGGGGCAAGAGCTTTTCTCCCTTCCACCTCCCGTGGGCTGAGGCAGGGATCTGAGGCAACCCCGCGGTGCTCAGCCCCTGCGGATCCGCCGTGAAGTGCCTCCCGGGGCACCCGGCACTCCACAAAGCCAAGCACCGAACCAAACCCGGGTAAATCGAGCCCAAGGGAAGGGCCCTCCCTGCCTGGATCCATTGCCAGGCACCGCTGAGCACTGGTGGCTCCCTGCCCTGCTTCCCCAACGCTGGCACACAGCCATGGGGACGGGGACGTGGAAGCCAGGAGGGAGCTGGAAACAGCCTCCTGCATGGCACGGGGTGGGAGGGGGCTGCGGCTCACGACAGCAGGTCCATCACCCACCTCGACCTGGCACCAGGGCATCGCCCCGGCCGTTCATGCCACCTCCGCGAGCGCCAGGCCCCCACCTCAGCCAGCGCCGGCGGCGATCCCAGGGGCACAGGGAGCCAGTGCCAGCCGTCCCGCGGAGCGCTCGTCCCCACCGAGGGCCCCTTGGCCACTTGGTGCCGTGACCTTCCCCTGGCCTGCAGCGTCGCTGCTCTGAAGAAAAGCAGGAAGCTGGGGGCCAGGGAGCCAGGAAGCCACCAGCCCGGTCCGAGGGGGCCAGAGCTGCCTGGGGGCTGGGCGGCGTCCAACGTGCCCAGGGCAGTGGCTTTGCCCACAAGGGTTCGGTCGCTGGCGGATGTGGAGCTGGGGTCGTCTCCCAGCACAGGCTCAATGAACCCAAACGTTTCCTGCTGGGATGAGAGCAGGAGGAAATCAGGCAGGAGGAAACCGGGCAGGAGGGGCTCCTCGGCCCCTCCCCACCAACCCAGGGCCCGGCTGTCACCCAGACAGGCGGCAGGACTCAAAACAGCCATCCCTGGCATGCACCAAGAGGCTGGCACACCCCAGGAGCCGTAGCCCCCTTGCTCAGCCAGGCCTCTGCTTTTAGCAGATGGAATCATTCCCGATTTTATCAGACCCTCCTGAGGCCACAAGCCCACATCAGCTCACCTGCCTGCACCAGCTGGTGACAAGATCTAGAGCTGCTCCCACTCTTCAGAGCTGCCATAGCACCCCCCAGCCCCAGAGCCCACCCTAGGGCACCAAAGCCCCCTTCCTAGAAGGTTCAAAGTGCAGAATGCAAACCAAGGCGTGGGCAGAGACGCAGAACAACAGCCCTGCCCGAACAGGCAGCCCCTGAGCCCCATGCAGCAGCCCTTGCCAGGGAGGCTGGCAGTGAGCTCCTTGCCCCAATCAGAGGAGGATAAGCAGTGCAGTCAGAACCACCCCCGAGCAGCTGGGGGACACGGCCCAGCCCTGCCACTCCTCGTGCCCCGGCAGCAAGGAGAGGCACCGGATCAGCCAGATCCTCGCCGGAGAGGCAGCAGGACGAGGGCTACTTTTGGGCGCCCGGGGCTGGTAGTCGGCGCACAGCGCCCGGGGCGAGGCAGAAGAGCAGAGAGGGGACGCTCGAGGCCTCGCTACCGGGGCCAGCACCCAACATCCTCCCAGGAAACACAAAGTGGGAGCTGAGTCAGAGACCTGGAACACGCCAGCGGTTTGGCAAGAAATCACAGCCAGGAGCCGGGAGCCACGAGCCGGTAGCCGCCGCACGTACGCCAGAGACCCCCTCGCTCCAGTGCGGCCATTCCCAACCCTCTGAGGCTGGGAGGAAGCAAAGCAAACCACTCAAAATCCGGCCAGCAGCTGGGTTTCCCCCTCAGATTATCACAAGAGCATCGCTGGGTGTTTACGTGTTCCTGCACACAGCCCTTGCATCGCGAAGCGGAGGGGCTGGGAGATGCCAGCAGAGACCTGAGGAGGAGGCGGCTCCTGGGGCCCTGCCGCGGGGAGAGAGGGGAGGCAGGATCCACCACCGAAGCCACCTAGCCCTCCACCGAAGTCCTTACCACGTACTCCATCGCCGCGGAGGGCAGGGCAGGCCCCGGGCAGGGAACAGAAGGACACTGACCCTCTCGTCTGGCTCCGACCTGCGGTTCGGGGACAAACAGGGAGTTAGGCAGCCCCGTCCCGCACCGCCAAAGCAGTGGCCCTGGCACCAAGAGGCAGCCCTTTGCTTCTCCTCACTTGACCATGGGCAAAAAAGGGCTTGTAGCAGCCCCCACGATGTGTTGCCAGCACATGGAGCAAGGCAGCCAGGGAAGCATCCTGCTTCCCATCCTGGGAAGGACGGAGCTGGGGTGCACCACCAGAGCAGGAGCATGAGGCTGAGCCTGGCTCTGCACAGACCTCACCCACACTGGCAGTGTTAGGGACCAAGTGACTCTGTGACCCAAGACGAGTATTGGGGCTGACACCTGCCCAGCCTGAAAACCACTGCCCAGAGACCACATGCAATGAGGGGAGAGCGGAAGCGGCCCAGGAAGGCAGAGTCCTCCCTTCCTGCCGCCCCCTCAGCTGGCACCCTGCTGCAAAAGGACATGCAGAGGCTTCGGGGCTGCAGCCCCCTCCTCCCCAGGGAAGCAACCAAAGGAGTCATGGAAACAGGCTACAAGAAGGAAGCCAGGAAGGGCAGGAAGCTCTGCAAGAGGAAAACAAGGCAAATGAAACAGGAGCAGCTCTGGAGCCACTGCCCTTCCACCCCCACCTCCCAGCCAAGGCCAGGCCAGCCGAGCAGCAGCCATGATTTATTCCTTGCAGCAATTGTGCCCTTATCTGAGCCTGTGAGAGCTGTGCCAGAGCTCAGGCAGGAGCTAACATGATTAGCTCATGGGGCAGTGAGATAAGGAGGGCCCAGCTTGGCAAGCACAGCAGCACAGGGCCTGGCAGCACCACATCAGGTCACTTGCTGCCAAGCAAAGGCAACGATGAGATTCTTTGGGTTCTAGTGACCGAGGCTGGTGGCTGTTAAGGAGAATCAAGACACCAACCTGGGGTGCTCAGGCTCACCATAGCCTCCCTGGAGCTCAGATGTGTCCCTGCCAAGGAGGGAATATTGCCCTGCATAGTTCCTAGCCACGCTACTGCTCCACCAAAGGGTTGTGGCTGGCTCCTTAGGCCCAGCTGAGCTGGGAAAAGACAGCATCTTTGAGCCCTCTGGAACAGGCCAAGGCCAGAGTGTCCCCAGGGAGTGTTGCTGAGAGGTGACCTTTGCCCACAGGCTTCTGCAGCACCCAGGTCACACTTCCTTGGCAGCGCTGTTTAGGGTGCCCCCAGAGCAGCAGAGTGTGTGGGTAACTCACCCAAGAAGCTCGACTGGAGAAGCAAGGACCACCTGTGAGGGGCAGACACACGGACACAACACCCTGCAAGGGGAACATCCACCCCCGACCACCACGGCCCAGTCCACTCCTTCCGAAGGCTCGAAGCAAAGACAAAGCTGAAGGCAAAAGGATGCACCCAGGCGCTGTGGAGACCAAGTGTCACTCTTAACCCAGCCAGGGCCGAGCCCCTGCTAGGGGACACGTCTGAGATTTGGGCCCTTATAACATCCCTTAAGCCTGCCTGCCTGCCTGCCTCCTCGTCTCCTACCACATCGGCACACGCCCCTGGCTGCCGGGCACCAGGCAACGCAAGCCAGACCCCAGCGAGCCTCGGCTACACTCAACGGCCGCCACGCTGGGGAGGCCCGAAGCACCGGAGTCACCCGACGTCTGCAGACAGTCAAGCGGCTGGCACAGCCCAACACCGCCTTCGGCCAGGCCACCCACGGAACGAGCCTGGCGGAGCTGCGAATCCACGACAGGCACATAGAAACAGCGGCAAAGGGGGACACGGCCCCCACAGCACCAGGGGAGGTTGCGGCAGGCCTCCCCAGCTCGTTCCGCGTACAGTAGTAGTGGTGATGCCCACCGGCGAACGGTGAGGATTTAGTCCCGACGGCAGCGGCTCTCCGTGTCACGGCCCAGCACCGCGGGGCCTCACCCTCCCCAGGAGCCTGGGGCCTGCGTAGCCGTCGGGGGCCTTACACAGCCCAGACAATCCCGTAGGGCTGCGCAGGCTGCGTTGACCCCTCTGCAGCTCCCCAGGCGTGGAGCCCCCCCCCTCCGCCCCGGGCCGGTCCGCGCGCTCACCGGGGCACCATCGGTCTCGCGCCGCCCTCCTCCGGCCCCGGCGGCCGCGGCCCCCACCTCCCCCCCCCCCCCCCGCCGCGAGCCACTCACTTCCGGCCTACGCCCTCCAGCGCGGCCTCACCGCGCCCCCCCGTCACGTGATAGGCGGACCAATAGCAGCCCACGGCCGACCCGCGAGGAAACAGCGCCACGGCCTAGCTCCGCCGCGCGGGCAACAACCAATAGGCTCTCGCTCCGCCCCGCGGCACCCGGCCCGCTGCGCAGTGCGGACCAATGGGAGCGCGGGGCGGCGGCGTTTGAAAGCGTCGTGGGGGGCGGTGGGGGGGGACGTACCAACGGCCCGGCGGGGAGCTGAGGCGAGGGGGGCGCGGGGGCTGCCGGGAAGGGGGCGGCCCGCCGGCATGGCGCACAAGCAGATCTACTACTCGGACAAGTACGACGACGAGGAGTTCGAGTACCGGTAAGGTGGGATAGAAGGGGAGGTCCGGTAACGGCTCCCGAAAAGGAGGGTAGCGCCCCGGTGGCTGTTTGTTGATGGGGTGGGAAGGGATTGACCCGGTAACGGATCCCCAAGGAGTTGGCGCGAGGTGGGGGGGGGGAAGTTTGATATCGCCTGCTGGGTATGGAGGGACTGTCCCGGTAACGGTTCCCTGTGGAGGCGGGGTGGCCCGGTAACGGCTGCTTTGGTAGGTGTCGGGGGAGGGAGGCCGTTCCCCGGTGGGGCGGAAGAGGGTTGCTCTGGTCATGTCCCCAGGGCGTGAGGGTGGGGAGGAGCATTCTGGTAACGGTTTATTCGGTAAGAGTGAGGCCTCCCGGTAACGGCTGCTTGTAAGAGGTGGGGAGGAATGGCGCCCTGCTGACTGTTCCCCTGTGGAGTGGGATGGAAGTCGCGTGGTTAACTCTTCCCTGGGAAGGGACGAGGTCGTTAACGGATCGTTCTTGGGGAGGAGGAGGACAAGAGAGGAGTTACACCGGTAACGTTTGCCCGGTGGATGGGGGAGGTCGCAGTAGCAGCTCCCGTGTAGGGAATTTCCAGCGCTGGAGCGTGAAGTGCTGCCGGTCGGGTACCGATCTCGGGTACCTCGCTGGCGGCTGAGGGAGGGTGCTGGCCTGCAGGCACGTGATGCTGCCCAAGGACATCGCCAAGCTGGTGCCCAAGACCCATCTGCTGTCGGAGTCGGAGTGGCGGAACCTGGGGGTGCAGCAGAGCCAGGGCTGGGTCCACTACATGATCCACGAGCCAGGTGAGCCCCGGGAGGGGAGGTGGCGGCCGCGGGGCCCAGCCTGACCCCCAACCTCCCGTTTCCCTCTGTCAGAGCCCCACATCCTGCTCTTCCGTCGGCCGCTGCCTAAGAAGCTGGAGAAGTGAGTGGCTCAGCCTCACCCCCCGAGCTGAGGCAGCACCTTCCTCAATCTACTCCTCGGCGTTCCCGGCCCGGTGCCAGAGACCCTTGGTGCTGCCTGGACAGCGGTTAGGTCCCGGTACCGAGGACCCTTCCCTACCCTACCTGAACACCCTCCAAATCTTCAATAAATGAACTTTTCAGAGCTTCTATGTTTGGTGTTTAAGAAAATGATCAGTTGAGAAGGTGTTGTCGCTGCCTCGGAGCATCCTGCCTGGCTGATGTGGGCAAGCTCCCGGTGCCTGGGAGAGGGTGGGGATTGCCCGGAGCATCGTGCGGGTGCGAGGGGAGTGGAGAGTTGCCCTAGGGCGCTGGGGAAGCTCCGGTACCGGAGAGGCGGAGCTCCCAGTGCCCGTGAATAGGCGATTGCACCGCCCCCTGCCGGCCGGGAGGACCCAGAGGAACAGTGGGGTTGCACCACGGTCTTTGTGAGTCCCGCCTACCGGCCAATCCGCACTGGCAGGGCTTCGTGACGGGCACTCAAAACAGCCAATGAGAGCGCGGGGTGGTGCTGCGGCTTGCGCGGGCGGAGGTGACTTGGCCCATGTCGGGGGCGCTGCGGGGGGTGGTGCGGGCAGGCAGGGCTCTGCGCGCCGCTGCCGCCGCCACTGCCGCCACCACTGCCGCCGCCACCACCTCTCGCCCCATGGCAGCCTCCGGTCATACCGCGGCCCGGGATGCTGCTGCCACCGCTGGCATCATCGTCATCGGCGACGAGATCCTCAAGGTGCGGACGGGAACGGGTGGGCTGGGGCCTGCGCTTGGTGTGGGACCCGGTGGGCATGGGTCGCCTCACCGTCACGGGTGCGTCTGTCACGGATGTCTCCATCCCTCCAGGGCCACACGCAGGACACGAACTCCTTCTTCATGTGCCGGCGGCTGCGCGCGCTGGGCGTGCGGGTGGCTCGGATCTCGGTGGTACCTGACGAGGTGGATGCCATCGCCAGTGAAGTGACTGCCTTCTCCACCCGCTTCACCTACGTGCTGACCTCGGGGGGCATCGGCCCCACGCACGACGATGTGACCTTCGAGGCCGTAGCCAAAGCCTTTGGCGAGAAGGTCATCCCCCACCCCGAGCTGGTGGCCCTGGTGCATAAGTTCTTTGGCAAGACGGACGAGCAGTGCCCTGAGATGAAGCTGGCCCGTGTGCCCGAGTCCTCCCACCTCAACTACGGCACGGACGGGCGCACGGGCAGTGCCTTCAAGTACCCACTGGTCAGCGTCCGCAACGTCTACATCTTCCCTGGCATCCCTGCGCTGATGGAACGTGCCCTGGACGGCCTTGCCCACATCTTTCGCAACGAGCAAACCCACTTCCACTCCCGCACCATCTACGTGGCAGCCGATGAGATCCTCATCGCGCCTGCCTTGAACCAAGCCGATGCCGCTTTCCAGGGCCGTGTCAGCTTGGGGTCTTACCCAGACTGGGCTAACAACTACTACCGTGTAAAGCTGACCCTGGACTCGGAGTCGGAGCAGGACCTGAAGGAAGCTTATGACTTCTTGATGGAGAAGCTGCCTGCGGGCGTCGTGGTGCCGTTGGTGACAGACTGCGTCTCGACGGCGGCCACCGAGGTTTATGGCCTGGCTGAGTCAGGTACAGAGGGTGCAATGCTGCAGCAGGGCACTGTACCCACCGCACTGCTCCTGCAGCCCAGCAGGGCTGTGTACCCCTGACACTGCTCCTGCAGCCCAGCAGGGCTGTGTACCCCTGACACTGCTCCTGCAGCCCAGCAGGGCTTGGTACCCCCTCTCACTGCTCCTGCAGCCCAGCAGGGCTTGGCACTCCCCACACTGCTCCTGCAGCTCAGCAGGGCTCAGTACCCCTCACCCTGCTCCTGCAGCCCAGCAGGGCTTGGTACCCCCCATGCTGCTCCTGCAGCCCAGGAGGGCTGGGGCAGTGGGAAGAACAGCCTGGGAGCAGAGCTTGCCCATTCTGTTGTGCTGGGGTTTTGGTGGGTGCTGAGGCCTTGCTGGCATCACAGCTGCAGTGGGTTTTGTCCCACACAGATGAGAGTGGGACCTATAACCCTAGTCAGGGCCGACCAGTGCTGGTCCCTGAGAGTGCAGCATGCATCGAGGCAGCGGTGCCATGGTGCTTGGTCCAGGTAGGAACCCTGGCACCGAGCACAACATCTTGGCTCCAGGCTGCGATGCAGGCAGTGACTCCATGATGTGGCTGGAGACGAGACGTGCCTGGAGGCTGAGGTGCTGCAGGCAACGTGGCCCCGGGCAGGCACCAACCATCCCCTCCCAGCAGGCTCGGCCCTGGGGCAGAAGGTGGCAGCAGCGCTGAGAACCATCGAGGAGGCTTTGGACCGCTACAGCCTGGCCCAGCTCTGCGTGGGCTTCAACGGGGGCAAGGACTGCACAGCCCTGCTGCACCTTGTCCACGCTGCTGTGGAGAGGTACCTGGCCACAAGGCTCTGCCAGCTCTTGGGGCAGGAGTGAGGGGGTACCATGAACCCCAGCTGGGGCTCCAGGGCTCTTCCCTGCCCTGCTGCAGGGAAATAAGCAGATTCCTGGGACCCTGCTCATGGGGACTGGGTGGCTGCTCTGCCTCCAGTCTCTATCCACCAGAGCCCAGCTACCACCAGTCTCTCCCCAGGCGGTACCCAGCGAGGCAGGAGAAGCTGCAGGTGCTCTACATCCGCATCACATCTCCCTTCCCTGAAATGGAGCAGTTCATCCAGGCAACCGTCCAGAGGTATGGGGCAGAGAGGGGCATCCTGCCAGGCAGGGGGTGAGCAGCATCACCCCAGGGCCTTGCCAGCAGCCCCCGCCCCGCTCCTCATTGCAGATACAAGATCCAGCTCTGCACAGTGGAAGGCTCCATCCGGGAGGCCCTGGCCCACCTGAAGGAGCAGCAGCCTGAGCTGGAGGCTGTCCTGATGGGCACGCGGCGGACGGACCCCTACTCGCGCACCCTGGCACCCATGTGCCTGACAGACCCCGACTGGCCCCAGTACATGCGGGTGAACCCCTTGCTGGTGTGTGGCCCTGGGGATGTGGCCAGTCCCACTCAGCCCTCCTCACCAGTGGCTGCTGTATGGCACAAGAGCTGTGCTCAGCTTTGTCACCAGTGGCTGCTGTAAGGCACAGAGCTGTGCTTAGTTTTGTCACCAGTGGCTGTAAGTGAGTGGCTCAGCCTCACTCAGCTTTGTCACCAGTGGCTGCTGTATGGCACAAGAGCTGTGCTCAGCTTTGTCACCAGTGGCTGCTTCAAGAGATAGGGCTAGGAGCCAGAACCCTATCCCTGGGATGACTTCCCTCCCAGTTGCCCCTTTCCCCAGATTTTCAGCCTCATTATATGGCTGTGAGTGCCCCTCACTGCAGCCAAGCTGCCTGGTGCTGCCAGGTGATGCCAGGGCTTGTCCCTGCCTGCTAGGGGCTTTTCTGCATTTAGAGAGGTTCTGGGAGGGACAGGGGTGCTCTGGGGTCCCAGAAAACAGCTGGCTTTACCCTTAGAGGGGGCTGGCTGGCATCCCTGAGGGGGAGGGGGCAGCCTTTGCAGTCATCCCTGCCAAATTCTGCCAGCAGGACTGGACCTACCGAGACATTTGGGAGTTTCTGCGCAAGCTCTTTGTCCCCTACTGCGTTCTCTACGACAAGGGGTGAGTGCCTGGTGCTGCCCCCCCTGCTTGGCACGGCCAGTGCCTAAGAGCACAGCCTTGCAGCCACCTTCTCTCTCCACAGCTACACCTCCCTGGGGAGCATGAGCAACACCCTGAAGAACCCAGCCCTACGTTTCACCGACGAGCGGGGCCGGGACAGCTACCGACCTGCCTACGAGCTGCAGAACGAGGAGGAGGAGCGCACCTCCCGCCAGTGAAGGCCCAGGGGGAGGCACTGCGGTGACATTACCAGCGGCTGGCTCCCCTGAGGGCACCCCCCGGTGTTGCTGCTGCTGCCGGGGTTGACACTGAATAAAGCAGCTGCCTGCCAGCACTGAATAAACCTGCTGTGCTCAGCCTGTGTCTGCACTGCGCTCATGCTCGGCCCTGCTGGGCCCTTCGGTCTCAGCGGGAGCAGGGTGGGCGTGAGGCCAGCTCTGCCTGAACAAAAGGGTCGCCTGGGCAGTGCCCCCTCCCCGTGTCTGCTATTGTGGAGGCTTTTGAAGCCGAGAGAATGAAGCAGGTTCCAGCGCTCACCGGAGACCCACGTGTCTGTGAGGCCACGTCCCCACGTCAAACCCTGCTGATCCTTCACCAGCCATGTACCTCCTCTGCACCACAGCTGCCCACCCGCCGGGCGCTCCGAGGCGAGGAGCACGCATGGTGGCACTGCCAGCAGCCAGCAATGCCTCCCTGGGGCTTCGCCTGGGCTCCTGGCTGCTGCGGCTGCTGCGGGAGTGCGTCTACCTCCTGCTCTGCAGCTGGTGCATCCGTGAGCTGCTGGACTAGGGAATGTGCCCCCCCGGCACTGCAGGAGCCTCCTGCCTGGCCCACATGCCATGGGTGAGTGCCCTGCCTTCAAGTGTCTGTTTAGAAGGGTGGTGAGGGCCCGATCGTGGTGGTCCTGGGGGTAACAAGGGGCTGGGTGTGGTGTTTGAGGGGTGATGGAGTCTGGCCACGGTGTTCCATGTGAAGTGAAGGGCTTGGTTGTGGTGCCTGGGGGGGCCCAGCTGTGGCACTAACAAGGGCCTGGGTGTGGTGCTAGGGGGTGAAGGGGACCTGGCCAGGGTATTCCCAGGCAGTAATGGGCTCGGTTTTGATCTTCAGTTGATGATGTTGCTTGGGGTGAGGGTGGCAGGGACCCAGCTGTGGTGTTTCTTGGGTGACTTGAATGCAGCTGTAGTGCTGGTAAGGGGCTCCTGACCTCCCGTGCCTCTCTCTCCTCCCCAGGACTGCTTCTTGATCTGTAGGGATGGAGCTGATGGATCCCCAGCACTGAGACCCCACTCCAGCCTGTGCTCCCCTCAATTACAGAGACCCCAATAAACCTGAGCAGCACCTGACTGGCTGGGGGTGTGTGCAGGGAGGGTGCTGGGAGCACAATCCACCCCAGAAACTTCCAACCCTCATGCCAGGTAGGGCTGGGACACCTCAGCCCACACCCCTCCTCTGCTTGGTGATGAGGGTCCCCAGGCCCCCTGGGGCTAAGGGGCAGGAGTGGGGAGTCATCATCTGCCTGTGCCTGCTGCCTGTTCCTCCTGTCTGCACCTCCTGCCTGTCCCTCTGCCGGTTTTATCCCTGCCTGTGACTCAGCCCCCTCGGTCTCTCTTTGTCCCCACTCCAGGCCGTTTCCTGCCCCAGCCCCTCGGGCCCATCCAGCACTGACACTGCCAAGAGCCAGCGGGAAGCAGCCAAAGCAAAACGTCCCCAAAGGGCCCAACCTGCCTGGAGCCGCAGCAAAGGTCACGGCCAGCAGGGACACATGGGGCAGGAGGACCCTGCTGGGGGGGGGTGGGAGTGGTGGGGATGGCTGTGAACGCTCCCAGCACCCTGAGCCGAGCCCACTGTGCCCTGGCGCTGCTGTGTGCCAGCTGGATGCTGGTGCCCAGTGGCGCTGCGGGGGCTGCCTGTCCTCTGTCCCCGGCGCAGGGGAAGCTCCGTGGGCCCCAGGCTCGGCGGCCGCGCCTGGCGCCAGCTCGGCCGCCCTTATCTTGGCGGGAAGTCGGGAGCAGGAAGCGTGGCCCGGCGCAGGATAAGGGTCCCGTTTACTTTAGCTGCTTTGTTGTCGTTGAGCTCCCACCCTCACCCAGCACCCGTGGGGAAGGCTGAAGGTGGCAGGGACCACCTGCCTGGGGTATCACGGAGGGGGCTCAGGTCACCCTCGTGACCCTCATGTGGGTACAGGCAGGGTGTAGGGGGATGCCAGGACAGTGTCTTGCCTCTGCACTCGGTGGTTCCCTGTTGCCCGGGTTGGCTCCTGCAGTCAGACTCTTGCCCTGGGACCGTGCGTTGGTGTGGTCCCCGGTGCCACTCAGGCTCCTGGCTGTGCTGGGCACCATGCATTAGTGTGGTCTCTGGTGCCATCCAAGCTCCCAGCTGTGCCCGGCTGCCCATGGAGCCAGAGCGGCTCCAGCAGCTCCGGTAGCATGGTGCTGGTGCATCACTGCCCACGGGAGCCCACGCGTCTGGCGCCTGCCCTGCTGCTGCTACCATCACGTCGTAGCCCCGTCGGCGGCTCGGCCCCGGGGCTGGCCAGAACGGGGCGAATCAATGAATTCCCCAAACGGGGAGGGCCGGGGGTGGGGAGAGTGTCCCGGCACAGGAAAAGCTCCTGGCAGCGGCTCTCGGTGGGCAGAGCGGAGCCGGCCGCCCCGACAGCACAGCCCCATGCGCAGCCCCGGCTCCTCGCACCCAGCTCTGCCACCCGCCGTGAGTGAGACCCCCTCCACCCCCTCTTCCCCAGGGACCCCCTGCCCAACCCCGCACCGCGGAGGAGCGGCGGGGGACGGGTGGGTGCTGTGAGAAGGGACGTGCGGACCCGTCCTTGTCACCTCGGCAGAGGCAGGTTCCCCCCTGCATGGGGAGGGGGTTGGTCTGGGGGTCTGATCGCTTGTGACCTTGGGACCACCCATCCCCCTGGGAGCAGCGCTGTGTCCTCTCGTGTCTGCAGGGACAGGCAGCGCCACGGGGAACAGGCAGCTGCCACGCTGGGGTCTCCAGCTCTGCGGCACGGGGAGATGCACCTCTCCAGAGACCCTCGGGGCTGCAATCCCCGCCCGGTGCAGGAGGTGACAATCGTCCCTGCCCCACAGGTGGTCCCTGCCGTCACCCCATGTTCCGCTCACGCCGCGCCGGGCTGGTGAGGCGGCTGTGGCGGCAGCGCTGCGCAGCGGCCGGCCCCGAGGAGGGTCCCGGTGCCCTCAAACCGGCGGCTCACGCCCTCTTCAAGAAGCTGAAGGACGAGGAGCTGGAGCTGCTGGTGCAGGCGGTGGAGAGCCGGGGGGCTTGGGAGTCCGGCTGCGTCTGGGCGCCACGGGGGGCCAAACAGGCGCTGCCCCCCCAGGTCCTGCTCTGCCGCCTCTACCGCTGGCCCGACCTGCGCCAGCCCCACGAGCTGAAGCCCCTCTGCTACTGCGCGGGGGGTCGAGGGGGCTACGGGGAGGTGGCCGCGCTCTGCTGTAACCCTCACCACTTCAGCCGCCTGGCTGCTCCCGGTGAGTGCCGCTGGTTCCATCCGGAGCCTCCTCTCGACCCCACTTCTGGCCCCTGGGGTCAGCTCAGCGCTCTGGAGGGACAGGATGTGTATCCTAGCCCCCTCAGCGCACTCTCTCCCCGCAACAGAGACCCCACCACCCCCCTACTCCAAGGCGTCCTGTGGTCCTTTCTGGCCAGATGTGCCCCAGCACCCCGGCACCCAGCTCCTGGAGTTCAGCTGCAATGGTGGGGACTGGCACGGTAAGAGGGTCCCGCCGTGCTGAGGGCTGCTCGACCCGCCCCTAACCCAGTGGGTAAGGGGCACCAGGCAGGGCTGATACCCCAGGCAAGCTCTGCCCCCACCCCACTGCTGGTCAGGATGAAGGTGAGGGATGCAGAGCCTGAAAACCGGGGAGCGAACCCGGCAGCCATTCCTGGTGGGAGGAACGGGCCCAGCACGGGACAAGGGGTTCCTGCCGGGGGACCGGCCTGGGCCTGACCCCCCCCTCCAGCCTCTGTTATTTTTGGCGGCGCCGGGCTCCCCGCCGGAGGAAGCGCTGCCCACGGGGACACACACAATGTGCCTTGACGCACACAGCCACGGCTCCAGCCTGGCTGCTGGCCACCAGGCCGCCAGAGCTCCACCTTCCCTGAGCCTGGGGTCCCCCCTCACCGTGGTCCCCAGGGACAGTGACCGGAGATGGCCTGGCTCTACGTGCAGCAGCTCCCTTAGCTCACGCTGCCGTGCCAAAGCCTGCGCTCAGACATCCTTGGAGCTATCTGTATGTCCATCTGTCTGCCTGCCCCACTGACCCCTGCGCGAACTTGGCGGGGCACAGACACCCCCACCCCCCCGCACTGTGCCCACTCCATCCCCATCACCTCACCCCGTGGCCCCTCTGAGCTGTGTGGTGCGGCTGTGCCCGGAGGGCAGCAGCTTGTGCCTTTGCCTGGCGATCACAGCTCTCTGCTCTCCCCCTCCACCAGACACCAGCCTCTCGTGGAGCACCATTAAGGATGGCTGCTGGTGCAAATTGGCTTACTGGGAGCACCGGACACGCGTGGGTCGCCTCTACGCCGTGCACGAGGCGTCAGTGAACATCTTCTGCGAGCTGCCGCGGGGCAGTGGGTTCTGCCTGGGGCAGCTTCCAGCCGCCCACCGCAGCCGTGCCGTCCGGCGGGCACGCGGCAAGATCGGCCGGGGGCTGCTGCTGAGCCGTGAGCCAGGTGGGGTCTGGGCCTACAACCGCAGCGAGCACCCCATATTCGTCAGCTCGCCCACCCTGGGACCCCCCGGGGCCCGTGAGCTCACCGTGCTCAAGGTGCTGCCTGGCTACTCGGCCAAGGTGTTCGATTACGAGAAGGCAGGGGGCGTGGAGGGCTGGCGGATCCCTGGGGAGGGTCCCTGCGACCCCCACTGTGTTCGCATCAGCTTTGCCAAGGGCTGGGGGCCCTGCTACTCCCGGCAGTTCATCACCTCCTGCCCATGCTGGCTGGAGGTCCTGCTGAACCGGCCGCGCTGAGGGGCTGGTGGGGAGGGAGGGGTGCCAGGGAGCCTCCCCGCCCCCCAAAACGCCTACAAGGGTGGGGGCACAAGCCTGGGGGAGGGAGGCTCTCTGCTATCCCTCAGTCTCTCTCTTCTAGTGCTGTGCTGCAGCAGGGTTGTCCTGGCCCAGTAGACCCTCACTGGGACTCTCACTGGGACTCCATAACCCAGCTCCTGGGCAGTCTGGTGCCCCTCATGCCTAGCTCGCAGCCCTGCCAGCACCCACTGCCCCCTGGTCACAGTCTGTTGCTGATGCAGGGCACTATTTAATCTCTTTCTCTCTATGTATTTTTTATTGTAATGGTTAAATTTATTTTAATTTATATTATTTTTGTAGGAAAAGCCAAACCTGATGCAGGAGCCCCAAGTCTGGGGCAGGCAGGGTAGGGTGAGCAGGAGCTGGGCAGGTGTGCAGGGGGCAGGAGGCTGAAGGGGAAGGAAGAGATGGAGCAGAGCCCAAGAGTAGTGGAGGGAAGAGGAGGTCATGGCAGTCAGAGAGGGACTGGACTGAATTGGCACAGCAAGAGGTGTGGGGCCAGTGGGCACAGCTGGAATAGGGGGGCAGGCTAGAACAGCTGGGCAAGTGTGTGTCAGGCTCTGGGGTAAGTAGGCACAGCTGGAGTGAGTGTGAAGCAGGTGAGCACAGCTGGATGGATGCGGGGCAGGTGCTGGGACAGGTGAGCACACCTGGAGTGAGTGTGAGGCAGAGGTAGCGGTAGGTGAACACCCGTGGGAAGGGTGCAGGGGCAGGTGAGCACTCAGGTCTGTCTGCTGGGGGCAGACCTTGGCCCGGGTCAGCAGCACCGGGACAGAGCTGTCAAGCGGGAGCTGAGCTTGGAGCTGGCCCAGGCCGGACGCTGAGCCCAGTGCAGTGTCTCCTGTAACCGGTTCCCGGTCCGGGTCACTCCAGGCCATTCCAGCCACCGTGGCACCGCGGGGCTCCCCCCACGGGCGAACACAGCCTTGAAGGTCCCGGGGTGCCTGGGCTGTTATTTATATCCCAAATAAACGGTGCCACCGGCACCTAAGTCTCCTCCGTGTACCCCACGCGTGTCGGAGCCGCGCGGGTCTGTCCGCGGGGCTCAGCTCGGGGACCGGCAGTGCCCTCTGCAGGCGGCCGCGCCCGGGCCGCGATGACCGCCCGGTCCTTCCTGCCACGCTGCCGGCCCGGCTGAGTCGGGCCTGGCGGCTCCGTGGCTCCCGCCTGGCCCCGGCCCCGCCGCGTCCCCGCGGGCAGGAGGTGAGTGTTGGACCGCGCCGTCGGGGCCGCCTCGGGGAAGCGGGAGGGCGGGCGGCACCGGGAACGCAGCCGCGGGCACCGGCAGCGGCATAACGACGCGGTTACGGACAGCGGCGGCCCGTAGAGGCGGGCGGGGGCTGCGCGGGGAGCGCTGGGGACAGTATTCGGGCCGGTGGCCGGAGGGGCAGGGCTCGGGGCTCCGGCGGGAGCGGCGGCAGGGGGGGGAGGGGGTGTGGATTTTCTGTGGATTTCCCCCCCCCCGCCGCCGCCCCCGCGGAGCTCTGAGCCCGGTGGGTCGATGTCAGCGGCGTGGCCGGCGGGAGGCGGTGCAGGTGCGCGGCCGGCCGGTGTGCGGAGGGAGGTGTCGGCGGTGCGGCGAGGGAGGAGATGCGAGGCAGGTGGACGGACGGACGGATAGGGAGGAGGGAAACGGAGTTCGAGGCCCGATGAGGGAACGGGCTCGCTGGAGGAGACGCGGCGGCAGGTGCCCGGTACCGGGGCCTGGCGGGCGGGGCAGGGGGAAGAGAGCAGCCCCGGCGTTGGAGCGATGCCCCCCGGCGCGGCCCGGCCGCCCGCCCGGTGACATAACGTCTGCCGGGGCGGTGTTTGCCTTGGCAGCCCGCGGCGGCGGCGGCAGCTCCTCACACTTTCCGCCAGCGCCGGGCAGCGGCCGGGCTCTGAGTCAGTAGCGGGGATGGCGGACGCCGGGGGGGGCCGGGGTGAGCTGAGGTGAGCCCCGGGCCGGGCCAGGCCGGGCCCCGCCGCTGCCTCCCGGGGGCCGGCGGCCGCCAAACAGGTTGCGCGGGGTCCCCGCCCAGGCACCTGCGGAGGGGCCGCTCCGGGGGGGGGCTGAGGGGGGCGCCGCGCCCTGCCCCAGCGCCGCCGGGAACGGGGAGGGGCTGCCCCGCCGCGCCCCTCTGGAATCCCAGCTCCCGGTTCTCCGTGCCCGGCTCTCCAGCTCCCCGACCCTGTTCCCGTCCCTGCTTCTCCATCCTCCGTGCCCGGTTCTCAGTGCCCGGTTCTCCAGACAGCCCCCGAAGTGTCCTGTTCCCTATGCTCAGTTCTCCATCTCCCCTCTCCCCCGGTGGCCTGTTCTCGGTACCCGGTTCTCAGTGCCTGATTTTCGGTGCCCGGTTTTCGTTGCCCGATTCTCGATTCCTGGTTCTCCATCCCCCACTGCCCGGTACTCCATTCCCCGCCTTGGTACTGTGTCTCCCGATGCCCAGTTCTCGGTACTCGGTTCATCATCCCTCCCTGCTGCTTCCGTGCCTGGTTTCTTGGTGCCCAGTTCTCGGTGCCCAATTCTCCATCGCCCCCCGGTGCTCGGTTCTCAGTGCCCAGTCCTCCATCCCCCTCCCGTTGCCAGTTCTCCCGTACCCGGTTCTCCCGCCCCCTCCTCATGCCCGCGGGGCGGAGCGGGGACTTGCCCGGCCCCGGGGCTTGGCGGCCGCAGCGGGCGGGGCGCTCTCGGCGCCTGGCACCGGGCGAGGCGCCGGGGGGGTGGGGGGGAGGTGAAGAGAGGGTGCCGCACTAGGCTCCCTCCTTCTCAACACCGGGGTCGGTCCCGGCGCAGCCCCGTTAATCGCCGCCGTCCTGAGCCTCTGACTCAGCTTTTTCCGCCCCCCAACACCGCACCCCGGTGCTTGGGGGGGTTGCTCTCATGGCCCCCGCCCTCCCGGGGGGGGTGGGTGGTGTGGCGGAGTTGATGGGCAGCCCCCCCCACCAATAGGAGGCCGGACCGCCGGTGTGCTGTCCAATGAACGAGACAGGGGCGGGCGCTTCCTGGAGCCCCGGCGGCGGCGGCGGCGACCGTGGGGGGGGTGGGGTGGGGTGGGGTGGGGGGAGGCGGGCGGGGCACGACGGCGGCAGGTGAAGGCGGAGGCGGGGCCGCGGCCCCCGGGACCGGCCCGTAGCTCGGGCGGGGCTTACAGGTGAGCGGCGGCGAGTGGGAAACGGACGGACCCACCGACGGGGTCTGTACGGGAGGGATCGACCGACCGGTAGCGGGACCGGTGCGGCGACTGCTTTTGCAGCCCGGCTGCGGTGAGTCGCGTGGATCCGGGATGCTACCGACGTGCACCGTCGGGACGCGGAGCACTGTCGATTCTCGTTTGCCGAGAGCCGACGATGCACCGCGTCCTGCCCCTGCGCACCCGCCGCTGCTCCTCTGCGCTGGAGCCAGTGAACACGTCGCCCGTGGGGTGGGGGGTGGTCACGCATGGCCTTTTCCCGGTCCCTCTCCACGGGCCTGCGGGAAACCGGTGACACTTGCATGTCCCCGCTGCTTCCCGGGGCAGCTGCCAAGTCTCTGGCAGCGATCCGGTTGTGCTGCTGCCATCCAGCAGAAGTCCCCCGCGGGTTCACCCCACGGGTGGCAGGGTGCTGCCGCTGTCCCACCGCCCTTCCTGGCCTGGTGAGCGACTCAGCTGTATCCCCGAGTGTACCGGACACGGATGGCATTATGGCAGTGGGGAGCCTGCTCGGGCACCGACGGAGTCGGTATCAGAGGGTGGATGTCCTTATGTCCCAGCATTCTGTGCCATGCCAGTGACCCGCTTGGGCCTGGCACGCTGGCAGTGATGGTGGGTGCCTCGCTGCTTGCTGTTGGCGAGAGTCCACGCAGGGGGTGCCCACTGGGCCTGGCGTCCTAGTAACACCCGCCAAACACTGGTGGACTCTGCCCTGCACGCACCCAGCCCTGCTGTACCTGTCCCCCCCCCCGGCTGGCTGCCCCCAGCCGGCTGTTTGCCCGGGGCGGGGTGCGGTATTTACCCTCCCGCCGTGGCCCGCGCCACAGGAGACCCGTCGCCCCCGTCGCCTTGGCCCGTGGCCACCCGTGACCCAGGGCTGCTTTCCTTGGGCGGGGGGAGGTAGTGCTGGATTTGGTGTGGGGTGAGTCTCTGCGTGCCTCAGTTTCCCCATCCACAGCCCGGCCGGCTGGAGCAGGAGCAGGCTGGAGGGGGCAGTTTGGGATCCTCCAGCCCTGGCAGAGGCAGGCGGCAGCTGCTGGCGGCTTGAGGCTACGGTGGTGAAGCTGGTGCCGGGTCCCGAGGGAGGGGTTGGGCTCCGGGAACTTGAAGTGGGTGCGTGGAGAAGGGGAAGCTGTGGGGCAGGGGAGGGTGTGGGGCAGCAGGACTGGGGCTTGGCTGGGGCTAGGGGTGCCCTTGCTGAGGTTGAGGAGCAGGTGAAGCCCCCGGGCATGGAGAGCTAATAGGCAGGCGTGGGGCACACACACGCACACTCCTCCGTGTTGGGTCCTGGGGACCCTCTGAGCTCACGTGTCTGGGCACAGGCTGGCAAGCAAGCCCCTTGCTGGCAGTGCTGCGGTGCTGAGCCCGAGGCCGTGGCAGCGTGGCTCTGCCAGCTGGTGCCGGGCACCCTCGGTGCACACGTGGCATGAGTGCGACGGGCCTGAGCCGCGGCAGGAACGGGCAGTGGGTGCAGCGGGGGGTGCAGGGCCAGCGAAGCCCCTCTGCCCCGGCTCTCGAGGGGTAGCCACTGCCCCGCTCATGGAGCAGGAACTTCTCCTTCGGGGCCGGCGGCGGATGATGAAACCACGGAGAAATCTCTCCTGGCAGCGCGCGGGCTGCTGGCGGGAGCCCCCGGGAGCTCTCTCTCCCCCTCCGCCGCTGCCGCCGCCGCCGCCTTTCCATGGTAACCCCACCGCGGGAGCCAGCGGGGTGCTGGCGGGGGAGGCCGCCCTGTCTGGGGCGGGGGGGGGAGGTGGTGTGTGGGGGGGTGTTGGCGCCCGCCTGGCTCCCTGCGGCAGAGCTGGCGTCCCCGACATGCCCCGGGAGCTGCATGTCCACACCCCAGCGAGCCCCAGGGCAGCCGGAGGGACCAGCGAGGGGCTGGGCCGAGACCCGTCAAACTCGCTTCATGCCATGGAGGTGACGCTTGGGTGGCCGCGCAAGGCAGCGGGGGAGGCGGCCGTGGCCGGTGCCGGTGCCATGGCTGGTGACCTTCAGCGCACTCGGTGCCCAGCCTTGTGCCGTGTACCCAGGGATGGGGGGGGAGGGAAGGGGGGGCGACCGGTTTTAGGTTCGCACCGATGTGGTGGGAGCCACGGGCCCTGGGTGTCCCGTGCCAGCGGAGCCGGTGGCGTGACTCGGCGGGGCTGTGGGCGGGCGGGGGGGACCGAGCCGTGGCGAGGGAAAATGAAAGCAGGTGATGCGGAAGGAGAAGTAGGTCAGGCGAGCGCTGGCCTCTCCCGGCAGCCTCGGCTGCTCTGCGTGCTCCGCTCTGCCCCGGCTGTCCCCACCGCGTCCCCAGGCCCCATGGGCAGCGGCTGGAGGGGGCGGTGAGTACGGGGGTCTTGCTGCCAGGTGCTGGGTCCCTGGCAGGGTGGGTGCCAGCCGCTGCCCGAGCTGGACGCTGGCAGGCTGGGAGAGCTCGGCCAGGCTGGCTGGCACACGGAGGGCACAGCAACGGTCTGGCATTTTTGCTTCGGTTCCCCTCCCGCGGGTGTCCCCGGGGACACGAGAATGGGCAGGAGGGTTCTCCACTTTGGTCCTGCTGCGGGGCTGAGGAGGGGAGGGGAAGGGGATTCCCGTCCCACTTGGGCTGTGCTGAGCCAGCTGGCACAGCGGGGACAGCCCGGTGGGGCTCCGGGCTGGGGACAGTTTTGGGACAGCCCCGTGTGCCAGAGTGGGGCTCCGTGGCCACCTGATCTAGGCTCTGCTCCACCACGGGGCTGCGGGGCTGAGGCTGTTCACCTTCTCCTGGCATGGGGCTGGCCGGGGTCTTACTCATGGTACTGCGTGGGTCAGGGAAGCTGCGTCGGGCACGGCCTCACTGGCAGCTACGTGGGCTCAGGGGAGATTAGAGATGGCTGCCCCCCCTTCCCTCCCCCGGGATCAGCCGTGGGCAGCGGGGAGCTGGCAGCAGGCAGCTGCCGTGGGGGCGGAAGCTGGGCTATTTCGAGGGGTGTGGAGGGGGGGCTGTGGGCTGGCACTGTCCTTGCTGGGTGACCCCACTGGGACCAGCACCGCCCTGGTGCCAGGATGGAGCATCATAGCCCTTCCTGTGCCAGCTGAGGTGCTCAGTCTCCGAGGTGCCATGAGGACAGGGACCCCACATCAGGGAAGAGATGCCAACAGCCTGGAGGGCCCCCTGGGACCGTGTGGCACGATGGGACCCAGGGGGTCTGGCTGCCCTCCAAGGGGCTCCCGTGACTGTGTGCTGCAGGGTGAGCAGCACCAGAGCTGGCTCACCCTGAGGCCAGTGAGTGGAACCAGCCCATCTGCCCTAGGCTGAAGGCTGGCACAGCCTCATCCTGATGCCACTGGCACCCCTGTGCCCGGGAGCAGGCTACCTCAATGCCTGTGCAGCCAAGTCTTCTCTGTCTCGGTGGAGTCCTGTCCAGACTGGGTTGTGCAAGCTGTGATGTAGCAGGATGCCCAGGTCCACCGTGCCCCTTTCAGTGTTGGCAGGGGTGCCCTGGGAACCATCCAAACTTGGAGCTCCTCTGAGCACCACCTGCCCTGACACAGCACTGACTGCTGGGGGACCTGTGGGTGGGTTTCAGCCCGTGCTGGGGTGGGCAAGCTTGGGGCTTGCTGCTGTTTCCTGTCTGTTCCCCCCTGCCTTAGCTCCATTTCGGCAACCTCTTTTCCTTCCTCCTTTCCTTCCTTCCTTCCTTGCTTCCTTCCCTCTGCCTGCTTCTGCCTGTGCATGGCCCCACTCCCCAGGCTGCCGTGGCAGAGAGCAGCTGGGGACAGCCCACGTCCGGCCGCGAGTGGCCTCTCCCAGCACTGGGGACAGCGACGCTTGCAGCAGTGCCCGAGGGTGACCACAGAGGCCACATGTCCTTGGGCCGCATCTGTCCTGGTTACCCATAGGTGAGCAGGACACTGTGGGACCACCTGTCCTGGCAGGTCAGGGTACCCTGTGTTAGGACATGATGCAGGACATGAAGATGCCCAGGGCTAAGGTGCCTATGCTGCCCTCAGGAGAAGGGCATGTGGGTGCTACAGTGCCATGCAGGAGCCTGGATGCTGCTAGAGTTTGTCCTGGCTTGGTATGGGCTTGGCCTGTATCCCATCTCTGGTGCTACTGGCTAAGGCAAGGGTGGAGCATAGAGGAAGATGGATGAAGGTCAACCCATCCTCCTCAAAGGGCAGCAACTTGACTGCCTGGTCCCAGCTGGGTGGGCACCCTCAGTGCCCCCCAGCTGAGGTGAGCAGCAGTTGGTGGCCAGCATGTGGGTGGTTGCAACACCCCCAGGGTGGGGGGACGTGGTGACTCACCCCAGTGGGGCCTGGCCACCATCAGGAACCCTGAGTCAGGGCTGCGTGCCCATGCTGTGCCCCTCCCTGCCCGCCTCGCCCACCTTATCTCCCGCCCTTAGCACCTGGCACACCTGGGCCAGGGGGGGCTGGCGCCATTCCCCTCCTTTATGGGGAGCAAAGGGCAGGCAGGGGGTTGGCAAGCAGGTGCCACGTCCCTCCCTCTCTCCTGGGGACGCTGGCCTGGGGCCATGCCCAGCAGTGTGCCCCCTCCGGGGCGGCCGTCCCGCCCGGGGCGTCATGTCGGTGTGGTGGGCAAGGCTGCTTGCTCCACCACTGCCTCCGGGCATCGAGCTGACCCGTGGTGGCACGGCCAGCACACCTGCCCGTTGTCCTGGGTGATGGGGAAGGTGAATGCTATGCCAGGGTGCACTGGCCTGCATGGATGAGATGCCAACACAGCCGCTGCCCGCCTGCCATCCCCACTGCCCGCCCGTGTGGTCGGGCTCTTGCACAACCCAGCCCTTTCCGTGAACGTTGCTGGGGCCAGAGGCCCCCTCCGTGCCCGGCTGCGCGGCCGCACTGCCGCGGGGCTCTTCCCCTTTCTGCCTGGCCTCGTGCTGCTGGCACCACTGGCACAGCTGCCCAGAGCTCTGGCCAGACCTGTGCCAGGTTGCTGCGATGGAGCTTCCCCTGGCTGGTGGGCAGTCCCACCGCAGTGCCCTGGCACGGCCCTGGCCGGGTTGGTGTGGGCGGCTGGGGCGGATGCTGGGTGCTGGCGGTGGGGTGTGGGGAGCGCTGCCCGGCTGCTAATTGCTGTTTAGCTGGGGACGCAGAGGGTGTAATTAGGTGGGGGGAGGTGGGGGATTGCGCGAACCTGCAGCCAGCCCCAGGGGGCTCTGGGGGCTGTGGCCCCACTGTTGACCTTGCTCAGGGAGCAGAAGGGACCAGGCAATATGATTTCAGCCAGGGCTGTCCCTGAGCCCCCTCCCTGGGACAGAATGTCCCGCACCAGCCGTGGGACCTTGAGCTGCTGTGGGGGCAGAGCAGGACCTGCAACTGCAGGGCTGGGGGGTGGCTCCAGGGCTGGCCAGGCAGGCCGTGGCACGCCGCACCAAGCCCAGCCCTGCGGTGACAGCCCCACTCCCACCGAACGCAGGCACCCTCCTGGCTTGGCTGGGCTGGGCTGGCCACAACCGGCAGCAAATGCCCGGTGCCCAGCACCCAGCACCCTGCCTTGGGGCGGTGATAGGGGCAAGAGTCCATCCAACGCCCTGGCTCAGGGGGCCAGGGCAGGTGGCAGGGAAATGATGCTTGGTGGCGGGGAGGGGATGCCCGTGGCACTGAGTGCCCATCCCGCCAGCGCTGGGAATTTCCTCCTGCTGGAGGAGGCCGGGGGGGATGCCCCCTTTGCCCGGTTCCGGGTTGGCACCTTACGGCCCGGCACCGTCCGCCAAGGGTTAATGCCGTGTGTGTTCTGGGAAGCGGGGCTGGGAGGTGCGTGACCCGGGGTGTGGGCGTCGACTCCTTTTGAGGTGGGATCCTGAGCTCAAGTGCAGCGGGGAGCAGGGCCAAGTTCACACAGCACAGCACCCTGCCTGCCTTCCCCTCCCTGCTGCTCGCGGTGCCACCGACCCGGCCGCGCCGCAGCGCCGTCGAGCCACACCGGGACCCGCGCCAGGTGAGTCGCCTGCCCACCCTGCCGCCACCCGCCATGGCGGCTGAGAAGGTGTTAGGGCAATCGGGAACCCGGCGCGGTACTGGCGGGCACGGGGAGGGTTGGCTATGGCTGGTCTGGCACCAGCCGGGAGGCTGCCGGGATGCTGGCGTCGCCTGAGCCCTGCGCCGCCCTCGCTGCCGGTGGGATGGGATGGGAAGGGAAGGGACAGGTGGAGAGGTCTGGGTCACTATGACTTGGCAGAGCAGGGCCCGCACCCTGTGTCAGCAGTGCCAGGCAGCTGGACGTGCCCCTGCCTGGCTTGGGCAGCAGGGAAGTTTTTCGGCAGTGGGAGGGAGCCATGATGCCAGCTTAGGGCTGGTGGGCAGGGGGTTGGTGTGGGGGCTCAGCTGGGCTAGCGGCTGCTTGTTTCTGGTGGAGGTACTTGGGTTGGCACAGCGGCCACCACCAGTCCTGCCAGCCGTCTGTTCCGCCATGGCAGGGCTGCCCATCCTCCAGCCCACTTATCATGCCGGGTTGGCACCGGGCCCCAGTTCCTGCCCCAGGCAGTGCTGCCTGGTTGAAAAGGCAAACCTGAGCTGTGGCACTTGGACCCCCTTCCACAGTGCCAATGGCTGCCTTGCCCACAGCACACAGCCATGTCCACTGGGGCACTCGAGGTTCTTGGACACCAGAAGCTCTCTGGGTGGCATCGAGGGGATGAGGAGCTGAGTGGCAGTAAAGGGCTGGGGTGGTGCCATCTGTCTCGTTGGCACCATGGGGCGGGGGGCTCTGTTTGTCGTCTTTTCAACCCATTTCCTTTCGTCTCTGCTCGCTGTTTTCTTTCAGAGCAGCTCTGCTTCCCCCAGCCGCCTGCCCTCCAGCACAGAGACCCCCTCCAGCGCAGAGACCCCCCCCAGCACAGCTCTGGCATGTGCCCACTCTAGGGCCACCAGCCCAGCCAGACCCCGACACATTGCCTTACCCACCAGCTGGGCAGAGGTGCTTCACAGCCCTTAGCCCTACAGCCGTGCCAACCCCCGCAGCAGGGCAGCCAGCACTGATGCCACTGCTGCTGTTGCTTGCCAGCTTTGAGCAGGGTGGTGGTGGGGTGTGTGTGTGTGGAATGTGTGCCCAGACATCTGGGTCTCTTTCCCAGCTCCCAAAGGGTGAGGGGCCTGGCACGGCAAGCGGCTGGGGGCCATGATGGTGGCTGGTGCCACACTCCCCTTCCTGGGTGACTCATTCTCCCCAGTGCAGCTGTGAAGTCCCTCGACAGCGTTTGTCACTCTTGTGACTGAAAGCAGCGGCACTCGGCAGCAGCCTGGGGTGGGGGCTGCACTCCCTGGGACCCCTGCCTCCCTTCCCCATGGCGGGAGCAGGTAGGGGAACCCCCAGAGCACCCCCTGCTACTCCACAGCCTCTGCTCTCCTCAAGCTGAGCCTGGTGCCGACACAGGCTGGCACTTTGCCCGTGTGCCGGGTGCCATCCTGGCTCAGCACCACAGAACACAGCCATTCCCCATGCAGGGTGGGTGTTACAGGGATGCCCCCCTCCCCCCCCTGCTGTGTGCAGCTATGCCAGGCCAGCCATACCCCCAGGGCTGGCTTGTGGGTGGGAGGGCAGGTGAATGAGGGCTGGCTACAGTTGTGCCAGGCAGCACAGGCTGGCGACTGGATGTCAGGGTGACCTGAGCAGGTATTGTTCCTGCTTCCACCCACCCTGGCATGGGAGCTGGCTCAGCATGGGGAACGTCCCCCACTTTCCCCAACCCCTCGTGGCTTCCTCAGCCGAAACAGGCCTGGCAGTAGGCACTGACATAACCCAGAGAGCCTTGGCGTGGTGGAGCGTGGTAGTTTGACGGGGCCCCCTCCTCGACCTGTGCTCCCTGCGCGTCTCATCTGCCGTACCGTCCCAGGACGGCTTGGGGGAGGGGGTGAGGGGGGTGTTGGGGGTGGGGGGATGGCTCTGGCTCCCTCACACCTCGTCCCCCCCATTTCCTTATCGCCGCTGTGATCTCCTGATGGCAGCGCCCGCTCAGCATGTGACTGCGCTCCAGCGGGGAGGATGCGCGGGGGGTGGGGGTGTCGGGGAGCGAGCCATAGCTGGCGGTTTGGTGCAATGGAAAATCCCCCTCTTGCCACCACCTCACCCCCGCTCTGCTCCAGCCCCCCGCCCTCGTCCGCAGGCATCCGGCCCCACGGCCGCTCGCATGGGGATCCTCGCTCCGTGTCCGGGCCGAACGAGGCCTCTGCCAGTGAGTTCTGTGGCACCGGCGGCACCAGGGCTGCTGTCACCTGGCGATGTGACACGGTGAGTCTGGTGGCCATGTCGGTTCCTCAGAGCACCCTGCCACCCGCTGGGGTGCAACGGGGCATTGGGCCTGGGTGCTCCAGTGGTGCAGGAGTCCCCACATCGGGCACATGCCAGTGGGTGCCAGCCCTGGCCCTGCCAGAGGGACAGCTCCGTGAGCACCCTGTGCCCAGGTGTCTCGTGGGACCAGGGTGTCCGTCTCCCTGCCATCAGGCTTTAGCTGGGACGGGCAGCAGTGGAGGGTGCTGGTGCCACCCGGTTTCCAGGACCACCACCTGTGTGACAGCGCTGGGGACCCGCAGGGCTGTGGACTGCCCTCAGCAGGCACCACGTCCCCATCGTCCCCCTGCAGCCACCCGAGCTGTGGCGCTGGGTGCCCTCCTCTCCTAATCCTGCCCCCGCTGCTAATCCTGCCTAATCCCAGCGGGGGCTGTCGCTGCCTGTTGGCTCCCGGGGCTCTGATGGTTTAATCACCCCTAATCCGCTCGCCCCCGCCACTGCCAGCACTGGGGACCCCGGCTGCTGGCAGGACGGGATGGATCCTGGCAAGGGAGAGGGGCACGGCCATGGGCACTTGGCGTCGGCGCCAGCATCCCAGGCGGTCGGCACTGCCCGGCTCCCAGTTTCAGGGGCGGCTGCCGCCTGCCCTGCCGGTCGGGCCTGCTCGGCAGCGGCTGGGGCGGCTCCGCAGCCGGTTGCTCCGGGGCCGTTCCCAGCCGCCTGCCGAGGCAGCCCCATCTTGGCGGCTGCCCAAGCGCAGGGAGCGGCCGGCTCGGGGATGGGCCCATGTGCCGGGGGCCGCCGGCCGCGCCGCCCCTCCACGGGCAAGAGGGGGCACGTCCCCCGCGCCCGCCCGACGGCACAGCGTGGCTTGGCACAGGCCGGCACGGCGTGGCAGGGCCCAGCGTGGATGGGTATGGCATGGCTCGACGAGGCCTGGTGCGGCTTAGCGATGGCCAGTGTCACATGCCACCATCTGCCATGGCTTGGCTTGGTTCAGCCTGGCATGGCTCTGGCAGCACCCGCAGCCTGGACGCGGCGGTGCTGCGTGCCCCTCACTGCCTTGCCCGGAGCACAGGCAGGGCTGCAGCCACCCAACGGACCTCCCACCTCAGTGTCACTCAGCAGCACCGGACCGCCAGGAGGCCATTCCCCATGGCTGGGCATGGGCTTGCGGCTGTGGATCTGCTGCCCGTGCCCTGCCTGCGGGTTGGGAGGGCAGTGGGCTCCCTCTTCCCACACGTTCCATCTCTTGCCTGCGCCAGCTCCATGAGGACATGCAGGTTCCCAGTGCAGCACTGTGGGGACGCCATGTGCTGGCAGTGCCAGGCTTAGGGCTGAGGCCAAGCCCTGCCAGCCACAGCGTGGGAAAGGGCCGGCTCGCACAGGCAGGGCTTGGCTGGGCGAGGAGCGGCCCCGGGCTGGGGCAAAGGGGGAAGGAGGGGGCCCGGCCCCCACTGGGAGCGGGGGCAGGAACCGGCGGCGCGGGTGCTGATCCTAATCTGCGGTGGCAGGAAGCGTGGCCCCCGTTCCCAGCCCGGCTGGGCTCCGTGGGGCGGCCCCCGGCCCTCGGGGCCCTCTTCCCGGCACTCACCCGCCCACCCGTGCCCGCCGCCGGCGAGGCCCGCGTTCCCAGGATGAGGCTGCCTGGAGCCGTCGGCTGTGCCCGGCCGTGCCGAGGGGCTGGGGGGAAGAGGGGGGAAGGTGGTGGTGGGTGGGTTGGTGTAGGAAGCGCTTCGCCTCGACACCGTTCAAAGGCACCGCGCCGAGATTTGCCCCTTTGCTGTGGTGGCGTAGAGGGGGGCGGCACGGGCAGCCGGGTGCTGGTGGCAGAGGAAGTGTGGGGGTCTGTGGTGGGGGGCCTGCCACCTGCCAACCTCAGCATGGGGTACAGGGGGCTGAGCTGGCTTCCCAGTTTGGTGTCCCACCGAAACCACCGTGCCTGATGCCACCGCCGCCGAGCCCTCTGCGATGGAGGTTTCCTCGCACCCCAGCGTCACAGCAGAGCTGATGCTTCTTCCACCCTGGCATCTCGCCTGCGTGCCATCTTTGGGGTTGGTTCGCGTGGCAGCCAGCGAGCTCATGCCGTCCTTCCCACAGGTGAGGAGGACAATGGCCAGCCCGGAGGACGACCTCATCGGCATCCCCTTCCCCGAGCACAGCAGCGAACTGCTGAGCTGCTTGAACGAGCAGCGGCAGCTGGGGCTGCTCTGCGACGTCACCATCAAGACGCAGGGGCTGGAGTACCGCACCCACCGCGCCGTGCTGGCAGCCTCCAGCCGCTACTTCAAGAAGCTCTTTGCGGGGCCGGGGCCGGGGCAGGAGGTCTGCGAGCTGGACTTCGTGGGGCCGGAGGCGCTGGGTGCGCTGCTGGAGTTTGCTTACACGGCCACGCTCACCATCAGCAGCGCCAACATGGGCGAGGTGCTGCGAGCCGCCCGCCTGCTGGAGATCCCCTGCGTGATCGCAGCCTGCGTGGAGATTCTGCAAGGCAGCGGGTTGGAGGCGCCCGGCCCCGATGACGGCGACTGCGAGCGTGCCCGGCGCTACCTGGAGGCTTTCGCCACCCTCCCCGAGGGCGAGGTGCCCGCCCCGCCGCCCCCTCGCCCCGCTGCCCGCCGCAGCAAGAAGACCCGCAAGTTCCTGCAAGCTCGTGGCGCACGGCTCAACAACCACACCGAGGAGCCGCCCGCCGAGGCCGAGGGCTGTGGCAGCCCCCCACAACCCCCCCAGATGCCCTCACCTCCTCTGCCGGAGGGGCTGCCCCTGCCCTATGACAGCTTTGAGCTGCCTGAGGAGGAGGAGCTGACCCCACAGTCCTTCTCCTTCCCCTACCAGCCTCCTCTGTCCCCCGAGGAGGCTGCCTCCGACGAGGACGCCATCGACCCCGACGTGATGGCATACCTGAGCTCGCTGCACCATGAGTCGCTGGCACCCGGGCTGGATAGCCCTGACAAGCTGGTGCGCAAGCGCCGCTCGCAGATGCCCCAGGAGTGCCCTGTCTGCCACAAGGTCATCCACGGTGCCGGCAAGCTGCCCCGCCACATGCGCACACACACGGGCGAGAAGCCGTTCGCCTGCCAGGTCTGCGGGGTCCGCTTCACACGGTGAGTGCTGCCAGATGGACCCTCCCTGCCTAATGGGTAGCTGATGGCATCCCCCATGGCACCTGCCCTGACAGCCATGACGGTGCCTGACCACATCCCTGGCACGGTGCAGTGCATGTCAAGGTGGGGGGTGGCTTCTACACCCCATGAGTACTGCCAGGTGGATCCTCCCTGTCTGCCGGGTGCTTGATGGCATCTCCAGTGACACTTCTTCTGCCAGCCCCGCTGGTGCAGGTCCGGGGGAGTCTACCCAAGTGCTGCTGGATAGACCCTCCCTGCCTTCCCCCAGGGTACCCAGCAGCACTCTCCGAGGATATCCCCTGCCCATCCTTGGTGTGTTACAAAACACAGAGACACATTTCTCATCACCACCAATGCCCCAATGGTGCCCCACAGAGCCCAGAAAGGCAGCCAGGACATCGTCCCCCTGAACCCTGCCATAGGGCTGCTAAATGCCCCAATAGTGCCCCACACAGCCCAGAAAGGCAGCCAGGACATGGTCCCCCTGAATCCTGCTATAGGACTGCTAAATGCCCCAATAGTGCCCCACAGAGCCCAGAAAGGCAGCCAGGACATGGTCCCCCTGAACCCTGCCACAGGGCTGCTAAATCCATCCCTAGCGCCCCACACAGCCCATGTCTGCTTCCTCAGGGGTGCCTGCCACCTCGTGCCAACATGGCTGCTAAATGCCCCAATGGGGCCCCACACAGCCCAGAAAGGCAGCCAGGACAGGGGCCCCCTGAACCCTGCCACAGGGCTGCTAAATGCCCCAATGGTGCCCCACAGAGCCCAGAAAGGCAGCCAGGACATGGTCCCCCTGAACCCTGCCACAGGGCTGCTAAATGCCCCAATGGTGCCCCACAGAGCCCAGAAAGGCAGCCAGGACATGGTCCCCCTGAACCCTGCCGCAGGGCTGCTAGCACCATCCCCTGCCTGCCATGGGCCAGGTGTCTGCTTCCTCAGGGGTGCCTGCCACCTCGTGCCAACATCTGTCTGTGCTGTGCCCCCACCAGGAACGACAAGCTGAAGATCCACATGCGCAAGCACACGGGCGAGCGGCCCTACTCCTGCCAGCACTGCAGTGCCCGCTTCCTGCACAGCTACGACCTGAAGAACCACATGCACCTGCACACGGGCGCCCGGCCCTACGAGTGCTGCCGCTGCCACAAGGCCTTCGCCAAGGACGACCACCTGCAGCGGCACCTCAAGGGCCAGAACTGCCTGGAAGTGCGGACCCGCCGCCGCCGCCGCGACGATCCACCGCCGCCGCCGGCCGGACCCCCGGGCCTCGATCTTTCCAACGGGCGGCTGGAAGGGCTGCGTCTCTCCATTAGCCGCTTCTGGGGTCCGGGACAACCCAAGGAAGAGGAAGAGGAGCCGGAGGGCGAGGAAGGGCCTCAGCCGGACGAGGCCGTGCCGGTGGTGGAGACGGCATAGGGCCGCCCCGACGGCGGGTGCTGTGCCGTGCCCACCGGGGTTTCTGTTCCCGTTTTTCCCGTCACGGTTCGTTCCCAGTTATGCAAAGGGGGAAACTCCCCCCTGGCCGATTTGCACAATGGGGGTGGGGTGGGGGGGTCCCCGTCGCCCCCCACCCGTGCTCGGGCGGCGGAGCCACAGCGGGAGCCGGGGGAGGAAAGCGGGACCGGTCTGTGTTCTCCGCAGCTTCCCGTGGATGCACCCCCCCCCCCCCCCCCCCCCCCCCC
>WAAF01004307.1:148721-167951 GCA_013400475.1 Tricholaema leucomelas | reverse complement strand
CCCCAACCCCGCCGCCGCCGCCACCACCACCACCAAAACCGAGGCGGTCTTGGCAGGGCGCCCCCTGGCGGCCCCGCCCCATGCTCTCCCCGGTTGGTGGCGGTTTTGGGGGGGGTGGAGGTGTTCCAGCCGCCCCGCGCTGTACATAGCTTGTCCCACCAATCCCCCCCTCTCCCCATCCCGAGCAGCCCCTCCCCGGCGAGCCCCCCCTCGCCCCTGCACTCCCGGCTGCTTTCTCTCGGTTGCACTATTCGGGTGAGCCCACCCCTACCCCTCCTTCCCCTTCACCATCCCTTCGACCTTCCCCCCCCAAAACCACCCCGGCCCTGTGGGATCTCCCCCTCCCCGGGGTGGCCGGGTCCTAGCGGTCACCTCTCTGCCCTTTGCACATGCCTCGCCTTCCCCTAGGGCGCAGCCCCCCCTACCCCGCAGGGCGAGCAGGGGACCGGCACTATTTGCCTAAAATAAGAGTTTATCTATANGGTGGGGGTGGAGGTGGGGGCTCCTGTCATGGCTTTAAAAAAGTGCCTTATGGTGAACTTGAAACTTTTCGGCTACTTGAACCTCTCTGGTGTCAGGAACCAAACGAATCATCGGCGGGCGGTCTGTGTGTCTGTCCCCCTCCCCGCCCCGCCGGGTCGCCTCTGTCTGTCTGTCTGTCTGTTTGTGTTTGTTTTTTTAAACGAAAGCTGCTTGGTAATAAACGGAGAAGCAGGGAACCCCCCCCGCGCCCGTCTGTCTGTCTGTCCTGTGCCCTGCTCCGTGAGGCTGGGGATAGGGACAGGGTGGGACTGGGGACACCTCAGGGATGAGGACGTCGTGGGGCCAGGGGTAGGGGCACCACGGTGATAGAAATGGGAGCACCATGGGGATGGGAATGGAAACATTGGGGGGCTGGGGGGCAGCATGGGCAAGGAGGTGGAGGTACCATGAGGATGAAGATGGGGGACATCACAGGATTGGGGATGTGGACGTCAAGGAGCTGGGGATACCATGGGCAAGGAAATGGGGGGTACCATGGTCATGGGGGCACAATCGAGCTGGGGGTAGTGTGGGGCTAGGGGCATGGCAGACATGGAACCAGGAGCAACACGGGGCTGTGGGCACCACAATGTTAGAACCACCATCAGGTGCCAGCTGCCAGCTCAGGGCGCCGGGATGCTGGCGCCTCAAGAACTGGGTGCTTTATTCACCAACTCCTCCCCACCCACCCCATCAAGTCCTGGCTTCCACCGTGCTGCTCAGGCTCCAGCCGCGTCTCCGGAGCCTGGCCCTGTGTCCTCTTCGCCGCGTGGCACCATCCTGCCGTCACCGGGCCCTGCCCTTGCTGTTAGGCGGCTGCGCTGCCACCACCTCCTCCAGCTCACTGCCACTACTCTCTGCCCGGTCCTGGTAGCCGAAGTCCAGGCTAGGAGGAGGAAGATCGGCGTCAGAAACGAACATCCTCAGTGCCAGTGCGTGTCAGGGCCGGTGTGTGTCAGGGCCGTTGCCACCTCTGTCACCAGCTGTCACCTGTTGAGCGAGCCATCGGAGCTCTCCACTCCACTGCTGCCCCCATCGCTCTCCTCGCTCTCTTCCTGCTTCAGCTGGGCTTTCAGCAGGGCTGCCAGCTTCGGGGGCAACCTCCGGCCACCCCCCTGGCCCTTTGCCACCTCCTGAATGCGTTGCCGCAGCAGCCGCCCTCGCTGCTGTCCCCGCAGAGTCCGCACAGCCCCCAGCCACAGCCCCATCGTCTCCTCATCGCTGGAGTCCCTGCGGGGGATGGGGCAGGGGCAGAGGGGTGGGCTGCAGCTTCCCTCCTACCCTGCTGCAGGTCCTCCCACCACCACGGGCTTCTGGTGAGCTTGTTGCTGCCCCTCCCCTGCTCACATCTCCTTGTCCTCGGTGTCTGGGTAGGTCAGGAGGCCCATGCAGATGGAGCAGACGTTGTTGAGGATTTGGTGGCACTGGCGGCAGTACAACCCTGGGCACAACGAGGCCGTGAGAGGAGTGGGAGACTGTGGGGGGTAGGGAGGTGTGTCTCAAATCTAGGGGGGGCTCCTACCTTTGCAGCTGGGTGTGAGGCACTTGATGAAGTCTGACTGCTTTGCCATCCCACAGGCCAGGCATTTCTTCTGGATGCCCAAGAGCCGAGCAAGCCAGGCAAAGGCAGGCAGCCTGCGGGCACAAAGTTGATGCTCCATGGGGCAATGCCACCCTTGTGGGTCCCTCAAGGGTGATTGCCCAGGGGTGGCATTGCCCTTTTATAATGGTGCTTACGGGGTCTGGATGGCTCCAACCCCATGGATGGGAGCTTACCTAGAGATGAGGGAGAGGAACGGGTTGGCTTTCCCAGTGTCGGCCACGTGGCGCATGGCAGCTTGGTGCAGGGCACTTGTCAGCACTTCCCGTCGTGCCAGGATGGCAGTGTGGAGGAAGGATATGCGCTCCTAGCATGGTAAGGATGGGTGAGGGCAGGTAGGCTGCCGAGGGGGTGTGGGGAGTTGGGGTTGAGGAAGCTTCTCACCTTCTCACGGTAAGGGTAGTAGGCAGCACACACTGCCCGGCGCAGGCGTGCCACGTACCCACCGAAGACAGTGATGAAGAGGCAGATGCCATAGAGGAGTCCTGGTGGTAGGAAGAGAACAAATCACACAGGGCCAACCCCCCCACCCCCAACCCGTGCCTCAGCTTCCCACCCACTCAGCACTCTGAGGGTGCAGCTCCCCTGGTCACCCATGGTGAGGTAAGTGCTGTAGTCAGGCTCCACGGGCCGGAGGAGGCAGCGCTGGGACAGCACCGAGATGTTGCCTCTCTGCAGCATGTCGAAGGCAGAGACCAAGTCCCTGAAGATGTCGCTGGCATAACCTGTGCCACTGACGCTCATGCCCAGCTCCACTGGCGCTGTGGGGAGAGCAGTTCAGTCCGGGGGAACTGCAGCACCCCAAAGCCCCAGCCTCTGGCCAGCAAAGCGCCTGAGGGCGCTGTCCCAGCGCAGTGGGTGCTGCCCACCTCTGGCAACGATCTCCCCCCGGAGGTGGTGCTGGACCAGGTCCATCAGCCAGAAGAGACTGTAGTCAGCCATGACGATGCAGGCCCCCAGCAGCAAGTGGCGCAGGACCCCTACCAGCTGCAGCCCGTACAGACGCCGCTCCTTCTGCGACATCCACGGTGCGGCTGCGGACACAGGAGCGCCACTGAGACAGGGATCCTCTGGATATCCGGCATGGGGCTGGCCTGGGGGATGCCCCTGGGCGTGGGGCTGACCTGGGGAGAAGTAGCGGAGGTTCTCCCAGGTGGTCAGGGGCAGCACCGTGGGCCTGCCCTGCTCTGCCCGCCGCAGGTCCAGCGCCACAAATTGCCTGGTGACGTAGATGTTGTCGAAGGAGTCGTCCTGCAGGTACCGGCGACGGTACTGCAGTGCCCTGAGGACACACAAGGGAGGAGATGCTGGGAGCTGGCACTTTGGTCTTTGTCCCACTGGGGGTCCAGAGAGACACCTTAGCCTACTCACTGGAAGTACACGTAGAGGATGACAAAGAACGAGAAGTGTGTGATGAGCCCCAAGACCTCGTGGATGGGCTCCAGAAGCTCGCCCACATTCTCCATGATGTCCAGGGCCACCTCCCCCAGGCTCTTGCTAGCATTGAGCTTGACGTCGAAGTGATGCACAGCTGAGATGTTGAACTCAAACTCTCGGCGGACCTTGTTCAGAGCTTCCTCAAGGGCTGTGGGGGTGACAAGGGACTGCATGATCCTGGAGGTTGGGGTGAGAGCTGGGAGGGGGCAGAAGGAGAGGAGGATGGGACCCCCAAGGCTCCCACGTCACCAGAATACTCACGGACTGAGATGTTCTTCTTGATGAAGGACTTGAGGTACTGTGGGATGACGCAGAAGAGGAGGGCAACTGTGGGAAGAGGGTGGTCTCTGCCAGGATAGGGGTCCCCACAGTGGGCAGGGGTCTGCTCTGCTGCCACAGACACACTCTGCAGAGGGGCAAGGGCCTGCATACTTTTGGCCACTCCACAGAGGGACCTGAAGGGGACGATGATGTAGCAGAGGAAGGCGAAGAAGAAGAGGGTGCGGTCGCAGTTCTCCTTGGCCTCGTCGAAGAGGCGCAGGCAGCGGTGGTAGGGGGTGCCCAGCTCCTTGTTGCACACCTCGCTTATGCTCAGCAGCCACGTCCAGACGTTGCCCAGGACTCGCCCTGCAGGCAGGGAACGGGCACTGGAGGGTTGGCAGGAGGAGATGGGAGCAGGGGCAGATCGAAAGCAGGGTGCTGGAGGTGAGGAGACTCGGGGGGACCCTCACTCACCGATGTGGCTTACGGAGTCCATGATGGAGCGGAAGAACTTGCGGACGTGGTCGGCCACTGCCTTGGACTTCTGGGCGATGTCCTTGATTTCAGACAGGACATCTGCAGAGAGGGAGGACCTTCGACCACTCCCTCATCACCTCCTGACCATTGCCTGCTGGGCAAGGGCAGCCTGGGCTCCCTGGGGAAGGGATTCTCTCACCCTACCACATCCCCCCCTGCCCCAGCCCCTGCTCTCACTCAGCAGCGGCTCCTGGGCAGCCTGCAGCCTCTCGGCCGTCTGGTTGAGGGCGAGCTCGGCCCCGCACGACAGCGTCTCGGCAGCCCGGGAGAAGTTGTGCAGGATGTTGGTGCAGGGACCCTGCACGGCCATGCCCAGCACAAGCACCAGCATCAGCGCCTTCCCCTCTCCTGTGGGGACAGCGCAGTCCTGGGGGCTCAGCTGGGACCCAGAATCTCTCCAAGCACCTCACCCCCAGCTGCCAGCATCGGGACTGATGGTTGCTTACTGGTGAAGACGTGTGGCAGTGACAGCAGCACAGTGACTCGTGCTGTGGTGGAGAAGGCCATGCTCAGCCCCAGCCCTGCTCCCAGACTGATAGTGGTGACCAGGCAGTACCAGATGTTGTGGCCCTGCACCAGCAGCACCAGAGCCCCATACAGGCTGGCCAGGACCAAGCCCAGCACAAAGCCACCCGTGCTGCGGGCCAGTTCCCGCGCCTTGCTTGCCTCCTCTCCTAGGCACATCAGCCGCGGCTGCCTGTGCCCAGATGGCAGCGATGGGCTCTTCTGTTGGGCGCTCAGTCCCTGCTCCGAGGCCAGTGCCATGCTGGTGGGGGTCTGCCAGCTCCAGGTGCTCTCCCGGGCTGCGGGTGCTGGGATACGGGGGTGGAGCAGGCGGTTCACAATGTGCCGTCTCCAGGGGAGCGTCCCACCGCGGGGGGTTCCCCGGGAGCATCCTGCGGTTGCCAGGACGAGGCACAGAGTCACGGAGCCAGCGATGGACCCTGGGCAGGAGCTCTCGGCTGCGACAGAGGCGGGCAGGAGGCAGAAACCACCCAACACGAGTGAGGTCCCTTCCCGCCCCACCCCTGGCCAGGGCTGCCCGTGGGCAGGGGCAGAGGCAGGGCTGACGCTGCCCTCCCCACCCAGCCCTGAAGCGTGCGGTGGTCTCGCTGCTGCCCGCCCCGTGCAGCCGGTTCCTCTGGAGCCGGCCAGACCAGCACCGTGCCAGCAAGTTCTTCCTGAGTGCTGGTGTGGGGACGCTCTTTGGCCTCGGTGAGTGTGTCACAGCGCTGGGCATGGCCACGGGGCTGGTGGCACCATCTGCTTAGGGCACGTTTGTGGGTGCTTCAGGGCTCTGCCAGCTCCTCATCGTTCCCATGAACATGACAGACACACACAAGCTGCAGCTCTCCTGCGGACTGACAGGTGAGGAGGGGGCTGGGAGGGGACTTAGTTGACAGAGGGTGTTGGGAGGCCCACTGGGGTCTCTGCAGGACTGTGAGGACATCTCTGTGCTCCTCACAGGGGTCACTGCCTTGGGTTGGGCCACATCTCCTCACTTTCGCTGCGCCAGCCTGCTTATGGCCCCCAAATTCATGGGCAAGGAGGGTCGAGTCTACATCCTCTCCTTTGTCCTCGTTGCCATCTACAACGGTAGGGTCCTCCCCATGTCCTCGCCCCCTGTCAGCAGGATGCCAAAGGGCTGGTGAGGTCTGAGCCACCCTTGCTGTCACTAGGGCCTGTGACCAACATCTGGCACAACCTGAAGGAGGTGACTCGCTCCCTGGGCTGCATCACAGAGCTGCAGGTCAACCACAGCCGCCAGCTCTGGATGGTGTCGATGGCTCCAGTGCTCAGGGTGATGGAGGACATGGAGGTGAGGTGGGCAACCAGGGTGGGCTGCGAGGGGCTGGGGGCAGCAGGGCTGAGCCTCTCTCTGTGTTTGCCCACCCCTGGCAGCGGAGTGGGAAGACTCTGAACATGGAGATGCAGAACATCTCACGAGCCTTCATGCGGCTGAACGAGGAGGTGGCCAGCGAGGCAGGGTATGACCTGAGCCAGAACCTGCACGCAGACCCCCGGAGGGCCCACAGCACCCAGGATAGGTTTGAGATCAAGACCAAGCTGCGCTGTACCTGTGAGTAGGGAGGGCAAGGGGCTGGCAGCACACAGAGTGGGCAGGGGGCTGGCAGAACATGGGGCGGGAAGCTGCCGGCAAGGGGATGTGGCTGCTTGCAGGGTCCCCACATCAGCCTTGCAGGGCACCTTGGATGGTGCTGGGGAGCCTGGGGGAGTGTGGGCAGCTGAGAGGTCCTGCCCCTACTCCCCCCTAGATGTGATCGAGCTGGGCATGCAGCGCTGCCGGGACTGGTTCAGCGAGAAGTACGATGCCTGCATGGCAAAAGTGTTTGTGCCTGTTATCAGCCACATCCTCTGCCTGCCCATGAAGTTCACTGCTCTCTGCCACATTGTCAAGGGTGGGTCATGTGTGGGGACCTCTCCCCATCATCTCTCTCTGGGGCAGCTCCAGTTCTGCTGCCTGTAGCCTCAGGATGGCACCACAGCCTGTCCTGGCTCTGCTGGTGCTGTCCTTACAGTCATGCACATCTGGTGCTGGGACAAGATTCCCGTGGAGGGCAACTTCGGGCAGATGTACGACATGGTGAACAAGTCTGTCACCAGCATCAGCCAGGAATTCAGTGCTAGAGTCGTCTACCAGGTGGGTGCTTGCCCCTCTCACACAGGGCAAAGAGGTGAGGGTCAAACCTTGCTTGGTGCCATGTGCCCTCCACTGCAGGAGAAGCACTACGACATGCTGATGGGCATCAACGTGTCGGTGGCACAGCTGATGCAGGATGTGACCTCACAGCTAGAGCAGCATGGCAACCGCATCAGCCAGACCATCTCCTTCTTACGCTTGCTGTTCTCCTTCACCTTCCTCCTCGTCTTCATCTCGTGAGCCTCAGGGTGGGGAGCGAGGGCACCCCTGTGTCAGCCACGGGGTAAAGGGGCGAAAGCCTCCTTTGGCATTGGATTTGGTGGGGAGGGGCATGAAGACCCCAGGGGCCACCAGCATGGAGGTTGGGGCAGTTAGAGAGCCCCCCCCACCCCCCAAGAAGGTCCTGGGGGGCAGTGGCCAGTCCCTTACACCCTTGGACCTCCCCACTCTTGTCAGGGCTTTCTACTACACCAAGCAGTACTGCCAGGACATCTGCTTTGACAACCTCTACATCACCACCTACTTCCGTCAAATCGATGCCCGCCGCAGAAAGCAGGTGAGAAGGAACTGAAGAGGTGGAGGGCAGACACCCCCCCCCCACACTCCTAGAAAGGGGGTCCCAGGGAGCTGTGCTGAGCTGCTCTGCTCCCCCTCCCTTAGCACAAGCGGACGCTGCTGCCCCTGCACCGCTCAGAGGTCTCAGCTGTCATCTTCCCATGCCGCCTGGCCATGCAGCTGCCCGAGCTGCGTAACGTGGTAAGGGGCTGCCAGGCAGCCAGAGTGGGCCCAGGTGAAGAACTGAGGCTGGGGGATAGGCTGTGACAGATCCTGCTCCTCACAGGTGCTGGAGCTGCTGGAGTGCATCCCACCCTTGCTGTTCCTCCTGCTTGCCTGTGGCCTGGACCATACTCTCTTCACCATGCTCAGCGTCATCCAGAAGCACTCCTTTGTGCAGTACTCCTTCCACAGTGAGCCCCCAGCCCCTTGCAGCAGCTCCCAGCCCCCTGCAGCAGCTCCCAGCCTCTTGCAGCAGCCCCCAGCACCCTGCAGCAGCCCCCAGCCCTCAGCTCCACTGTGCCCTGCAGCAATGCAAGGAAGAATCATAAAGAATCCCAGAATAGGTTGGAGCTTAAAGCTCATCCAGTTCCAACTTCCTGCTACGGGCAGGGATATCTCCCACTAGCCTGAGCTGTTCAAGGCACAAGGCTCAAGATTGCCACTGCTACCCTTCACCCACCTCCCCATCCACCTCTCCAACCCCCTCCCATGTGCTGCTCTCCTCCAGGTAGCCACCACTTGGCTGTGCATGTGAGAGGCACATCCCTGATGGCTCAGCTTCTGCGGAGCACCATCGGGGCCTTCAACACCTCCTCCAGCACCCAGATGGAGACATCCAACCTCGGTGAGCCCTTTCAGGAGATGCAACCTCTCCCCAAGCTCCATGGCCTGCCTGCCCCCACCTGTGACAGGGGCCTGGGAGTGGGGACTATCCCGAGTGGGCTCAGAGCTGTCACTTTGTCCCTAGCCTGCCTGCCGCAGCCCCAGGGCATGACGAGGCAGCAGTATGTGAGCAGCTGCCTGCCCATGGCCATACTGGTGCTGCTCTGCCTGGCCCAGGTCTATACCTACCGCCTGCGCCGTGCCATTGCTGCCTTCTACTTCCCCAAGGTGAGCTGCTGGCAAGCAGGGGGCAGATTTTGGGGTGCCCCTGGCCACCCTTCACAGTCTTTGCTTGATGCAGAGGGAGAAGAGCCGAGTCCTCTACTTCTACAACAAGCTGCTGCGGCAGCGCCAGAACTTCGTCCACCGGCAGCAGAAGCGCCTCGCCCGGCGAGCACGGCAGACCCCAGCACTGGTGAGAAGGGACGAGGAGCTGGGACAGGGATAGTGGGCTGGGGGCTTCACTGTGTCCCGATCCCAGGCCTCTTCCCCGAGGGGTTGGCTGCTCAGCCGCCCCGGGGCCCTGTCCCCCAGGGGATATCGCCGCTGGAGTGGTGCTGCCAGCGCTGGCCTCGCCTGCGCCGCTGGATGCGACGGAGGTGCAGAGTGTGCGAGGCGCCAGAGACCCCCCGGGACCGGGTGTGCCCCGTGCCCACCTGCCAAGCCCTGTTCTGTGCACCATGCTGGAAGGAGGCAGGTGGCATCTGCCTCGTTTGCACCCCCGGGCACTGCAGCCTCTCCCAGGATAGCAGCGAGGAGGACAACAGTTACGCGGCCTGAGGGAGCCCCTCCCCCAATAAAGGCTGTGAGCCCCCAACCCACACATGGCTTTAAGTGAGGTCCGTAGGGTTCATTGGTTGGGGTGGGGGTCTCTGGTGTACAGAGAGGTGAAAGGAGGTGTGAGGATGATGAGGGTTGGGGTTCTTTGTGTGGGATAGTGAACAGAGGGGCCTCTGAATGATGGGTGGGGGCAAGAAGGGGTCTTTAAAGGGGTGAATGGAGCTNGGGGGGGGGGGGGGGGCGTCTCCACTGAGTGAGGTAGTGAGAGAGGTATCTGCAGTTCAGGAGGTGATGCAGGTCGGGGGGGGGGTGTCTCTGGTACATGGCATGGTGGAGGCAGCAGTGTCTGGTGTAGGGGGAAATGAGGGTGAGGGTCTCCGCTGCAGGGGATAATGAAAGGGAGGTCTCCAGAGCATGGGATGGGCAATCTGGGAGGGGAGGCTCCATCGCTCTGGGTGCTGAAGGCGGAGCATGGGATGGGCGAAGTGGGGATCTCCACCGTCTAAGTACGGAACGCGGAGGTCTGCGGAGCACAGGCTGGAGAAGCCAGGGGTCCTCCTCCACCGGCGCGGGGAAGAGGGGGAGTCTCCGGGGCTGCGCATCGGGCAGCGGCAGCCGGTTCCCGGCGCACACGGAACCGCCCCCGAGGCGCGGCCGCACGGTTCCCCAGCTCCCCGGCGCCGGGCGGGGCGGTGGAGCCGGGTGGGGGCCAGGCAGGAAGTTCCTCCTCCCGGGCCGAGCCGGACCGGGCGGCGGCGGCAGTGGCGGCGGGGCCATGCGCGGCGGGAGCGCCGGCGGGTCAGCTCGGGAGCCGCCTGCCCGGGGCCGCTGGGCCCCGTTCGGGCTGCGGAAGGGCGATGGGGCCGCGGGCGCGGCGGCTGCTCCTCGCCGTGGGGTTGCTGCTCGCCGCCGGTACCGGAGCCAGCTGGAACGGAGCAGGTGAGTGGGGACGGTGGAGGCGTCCCGGGAGAGCCGTCGATCCGTGTCCCACAGCCCGGGGTGGGTCCGCTCCTCGCCACTGTCCGGGACATGGTGGGGGAGGACCCTCGGAGACCGGGGAGGGGCAGGGGGAGTCGTGCCGGGTGTTAGTGATCGGGACCAGGGACGAGACCGGGGGTCGCAACTCGGTGGGACCGGGGGTGCGCAGCTGAGTTCAGGCCTAGGAGGGGCGGACTGCGGGGGCGTGGGGGGCTCTGAGTCAGCCGGGCAGGGCCTCCCAGCCCTGCCCCGGTCCCCGCACTGGTCGCACTGGGCAGCTGACGCAAGGCCTGACAGAGGACCCCGAGGAGCCCATCCCGAGGCGGGACCGAGCGCTTCCCGTGTTCCCCACCCACTGCGGGGGTCAGCTCCGGGCGTCCCCCCCGGCGCAGCCTTGTGTGGCTGCGTCCGAGGGCACACCGGGAGCTACCGGGATGAACGGGGGAGTTCTCGGTCCTGCACCCACCTGGAACACCTAGACCCTGGCCTTGGGGTGCTGCGCTGTGATAGGTGACCATGGGGACCGGGATGTGATGACCGTGGGGGGCTGAGATGTGACAGGAGACCAGGGGCACGGGGATGTGATAACCGTGGGGGCTGGGGTGTGACAGGAGACTAGGGGCACGGCGATGTGATGGAGTGACCGTGGGGGGCTGGGATGTGACAGCAGACCAGGGGCACGGGGATGGGATGGGGTGACCGGGGGGGGCTGGGATGTGACAGCAGACCAGGGGCACGGCGATGTGATGACCATGGGGGGCTGGGCTGTGACAGCAGACCAGAGGCACAGGGATGCGATGGGGTGACCGGGGGGGGGCTGGGATGTGACAGAGCTGTGACATCAGCTGTCTGCCCTGTGCAGGTGACAACTCGGGACAGCACCGTGCAGAACTGGGACACTCCTGGCACGTCACCCCGCAGGTCCTGCAGGGTGACCAGGCACTCAGCCTGGCACAGGTGACCCAGGTGAGTTCCTGCCCGTGCCCCTGGGGTGCCTGCCTGTGCCATGTAGGGAGCTTGTGACAGCGGGCTGGGGGCTGCCTGCACTCTACCACCTTCTCCTGCCCCCTTCCTGGTGCGGGAATCTTGGCATCCAGGTCGCCTGGCCCAAATCCCTGCGGGGTGAGGGGGTGGGAAGGAGGTGTCTGAGTATCCTGGGTGCCACGGGGAAGGGTCTGCAGCTCTTCCCCACCTCTCCTGATGCCGGGAGCTCGCTTGCTGTGCCCGGGCACCCACCCCTCTCCCGGCTGGCGGAAGGGCCTGGCTGCTCCGCCGCTGTTGGGAGTCTCTCTGGCGTTTCCGCCGCGCTGCACCGGGCAGGAAGCACAAGGGGCAGCTGGGGGTGGGGGGCAGGCTCTATCCAACACCCCCCCCCCCCCCACCTCCTTTCCCGGCACAATAAGCTGGAGGGAGGGACGCTTCCTGCAGGGTGTGAGGGTGGGATGTGGGTGGGCAGGGGATCCCTTCCGCCCCCTCCCTGCGGGCACGCGCCAGGGCCAGGCGGGTCCTCTGCCCTCCCCTCCTCCCACCCACGCCGATGCCCTGCGCGGGTGGGGGGGGTCACGGCCTCGCAGAGGGTGAGTGGAGACGGGAGGGGACCTGCAGCTCGGCACAGGGTTGGGGGCGCCGGGGCAGGGAGGCCTCCTATAACTGCTGCCTGTGGCAGGGGGGGTTCCCCAACCAGCTGCGGGTGCTGCTGGAGCTGGAGGGGTCACAGCTGCTGCTGGAGCTGGAGAAGAACTGGTGAGTTGAGTGGGGTGGGAGTGGGGATCCCAGGACTCCTGTATCCACGAGTGGTGTATGCAGGGTGGGGATCCCATGGGCTCTGTCTCCACCCTCCATGGTGCTCAAGGGTTGGGGTTCTGGGGGACCCTCTCTCCATCTGTGGTGCAACATGGAGGAGGGGGGGAATCCCTTGTTCCCCTTCTCTGTCCGTGGCTGCTGTGGGGGTGACACATGCCTCTGGCAGGGAGCTGGTGCTGGGCGCTGGGGCACTGCTCTACTACCTGCCCAATGGCACACGGGTGACGCAGGAGGCCAGCAAGCAGGTAGGGGCCAGGTGTGTTGTGTTCTCAGTGATGTCCCTGAGCTGTCCCTGGCCAGGGGCTGCCTCCTGAATCCCTCTCTCTGCTTGCTGCAGGAGCACTGCTGCTACCGGGGCACGGTGCAGGGTTTCCCGAGCTCCTGGGCCAGCCTCTGCGCCTGTGCCGGATTCAGGTGAGCCTCTGCCTTTGGCAGTCCCTGGCACTGGCTCCATTCAGGTGAGCCTCTGCCTTTGGCAGTCCCTGGCACTGGCTCCCATCGTGCCGCTGATGCCTCCTCCTCTCTCTTTTCCCAGTGGCCATATTTGGCTGTCAGAGACCAAAAGCTATGGGCTGGAGCCGGATGCCAGTGGCCCCCCAGGGCAGCACATCGCTTACCGGTCAAGGGAAGTCTGGCTGGCACCACGGGCCTGCGGGCAAGGCCCCCCAGACACCCCCCAGGCAGAGGAGACAGGACCTTCTTGGCCACAAAGGGTAGGTCACCCATGGGTGGGTGGGTGAGTGGGTGGGTGTCCCACTGGGGGAGGCTCCCCTCACCCATGGCCTGACCCCCTGTCTTGCTCAGGGCAAGCGGGCACTGGCAGAGCAGAGGTTCGTGGAGCTGGTGATGGTGGTGGACCACGCTGCGGTGAGTGCTGGGCAGGTGTCCCAGGTGCAGGAGCTGCCTCACCCCCCCTGCCAGCCCCCTTGACACTCCTCCCTGTGCCCCCAGTCCCAGAAGTACTCTGACCTGCAGCGCATCCGCACCCGAACCCTGGAAATTGCCAACCAGGTGGATGCGGTGAGTCAGTGCCACGACCTGGCGGGCACCATCCGTCCCAGCCCTGTGCTCAGCTTGGCTGTGTCCTCGCTGCCATGGTCCTGAAAGTCTCTAATGCCACACCCATGTGCCCCTCCCAGTTCTTCCAGCCCCTGGGAGTGCGGGTGGCCTTGCTGGCAGTGGAGGTCTGGAGCGAGGCAGACTTGTTCGCAGTGGGTGGCAGTGCCCGGGCTACGCTGGACCGGTTCCTGCGCTGGCGCCAGGAGGAGCTGCTGCCCAGGCTGCCCCATGACAATGCCCAGCTCCTCACGTGAGTGGGGCACAGGATGGGGACAGGGGATGAGGTGTGCAGGCAGCCCCTCTCTGACCCCGCCACTCTCTCCTCCCAGGGGTGTCCGCTTCGACGACGTCTCGGTGGGGATGTCAACCCAAGCCTCTATGTGTTCCTCCCAGCGCTCCGGGGCCGTCAGCATGGTCAGTACCCACTGCGCCCCCTATGCCCCTGCTGCTTGCCTGCTCTGACCCTCCCTGTCCCACAGGACCACTCGGTCAGCATCCTCGTTGTCGCCTCCACCGTGGCCCATCAGCTGGGACACAATCTGGGCATGCGCCATGACAGTGCCAGGAACTTCTGCGACTGCAGCGACCTCCAGCAGGACCGCGGCTGCATCATGGCATCGCCCACGGGGTGAGGGCAGAGGCAGGGCTGTGGGGGGGTTGGGGCTGAGCCCCCTCCTCATCTCACCAGCCCCTTTTTGGCTCTGCAGGCTGACGCCCGGCTTGAGCTTCAGCAACTGCAGCCAGCAGGACCTGGAGCGCAGCCTGCGCCAGGGGCTGGGCTGGTGCCTCTCCAACGTGCCTGAGCCCCAGCGCCTGGCAGGGAGCCCTCGCTGCGGGAACCACTTCCTAGAGCCAGGCGAGGGCTGTGACTGTGGCCTCAGCATGGTACGGGGGGCTCTAGGTGGCCTGAGGGTCCCTGATGCAGCTGCCCCCCCTTCTCCTGGGCCTGGAGCTGCCCCATGCCATGGCTCTGCCCATGGATACAGTGTCCCAGACCCGCCGTGGGGCAGACAGGGGGGGTTGCTGATGCCACCCGTTCACCACTGCCTCTCTGCTGTAAGGAGTGCACCGATCCCTGCTGCAACAGCAGTACTTGCCAGCTGGTACCCGGGGCTCAGTGCACCACGGTGGATGCCTGCTGCCAGGACTGCCAGGTGCGTGGGGATGGGCAGCTGGCAGTGCTGGCACTCCATCCACTCCCCAGAGGTAGGTTTCTTGCTTGGGGGGGGAGGTCTGCACTCATCTGACTATGTCCCCACTACAGCTGCGCCGCGCTGGGCACCGTTGCCGCGAGCCCCTGGGCGAGTGTGACCTGCCCGAGTTCTGCGATGGGGTCTCACCACTCTGCCCACCCGACACCTTCCTGCAGGATGGGCAGCCCTGTGCCAATGGGCAGGCAGTCTGCTACGGTGGTGCCTGTGCCACCTACGAGGGGCAGTGCCAGCAGCTGCTGGGGTCAGGTATGGCAGGGCCAGGGCTGGGGCTGGGGGCCTGGGGAGGGGTGCTGAGGTTTGCTGCTCCCCTGCTGCAGGTGCCGGCCCCGTCTCCAGCTCCTGCATGGCCTCGCTCAACGGGAACGGGGACGAGCGTGGGCACTGTGGGCAGCTCCCCAATGGCTCCTATGTTGCCTGCACCCAGCAGTGAGTGCTGTCACCTGTACCCCTGCAACCCTCTCTGGGCCATCTCGCCCTGCTCCTGACCTCTCTGTCTCTGCAGGGATGCTGGCTGCGGGATGCTGCAGTGCCAGCGTGGCAACGCACGTGGGTACAGACCAGAAGGGTCCTGCCAAGGGACCCTCGTGTCTTGGGACAAGGATGTGAGTGATGCAGCTATGGTGTTGCCTGGCACTGCCTGTGGCCCTGGGAAGGTGAGTGGCAGGGCAGCAAGAAGGGGACAAGGGTTTGCCCAGTGCTGACTCCCTGCACCCTACAGGTGTGCCTCCAGCACCGTTGCCAGGATGTTTCTGCCCTGGGTGACCAGCAATGCCAGAGCAAATGCCACGGGCATGGGGTGAGTGCAAGAACGAGGGATGGGTGCAGTTGGTGGGGATCTGCCAGGTGCTGAGACTCAGTGTCACCCGCTCAGGTGTGCAACAACCACGGGCACTGCCACTGTGAGCAGGGCTGGGCACCCCCGACCTGCGAGAGCCCCGGTGCAGGGGGCAGCCAGGACAGCGGCCCCGCCGCCCTGCAGCGAGGTGAGGGCAGAGGCAGGCGGCTGCCAGTGCCACACAGAATGGGGCTTTGTGTGGCTGGCACGGCTGGAGCCGGCGTGGGGTGCATTAGGGAGGGGCTGATGTGGCTCTCTCCACAGCGGGCAGCGCCCTGCCCACCGCCTTGCTGCTGAGCGCCCTGCTGGGGCTGGCCCTGGTGCTGGGCCTCGGCTGTGCCCGCCGTGCTGGGCTGCACAAGCACCTCTGCCAGCTCAGCAAGAGAACCTCCTGCCAGTACAGGTAACCAGCCCGGTGGGGGATGGGGTGGCACGCACGTCTCTGTGTGTGCATGTGTGTGCCCTGGCAGTGCCGGAGCTGCCTGCCTGCATGTGGGCACATTCGTGTGTGGTGGGTAAGTGGGGCCATGACTTGTGCCACTGCCCCTGCACACGTGTCCCGTGGGAGCCAACTGAGCGCTGTGCATGCCCTCATCCCCAGGCAGGTGCCAGTCTGTGTGTGTGTGTGTGGTACACCCCCCCCTAGCGTAGGTAGCAGACCCTGTCTTGCATCGTCGCCCTGTGCCACCGCGGTTCCCCCCCACTGCTGGCTGCACCCCTCCAGCCCCAGGCTGAGCCCCCGACTCTTCTCCCCACAGCGCTGAGACCCAGGTGCCATTCCTGGGTCCAGAAACCCCAGACGGCTGGAGCGGGTAACGTCACTGCTGGCGCCTGGGCGTGGGGCCTGTCCCTGAGCCATCCTGCTTCGCAAGGCCTCCGGTGCTGCGACCTTCCCCTGGCAGTGCCCGTGGGGTGTAGGGCAGCCCTGGGGTGCAGGGTCTCGCATCTTCTGGTGCCGAGGGGTTCGTTTCTCTTGGGCTTCTGCTGGTGTCATGTCGGTGTGACTTGGTTGCTTTGTGGGGGTTCCTTTGACTGCCTGGAGTGAGTTGAGCACTGATCCTGCCTCTCTTCTGCAGGATCTCACAGCCGGAGCCTAGGTCGGGCAGCCAGGGCCCCCCCCAGCGGCCCCGGCCCCCGCAGTGGCGTCAGGCCACGGAGCTGCAGCCCATGCACCGCAGCAAGGTGAGAGCTGGGTTGGGGGGAGGGGGCTGAGGGTGGAGGGGGCTGCTGGTGATGCTGTCGCCTCGGTAACAAGCTGTGGTTGCCGTGGGGACCACGATTTGGTCTGGTTAGTGCTGAGGAGGCATCCCTGAGTACCAGCTCTGAGCATCTCTTTCCGCTGGGGCTGTGCGGTTCCACTCCGTGGCACCCTGGGCCAGGAGCAGCCTGGCACAGCCCTGGACCACGCTGCTTTGGTGCCCTGTGCCACACTCAGCACTGGCCATGCATCTCCAGGACGGGTGCCAGGCTGGGGACTCCAGTAGCCATCCAGGCCAGGGCTGTCGGCACAGGACAGAGTCCTGGAGCTGCCCGCTATGGGGGGGGGGTCTGTGCTTGGCGGCGGGAGGGGGCTCTCCGCATGCTGCACGGCTTGCCCCGCTGCAGGGCTGCATGGCTGCCTGCCCCCTCTCCCTCTCTCTGCAGCCGGCTGCCCCCAGCTCAGCCCGGCCCGACCCGCCCTGCCGGCCTCTCCCGCCGGACCCTGCTCCCAAGGTAATGCCTGGGCCGGGGTGGGGGTCCTGGGCAACACCTCTCTGGCCCCTGGCCACTGCTGCATGTCTGGCTGCACACCAGCTCTCGGGGACCAGTGGGCTGTGGCCTCTCTGTGGCACGTCTCCCGGTGCCCAGCACCCGGCAGAGCTGGCACTGCCAAGGGGAAAGCCCTGGCACCCGCTCTAAAAAGCCTTCCTGCCTGCTGGGAGGCTCTTCCCCGTGGCCGCTGTCCCCTCTGCTGTCTCTCTGTCCTCCAGCTGTCTCACTGTCCCTGCTCTCTCTGCCCAGGCTTCCCCCCAGGACAGGCCACCCCCCCCCACACGCCCGCTGCCCGCGGATCCCGTGGTGCCAGGCACTCAGGTAATGGCATCACAGCGGCGGCACTGGCGTGTGGGGTAGGATAGCATCAGCCTGGGCAAGGGAGACAGCTTGGGCCCTCCTGAACACATCAAGGGGGGTTGACTCAGAGCGGAGCTCTGACCCTCCCCAGTTCCCCTGCAGCCCCCAGGTTTGGCCAAGCCACCCCCACCTCAGCGGCCGCTGCCTTTGCATCCCCTGGGACCTTCGCAGAGCCACAGCGAGACCCCTCCTGGACACTCCTATGTCACGGTGATTCCCTCCAGGTGAGCAGGGCAGGGGCTGCAAGGCTCCAGCGCAATGTGCCAGCATGGGGGCGTGTGAGGTGCCAGGTGGACGGGGGCAACATGGCAGCAGAGTGGGGGTGCCACGGCCGGGGGTGTGTGTGTAGAGCCAGGGGCTAGGGTGGGTGTGGGCAGGGGGCCGGAGCAGAGTGCAGGTGGGAGCTGTATGGGGGCCAAGAAGGGGCCCGGCAGGAACAGGGAGCCCAAGCAGGGCACCAGAGTCTGCACGGTATCGGCGGAGAGCCCGAGCACGGAGCTACGTTGCGGCCCCTGCCCTCACCCCTGCCCCTCCTCTCTCCCACAGGCCGCCCCCACCGCCGCCCGCGGAAGCCCCACGGGAGGCCTGAGCCGCAGGCCGGGCGTCGCCGCAGCCGCCGCGCTGGAGCCGCGGGGGCCAGGCCTCGCCCTAGGTCCTCCGAGGCTTCGCCGCTCGCTTGTACAACGCCAATAAAGCGGCTGTGAGCTGCCTTGGTGCTGCCTCCGCCGGACCGGGGGAGCGGGAGCAGCGTTTTGTTGGGGCGGGGGGGAGAGGAGGTGGAATCAGTCCTGGCGCGGAACTACAGCTCCCGGCAGCCCCTGCGGCGCCCGCCGGAAGTCTCTGCCGCTCGCTGGAAGTGGCTCTGAGCGCCTGCGCCCCCTGGCGGGGGCCGTGCCCTGCGCCACCACTGGCGGGGGGCATGGAGGCCTCCCGTGGAGCCACGTGGGCACGGGCACGTGCGGGACCCGCCCTGTGGGCATGGGAACGGGCGCGTGGGGGAGGGGGCANGGGGGGGGTTGGACGTAAGAGATGTGGGAGTGGGCATGGGCAGGGACGGGCATGCGTGTGTGTGGGGACATGGGCACGGGCAGGGACATGCCGTGTGGGGGGGGAGACATAGGCATACATCTGAGTGGGCATGTGCGTGGACATGTGTGTGGGGGGAGACGTGAACGCCTGTCTGTGAAGTGACCTGTGCGTGCAGGTGACATGGACACGGATGAGGACAGGGCCATGCGTGTGAGGGGACAGGGACACGGACACGTGTGGGAGCTCACATGTACGTGGGTACATGTATGTGCAGGAGGTGCCGCATACCTGGACGCGTGTGTGAGATGATGTGCGTGGACATACCGTGTGTGTGCAGGAGGTGACAGAGACGTGGACACGGCCATGTGTGTGCAGGAGCCGCCCCACGCATGACACATGCGTGCAGAAGTCTCCACACCTGTGCACACGCGTGTGCAAGGAGCTGCCACCCGTGCACGGGCCGGCACCGCCCCTCCCGGTTCCGCTGGCCTTGAGCGGTACCGGTGAGCGGTTGGTCCTGTTGCCCACCCAGGAGTGTGGTGGGCACGGAGACTACCCGGTGCTGCCGGTCCTGGGTGTCCGAGCCGTGCCGGGCAGTGCCGGTGCCTGTGGATGTCCGCGGTACCCAGGCGGGGCCGAGTTGGGGTGGGGCTACCGGGAGGGTGTCGTGTCGGTGCCGGGGGTGCCGGATTGGGGGCGGGGCTGCCGGTCCCGGTGTTGAAGGACGTTGGATGTACCGGTCCGGGTGCCGAGGGTTGTTCCAAGGTGCCGGTACCGGTCCTGCGTGGGTTCTGGAGTGCCGGTCTCGGTGTTGAGGCCGCCCCCCAAGGGTTAATGGCACTCGGCGAAGTTGCCGGGCGGCGGCGCAGCGCGGATTGGCCCGAAGTTGGCGGGGCGGGCCGGGCCGTGCCGAGCCCCGCCGGGCCGGGCCGCCTCCGCTGCCGCCGCCGCCGCCGCCCCC
>WAAF01004307.1:92377-148611 GCA_013400475.1 Tricholaema leucomelas | reverse complement strand
CCCCCGCCGCCCCCCGCCCCGGCGGAGCCATGCGCCCCGCGCCGCTGCTCGGGCTCCTGCTCTGGGCATCGCTGCTGCGGGCGACGCCGCCGCCGGCGCGCGAAACCCGCCACGGCATCCACTGGAACAGCAGCAACCCCAGGTACCGCCGCCTCCCCCGCCGGCCCCGCCGCCTTTGTGCGCCCCGGGCCCCGCCGAGCCCCGGGCCCGCGCCGCCGGGACGAGCGGAGAGGGGCGGGGCGGCGGGCGGTGGGTTCCCGGGCCGGGCGGGGCTGGCGGGCACCGAGCCACGGGCAACCCTGGTGCCACCGAGTCCCCCCCCCCGCCTCGGGTGATACCGAGCCGGTGAGTACCTCCCGGTGGTTTCGAGACACCGGGTGCCTCTGGGTGATACCAAGCTGGTGAGTACCCCCAAGTGGTACCGAGCCAGCTGGCATCCCCCGCTGCACCGAGCCCCAGATGGCAGTGAGCAGGTGAGTATTCCCGGTGGTGCCAAGCCACCGGGCACCCCTGGGTGTTCCCAAGCTGATGAGGTCTGATGGTGCAAAGCCCTGAGCAGTGCTGAGCCAACGAACATTCCCCGTGGTACCAAGCCCCAGGGGGCACCAAGCCTCAAGGGGCACCAAGCCTCAAGGGGCACCAAGCCACCAGGCATCTCTGGTTGTGCTGAGCCTCAGAGGGTGCCAGGCTAGTGGTGCTGAGTCCTGGGCAGTAACAAGCCACTGGGCATCCTGCAGTGGTACCAAGCCACCATGTGCTCTGTGGTCCTGAGCCCTGCGTGGTACTGAGCAGGTGGGCAGCCCCAGAGGCACCAAGCTTTGGGAGGTACCAAGCCAGTGGGTACTCCCCATGTCCCAGATGGTACCAGCCTGCTCTGAACCTTAGTGTCCTCGATGGTACTGAGCTTTCAGCATCCTCAGGTGGCATCAAGCCCACACACTCTTGTTGGGCTTGAGGCTGGTGGGCAGCCCTGTAGCACCAAGCCTAGGCACCTTTGGGTGGCACCAAGCTGGTGAGTGGCACTGGCTGGGTTGCAGGTCCCCGTGGCAGATGCCCTGATGATGGGGACCACTGGGCACAGCACAGCCCCATCCTGGCCAGGGCTGCTGCCCACAGGCTCTGCCAGTCATCGGTGGGTTGGGGGCTGGCCGCAGTCCCCCTCGCAGCCTCCTCCATTTTAGGTACTTTCCAGCTCTTAGGCTCTTAGTTGTTCAGGGTCTGGGGGGAGTGGGGAGCAGGGTCAGGAGGCTGTACTGAGGGTCTGGGGTCATCTGCTCTCTCTCAAGGGTCTCATGCCCTGGGCTTACAGGCCTGGACTGGGACAAGTGGGCACACACAAGCAGGCTGGGGGGCACCAGCTCTGCCTTACTCCCCGTGAAAGTGGGGACCTGTGGATGAGAACCATGGGAGTCTACCACCCATGGGTGCCCCGGAAAAGGGGGAGCTGCGTTCTCCCCTCTGCAGGGTCAGGACAAGGCCCCCATCTTTGGCAACCCTCAGCTGTGCCCAGGCTCGCCCTGGCTAGCGTCACCCAATGGGATGTGCTGAGTCAGCAAGACTCAGTGCCTGGTTCTATCCTCAGAGAGCCCCCAGCCTGGGTGGGGGGCGATTGGGGCCCCAGCCCCTCCTGGCTAATAGAGCTGCTGGCACCAGCACGACCACATCGGCCTCTGCCACGGTTGCCAGGACTCTGAGGGTGGTGAACAGGGCCTGTGCCCACATCAGGGCAGGAGGATGGGGCTGGAACCAGCCAAGGTCTTACCATCAGCCCCTTCCTCAGTAGGACAGGGTGACCCTGCCAAGCCAGGTGCCAACTTGGCAGTCCCAGCCCTACCACGGCGCTGCCAGTGAGGCCAGGGCGCTGCCGGGCTGGTATGTGCCCAGGCTGCAGCAGGATCCGGACGGTTCGGAGATGTGGGCGCAGGGTGGAGGTCGCTGCCCTGCCAGGGCTGGGGAGGGGGAGAGAGGCTCCTGCTGCACCACCTGGCTTGGGTGGGCATGTGCAGATGTGTGTGCAGATGTGAGTGTGTGTGCGTGGACGTGGGTGTGTGTCCGTGCACATATGTGTGCCTGCAGAGGTGCCAGCTCCACCCTGGCCCGGCCGCTTGCGCTGTTTGCACAGCCGTGAGCTGCTGCCGCTGCCTGCCCTTGCAGCTCCCCAGCCTGGGCCCCCTCCCCTGCCTCAATGGCCAGCAGAGCCCCCCCCCCCCCACCCCGTGCCCCCTGCCCTCGCCAACCGCCCCCTGCCAGCACGTGCCAGCACAGGAGGCATCATGCAGGAAGGGCCCCCACAGGGGTGTCAATGCCAATCAGCACCCGGGCGGTGAGGCGGGTGTCTGGGGTGAGGGGCTTTGTGCCCCGGGCCGGCGTTGCTTGGAGCCCCCCCCCCCGGCCACAGCGGCAGAGCTCATTCAGCTCCAGTGGTCTGCAGCTAATCCATGCTGATGCCTGCTTGTGCGGAGCGGGCGGGAGCCTGGCAGTTGTTTTGGCAAAGGCTTGGCTCTGCCAGAGCATAGGGCAGCGAGGTGCCCCTCCTGGACGGGGTGGGGGCAGAGGCATTCGTGGTGCTTGCTCTCCAGTTTACCCTGCCCGGCAGGTTCCTGCGGGACGACTACACCGTCCAGGTGGCCATCAATGACTACCTGGACATCTACTGCCCACACTACGAGGGCGCTGTGCCTGCCAGCCGAGTAGAGACCTTCACGCTCTTCATGGTGGACCAGGAGGGCTACCGCGGCTGCTACGAGACCCCCGGAGCCTTCAAACGCTGGGAGTGCAACCGGCCCCGGGCACCTTTTGGGCCCATCCGTTTCTCCGAGAAGATCCAACGCTTCACCCCCTTCCCTCTTGGCTTCGAGTTCCAGCCGGGAGAGACCTACTACTACTTCTGTGAGTTGCCTCGGGAGATGGGCTGCAGTCAGCCGGGGTCAGGATGTGTCAGAGGGCTGAGGGCAGCTGGTGTAAGGTGCTGCCAGGACCCACGTTTGGGGCACAAGGGAGGGTTGGGGTACAGTGAGGATCTGGGCACAGCTGGGGAGAGGGTGGGGAGAAGGATCCAGTGGCACCGGGACTCTGGATGTAGCTGAGGTTTGGGGTGAACTGGGAGGTCTGGATGCAGCCAGAGTGGAGGTGGCTGGGAGGGAGGATTTGGATAGACCCAGGGATTGGGGTGCATGAGGGAGTATTAGGGTGCATGAGGGAGGATTGAGGTGTATGAAGGGGTTGGAGTGCACTGAAAATCTGGATTGGGGTGCATGAGGGAGGATTGGGGTGCATGAAGGGGTTGGGGTGCGCTGAGAATCTGGATTGGGGTGCATTGAGGTGCATGAAGGGGTTGGAGTGCACTGACAATCTGGATTGGGGTGCATGAGGGAGGATTGAGGTGCATGAAGGGGTTGAGGTGCACTGAAAATCGGGGTTGGGGTGCATGAGGGAGGACTGGGGTGCATGAAGTGGGTGGGGTGCACTGAGAATCTGGATGCAGCTGGAGTTGAGGTGTCTGGGAGCGTCCATCTGCACTGGGGCTCTCGGTGCAACCAGAGCTGGGGTGAGCAGGGTGGTCTGGATGCACTTGGGGTCTCCATGCAGACATGGTTGGGGTGCATGGTGGTGGGGAGGTTCGGCTGCACCCAGGGATCCAGGTGCAACAAGGATTGGGGTGCACGAGAGAGGGGCTCGGGGGGTCTGAATGCCCCGGGGTGGGGACGTGGGAGGTGCCGACTCCGCAGCCCGCCGGGAGGGGGAGCCCTAGGCCCGGCGCTGGTCCAGCCCGCCCTCGGGGGGGGTCCCGGCCGTCGCGGGGGGTCCGTGCCGGAGAGAAGCCTCTGATGAGTTCCCCATCTGCCCAGCTGTCCCCAGCCCTGAGAGCGCCGGGCGCTGCCTGAAGCTGCGAGTCTCCGTCTGCTGCAGAGACGCGAGTGAGTCTAGCTCGGGGGTGGCTGCACCCCAAGGGTCTGGGGCTCCCCATCCCCTGCCCCTGGGGCAGCTCGGTTCCCGCTGGGAGTACCTGGGGCCTCGGGGGCAGCATCGTGTGCCTCAGAGGAACTGGCTACTGACACTCCCGGGGTTTGTTTCAGCACCGGAGCCGGTGACAGAGGTTCCCAATTCGCAGCCTCACGGGCATGGGAGGCCAGAGGGTGAGTACAGAGTGGGCATGGGAGCCTAAAGGGTGAGTACAGAGTGGGCATGGGGGGCCAGAGGGTGAGTACAGAGTGGGCATGGGGGGTTGGGAAGAAGCCCAGGAGCTGGCTCACTCTGACTTCTGCTCCTGCTCTGGCAGATGCAGTGTCCGCCCGGGGCATCGTGGCCCCGCTGCAGCCCCACACCCCGTGCCTGGCACTCGTGCTCCTGGCCCTGCTCTGGATCTGACCCTCGGTGCTACCCACGGCAGGGAGACAGGCTCCTCTGCCTTACTGCCCACTTCCAGACTTCTCATCCGCTGCCATCCCCCTGCCACAAGCCTGTGGGGCAGCCCTGGGCCATGACTCACCCGCCAGACCTCTACGAAGCTGAGCTGGGGCCAGGAGCTCTGGGCTGGAAGGTGAGGAGGGAATGAGGGGCTTCGGGGTGGTCGGTGCTTCTAGGGGCCTGGCCCCCTTCGTCAGGCCACATCATCCCCTGATAGGGCTCTCTTCCTCTCAGGGACTTCGCTTCCCTCTGGCATCTCCACGCGTGGGTCCCACTGGCTGCCTTGCCCTGGTGCTGGGCACTCCACAGCTCAGCAGACGCCTGCGCTGCCCCAGGGCCATCGCCTCATCTAGTGCCTTCCCCTATGGAATCCCCACCCCGGGGGGCCCGGGACCCCCAGGCCCTGGAGCAGGGCTGCCGGATGGAGGCAGGCGCCTGGCCCCTCCGCTGCCTTGTCCTCCGGCGAGGACACACCGATCTGTCTTCTGGGAAGACGCTCCTACGGTTTGGTTTTAACCCCTGGTAGTGACTGAGCCGAGCAATACAGTGTTTGCAAGATCACTGCGCCCTTGGGCTGTGCAGCCCCCACCCCTGGCCTCGCGCTGCCCCCAGTCCCCTCTTGCCTGTGCCCACCTGCCCCCAGTCCCCTCCTGCCTACGTCCACCTGCCCCCAGTCCCCTCCTGCCCTTGCCTACCTGCCCTCAATCCTCTTCCCTGCAGGGATACTGGGGCACAGGACAGGGTGGTCTGTCCCCTCCGTTCCCACTCCTCCCCCCTCCCCAGGGGTCTCTGTGCCTCTCTCCACAATCTTTAGGGCCGGGGGTTTAATTGCAGCGATTTGATACTGAGACCTCAGCTCATGTCACAGAAAGAGCTTTAATTACAGCCGAGCTGCCCGCAATTAGCACCTGACAGCAAGACCCAGGGCTGGCCGCTGGCGCCTGGGATGGGCCAGTGGTGAGGGGGTGGTGGGGTTGGGGGTCGGTCGCTCACCCAGAGCGCCCAGCTGGGTACTATGGTCCCTCTCACTGCCCTTGGGCTGCCCGTGGGGCAGCGATGCTCCACCCGACTGCCTGCTGCATACCCCGTTAGGATGCACCATGAAGCAGGCGGGAGGGTGGGCACAGGAACCACAGCTGAGGCTTCACCCTTCCCCAGCGCGGCACCCAGGTTGCTGCCAGGGCCGATCCCATGGCACAGCCTGGTCCCTGCTGGGATCGCAGCCGTGGGACAGAGCTGCAGCGGCGTGTCCCGGGCTCGCCAGCCGGCGGGGAGGGCTGTGGGAGGTTCGTTTGAGGCTCCTGCAGCAGCTCCTGTCCCCTCACCCCAGGGTGCAGCCCCCCACTCCCCTCCTCAGGGGGGGCCAATTGTTCCCCACGGGGCCAGTAGCAGCCAAGCCCCCACAGCCCCCTCCCCGCACAGGCGTTGCCGGCCGCCTGCCGCAGTGGTGCTGGGCACGTCAGACAGGTTTTATGGCTTCTCGGGAGAAGCTGCTTGGCAAGAGGCTGAGCAAAAGCATCGACCGCGCCCCTCCCCCCCCGCGCTGCTGCCTGCCCTTCCCCCGCTGCACCCCGCACCCCTTCCTCTCACAGGCAGCGGCACCCCAGACCATGGGGGGGCAGTAGGACTTGGCCCCACCATGGGACCCGCAGTGGTACCCAGAGGTTGCTTGGTGTGTGTGGGGGAGCACATGTTCTGTGCGACCCTCCTCCCCCTCCCTCATTGTGGGGATGTTGGGGAGACTGTGCCTTGTGGGACCCCCACCCAGGTGAGCATGATGCCATCTGAGGGGGGGGCGTGCCAAAAGGATGCCGTGTGAGATGCTGGGAGCGACCATGTCCCAAGGGACCCCCATCTGGAGATGCTAGGTGAGGATGTCCCCCAAAAGGACCCTCCATGCAAGGATGTCAGGGGCAACGGTGCCCTGCAGGACCTTCATGCAGAGATACTGGGAGGCCATGACCAGCAGGACCCCCCCGTGTAGGGATTCTGTGGGGCTGTGCCCTGCAGCAGACCCCCACGCAGAGATTCTGGGGTGACTGTGACCTGCAGGACCCCACGCAGGGATTCTGGGGTAGCTGTGACCTGCAGGACTCCCATACAAGAATGCTGGGGAGTGGGGGAAGGGTTATCCACCTTGCTGCCTACGCCCCCCCCCCCCCCTTCCCCCAGGGCTTTCTCAGGTGAGTCTGAGTGGTCTCAATGGAGCCCCGGGGGGTAGGTGCCAGGTCCAGGAGCGGTGGGGGCCCTGTCCTTGAGCGGGGGTTGCTTGGTATGCGGGAGCCGCTGCCGGCTTCAAATCCCATCGACTTCCAATGAGCAATGCCATCAATAAAAGCTAATTGATGGCACGGCCGCTCCAAATCAGATTCCCCGTCCCCTGAATCGAATTGATGGCTCCTCGCCCCGCAGCCAGCCGCGGCAGAAATTGAATCTATTAAAGGAATCGGCTCCATTAGCCTGTCCCTTCTGTCTCGCAATCTCCCCACCTCGGGGCTCTCCCCCCCGACCCCCACTGTCAAGCCCTCCCCGCTCCCCGGCTCCCCGCTGCCAACCGCACCAACCAAGGTGCGCCAGGGGCCAAAGAGATCCTGGTCCCGCCGTGGGAGGATGTGGGGTGGAGGGTGCCCCTGTGCCCTCAGCCGGTGGGGGTCTGCCCCCACGAGGCAGCCCTGGGTGCTGTGGGCGGGTAGGAGTTAAACCTCGGAAATTGGGAGAGGAAAATTTATCGCCGGCAACAGAAAATGATGCGGAATGGCAACAGGCAGCCCTGAGAGGAAGAGGGGGGTAAAGAGGCAGCGGGCCCTGCCGACAGCCCGAGAGACACAGTGGCATGGCGGGAGGTGAGCTGATGGCATGACGTGGCTGTGCCCGGCACAGTGTTCCAGCTCGCTGCTGGGATGGGGACCATGGATGCAGCCTGGCACCAGGACAAGCCTGAGGAGTGGCCCCCAGCTCTGTGCCGTGCCCAGCAGTGTGCAGGAAAGCTTCTGGCACTGGGTTCTCCGTCTGCATACGCTGCCAGGGTTCCCCCCACCCAGCCATGCTGGGACAGGTGCCTTGGCACACCTTCACACCCCTCAGCACCCTGGGGTGGGGGTACTCTTGGGTACTGTGGCCATTTCAGGCACAGCCCCAGGACACACAAGGTGGGACACGGGCCCCGGCGGCGACCCGGACAGCTGGATGGGAGGAGCATGGCTCCCCCCCGGCACTGGAGCTCGTTCCTACCCATCTCCCATGGGCACAGGGCAGCGGCTGCAACCCCCACCCAAGAGCTGCTGAGAGCATCCTGGAGATAGGAAATGGCTCCGTGTCACCATGGAAACGGGGCCACCGGCTCGCCATGCCGAGGGGACATGCCAGCCGAGGGGACACGTGTGCAGAGCCCCAAGGAGCACAGCACTGCATGAGATGGGCACAAGGCGCCATGCACTGGCCACCAGGCACTGCCCATAGTCTCCTTGGGCACATTGGTGCCAAGCCACAGAGCCCATCACCTGCTTCTGCCCTGCTTCTCCAACACTCAGAGGTCATGGGCAAACAGTGGGATGCCACCCCAGTTGGGATGTCACCCCAGTTGGGATGCCACTCCAGTCGGGATGCCACTCCAGCTCATTGCCCCCCCAGCTGGGCAGCTCTGCAGCACTGCGCTGGTGCTGGGTGCGCAGGGCCGGAGCGGGCTGGCTCCCAGCAGCCTCCTGATGATGCACATCGTCAAGGTTATAATTTAGCAAAACACTCAGCAGGGGCTTTGGAGGGAGCTGGCCCACGCCGCTAATTAGCCAGAGCGGCACGCACCGAGCCCGCACCTGCCATAGCAATGAGGACGCGGGCACCGGGCGTGCCAGCTCTTACCGGCATGGCACATGCACACACACACACACACACACACACACATGGAGGGGCCATCGCATCCTGCAGAGCCAGGACTGAGTGCTGGGAGCACAGCTGCAGCTCCTCTGGCCAAATCCCAGTGCCAGGTCACTGCAGAGGTCATCACCGCTGGCCTGGGGCCAGGGCAACAGGCGGCGCAGCCGGGATGGTAGTGTGGAGTGTGTGCCCACCAGTGTGGGCACCAGCGAGTTTGCACACCTAGGGTATGGTGTGTCGGGTGTCTGTCCATCCCTGCTTGCCTCCATCCCTGCCCTTGTGCCTGCCAGGGTGCCAGCAGCAGCTTTGCAGGGCTGTGTCGTGTCCCCCCCCCGAATCTGCTGTAATCCTGATGGACAATAATCCTGCTGTGCCAGCGCTGGGATGGGCAGGAGCTGCCCTTGCAGAAGCAGCACAATTCAGCTGCCAGCTCTCAGTACTGCCTGCACCTGCTGCATACTAAGGGCCCATGATGCTGGCACTGGTTTTACTGTGCCCTGTGCTGGGACCCTCTCTGGATCCTTGGGTATGAGGTGGGTTTCCCACAAGCACGACCTTTGCCACCCATCTGTCCCCTCCAGACATGCGTCTGGCTGGGAGGATGCTGCCAGAGATGGAGAAGCCCTGGCACAGAGGGCTGGGGCTGCAAGTGCCCAGGCATAGCATAGACGTGAGTCCTCAGGGTGGAGTTGGCAGGGGGACCCTCCTCTTGCCAGGACCCCCAGCCCAGGAGCCCTGCACTGCCTCTGAGCCCACTCCCCACCTTCATTGAGCTGCCCTGTGCTCCTTTGATCACCAGGCTGCTAACAAGCTTCCCTGGCAGGGACCTTGTTAGCACTGCAAGAGCCCCACGCTGGGCACCGTGTCTTCAGTGGACAGGGGGCTGGTGTGGCCAGTTCCACCACAGGCAGTCTCCCAGGTCTCTGCTATCTCTCACCTCCCTGCTGGTCCTAGCCTGGGGACAGGGACAGGCAGATGCTGGGGGGCTGGCAGGAGCGTGGCATGGCTAACCAGTGGGCAGCCCGCGGCCAGAAGCGGGCGCAGCAGGAGCAGATCGATGTGCTGAATTATTTAGCTAGAGAGCACGAAGCAGCTGCAGCACAACACCCTACACAGGGGCACGGAGCCACACTTGCATCTAGGCATGGGACACCCCCCCACACACCTAGCCCAGTCAGGGCGACCAGGCACCCACTGCCAGGCTGCAGGGACAGTGCACCCACCCAGGGTCCTCTGCCACCGCTTTGGGTGGTGGATGATGAGGCACAGGGCACATCAGTCCCCTCCAGGATCTCCTCACGCTCCACCAACTGCACCAAGCTGTGGTGTTTGCATCCAGGTGGTGCCACCGGTACCTGCTCTGTCCCCTGCTGGGCATCCAGCACCCAGCACCACGGCACTGCCTGGCCAGAGGCACGGAGCCGCTGATGGCTGCACCCTGCAAGGTGACTGCACCCTGCAGAGGGTGCCCTGTGTACACTGTGGTCCCTGCAGGGTGACAGCGTCTCCAGGCAAGCTCTGAGCTCCACGGCTGCCCTCACCCTGCGCCCCTCAGCCCTCCTCTGAGCCTTTGCATTATTAAACCCACCCTGTGCCATCACTCACGGCCGGCGTGACGGCGGCAGAGCATCCAACCTGATGAATATTTCAGGCCCTGAAATCTCCTGCTCCTGCCTGCTTCATCCCGAGCCCCCCCGCTGCTTCCCCAATTTATTAGCCCATTTGCTTCCCAGCGCTTCTGCCTGGCACCAAGGGCACAGAAAAGCACAGTCACCCTGCACACTTGGCCCTCTCTCCCCAAGCCCACTCTGGGAAGGGGAGGGGGAAACATCCACCACCATGGCGCCAGCCCAGGATGTGACAGGGATGGGCTGTCCCCAGGGATGGGCTGTCCCCAAGGACGGGTGGGCGGGCAATGCCAGAGGTGGCTGCACATCCCTGGGGCAGAACTGGAGCAGCTCCACACTGCTGAGCTTGGTGCCAGCCAGAGGTTCCCCTAGAACCCTACACCCATCCCCAGCCCCTCCTTGGCACCGAGGGGTTGCAGTTCCCTTGGCATCATCACCTGCAAGGACTGTGGGGATAACCTGAAGCAAGTCACAGCATGGACCTGTCCCCATCACTCCCAGCCTGGCACTCTTATGTGCCACCCCCTTCCACCTCTGCCAGCACTCCTGGTGCTGGTGGCCGCAGAGACTAACTGCAGCGTGATCCATGTGCGGCAGGAGCAGGATATTGATGCTGCCTGTCACCTCTCGGCCAGATTAACGTCACTTAGGCACCGGTAATGGGCAGCACAGAGATCTGCCACCAGGCCTGGGGCAGGCTCCAGTACCACCATCTTATACCAGCATGGGTGCTGCATCCAACCTGCTGCCATGGGCCAGCTCTCTGCCCAGTCGCAAAGCTCTGTCGCCCCTCACACCTCTCCTGGCACCCCCACAAAGCTGCTCTGTGCCCAGACACTCTGGGGTCATGGCACTGTGCACACAGCTGCTGCTGCAGCCACACACTGAGGAGCCCTGACACACACCGACAGCCCTGGCACACGTGTTCTTGTGCACACCCTGGGCACTCACCCTCGGGCAGCATGTGGTGCCCTGGGCATAAGCAGCAACAGGCAAGCTGGTATGCTCCAGCCACAGGCAGCATTTGGGGAGGGCAGATGGCACTGAAGCTGAGCAGAGCTGAGCCCTGGGGGTGCTGCAAGGCTCTGACAGGGCTCTGGTGAGGGCGAGTCTGGGCTGTGGGTGCCCTGGAGGAGCTGGGATCTGATGTCCCCAAACTTGCTGTGTGCTCCTGTGGTTGCTGGAACAAGGGGCTCAGGGCAGGGTGTTGATGCCATCAGCCCCATGCTTAGCTCTCCATCACTGCTCTGTCCACTGCTGTTGGTGCATGCCCAGGCCTGGGCAGGTACTGGGGCAGAGCAGACTGTAGCCCACACCCCAGGCAGTGCCTGCTGCAGCCTCTGCAACTCCCACCCAACATGCAGGGCACAGGGGGCAGGATAGCTGGGGTGAGCAGAGCATCAGGCTTCAGGGTGGACAGGGATGAGGTCAGTGGGGAGCCAAGACCTGAGTCTGGAAGCTGCACACACAGCTCCATGTCCTTGTCCCTTCCCCAGGGAGCTGTGGCTGCCATGCTGCAGCAGGGCTGGGTGCCAGCCCCCGCCATGCTTGCCCTGCCCACGTCGGACGACTCTCTCCCGGCACAACCCTCACGCCTATGGCACATCCTCACCGTGGCCATGCTGGAGCAGGAGGGGCTGGGCTGGGGCCAGCGAGGCCGAGGCTGCTGCTGGAAGATGATATTGGAGTGATCTTGAGGCCAGGAGGGAGCTTACACACGCGGGAGGAGAGGAGAGGAGAGGAGAGGAGCTGGCTGAGTCACCCAGTGCCAGCTGCTGACTCAGGCGCTTCCTGCCAGGTAGCCCCTGCCGCCAGTGCGTGGGCTGCTGGGCCCACAGCACGCAGCACAGGGGGCAACTGGGACCCTGGCACCACCTGGCACCCCAATCCGGTCCTCCTGTTACTGCAGGGTGGTCCAAGGTGAGATGGGCATGTGCGTGAGTGCTGCTCTGTGCCTTGCAGCACAGTGACCTGTTTCTACCTGGGATCAATCCCTGGCAGCATGGCCAGGAGCTGGGGTGGCATGCGGGGACCATGGCTGCTGGGCCGTGGGAACCACGAGAAGCTGGCTGGTGGCCCCTCCCACCCGGCACCTCTGGGTGCCCACACGCCCAGAGCTGGTGGTGTTTGGCACAGCAGAGCCTGCCGGAGCCAAGTTTCCGTCAAGCAGACGTCTGGCGCCCAGGGCAGGGACCCTGCGGCTTCCTCCCCAGTGGGTAGCAGGAGTAAACCCAGCACCGTGAGCCAACCCAGGGCCACGCACGGCTTCATCCGGCAGCTCCACGAGGAAGCTGATTTCCTCCGACAACCCTTCTGTGCCACCACTGCCAGCCGGGGCAGCCACCCGCCCGCGGCCGTGGCCCGACTGCTGGTGGCCAGCTTTGTGCTGGCAATTAACCCTCCTCTGTGATCCTGTGCCATCAACCTCCGCAACAATTAACTCAAGCCACTGAGATGCTAATTAACGAATCGCCCCATATCCGTCTGAGTAGCCGGGCTCACCTCTAGTCCCCTCACACCGTGAGGCCACTGCCTGGACCTGTGGCTCGCTAGGCAGGTGGGCTGGTGGCACTGCCACCCCTGCTCGCCTCCACTGTGTCACATCCCACCCCTGGATCATGCTGCCGCTGCTCCAAGCCCAGAGCTGAAGCAGTCCCAGGAGGTCCCACGGGATGCTTCCAAGGGTGGGAGTCCCCTCTCTCCTCGGATGTTGGGGGGAGAGGATGGAGGCTCAGCACCCCACACCCTCACCAGGGCGGTGCTCACCGAGATGCTGACTCGGTGCGACCATCCGTGAGGCCTTCATTCAAATTTAAAGACCGACACAGAGATAAAAATGGAAAGGGGCAGCCAGGAGCAGAGCGGCTGCGAGCCCGTGGGCGTGCGGCGAGCCCGCTCCAGGCGTGCTGGCCTGGGCAGGGCGGCAGCATGCCCGAGCGCCAGCGCAGGGCTGCATGGGGCTGCCCGGTTTGTACGGCTCAGTGCTGCCAAGAGGAGCTGGCAGCAGCTGGGGGCTGTTCGTCTCCGTGAGACGTGCCGGCAGCGCTGCCTACTCTCCCCCCCCAACCCCGCTCCTCGACCCGAGTACCATCTCCCTGTGGCCCTTGGCCACTCCGCTCCGTGTGCCATTGGCATGTTCTTGCCCATGTCCTCCTGGACAGGTGCCAGCACCTGGCGCTCACCGGCAGGTCAGGAGCCCTGAGCTCAGCACCTTTGGGGCCGGGTAGGTGTGGCTGGTGAATATTTAATGCCCACGTTCACCGAGCCCTTTCTTGGTTACACTCCTGCCTCCTCCCAGCGCTCTCGCCATGTTTATTTATTTAATGAATTATTTATCGGCTTCCCCTCTCGCTCGGCTGGGCGCTGCTCCGCCGCTGCCTCCCCCCACCATCCCTCTCCCGTTCCCCCCCGGCTCCCAGCCCGGCGCGATGATTTATTGAATGCCGGCTCTGCTCTGCGGTTGCGACATGCTGTCACAGGAAGCCGCGGTTAAATATTAACCAGGACGGGCAAAACGGGTCCCTTGCTCTGCCAGGCACACACAGCTTGGCAGGACCCCTCTGCCCACCTTGCTTCGGGCATGGCAGCTACCATGGCCGCTGCTCCTAGCTGTCCAGCCAGCAAGTGAGGGGCTTTGCTCTGGTCCCCTCTGCTTTCAATCAGAAACCTGCTGGCCCTGCTGCTGGTAGTTGCCTACTCCACCATGTAGCTGCCCACTCCAGCCAGCAAGTGAGGGGCTTTGCTCTGGTCCTCCCTGCTTTGAATCAGAACCCGGCTGGCCCTGCTGCTGGTAGTTGCCTACTCCACCACGTCGCTGCCCACTCCAGCCTGTAGCTGCCCACTCCAGCTTGTAGCTGCCCACTGCAGCCAGCGAGCAAGGTCCCCCTTGCTTTGAATCAGAAACCTGCTGGCCCTGCTGCTCCTAGCTGTCCACTCTAGCTTGTAGATGTCCATTCCAGCCAGGGAGTGGGGAGCTTTGCTCTGATGCCCCCTGCTTTGAATCAGAAACCTGCTGGCCCTGCTGCTCCTAGCTGTCCACTCTAGCTTGTAGATGTCCATTCCAGCCAGGGAGTGGGGAGCTTTGCTCTGATGCCCCCTGCTTTGAATCAGAAGCCTGCGGGCCCTGCTGCTCCTAGCTGCCCACTCCAGCTTGTAGCTGCCCACTCCAGCCAGCAAGTTGGGGGTTTTGCTCAGGTCCCCTCTACTTTCAATCAGAAACCTGCTGGCACTCAGCATGGCAGGCAGGGGGTGTAGGAGATTAGGGGCTACAGAAATGGGGAGGAACCAAGGCTGCCTCATGCCCCAGCTCTCCGGGAGAGCTCGAGGCCTCTCATGCCCTGCTGACAGCCAAGCCACCCATCTGGCCAACCCTACCACAGACACCACCTCCTGCTGTGATCTGCCAAACCCAGCTAAAACCTTCCGTGTGCCAGCTGCAACAACTGGGGTCTGTCCCGAAGTCCCAGGGGTGATGCTCGCTGGGTGCTGCCCATGTGGGTGCAGATGGCAACGCACAGGATGTTTTTGGCCACCCGGGTCCCTCTGTCCCCGTCGTCCCGGCCATGGGAGCACTCAGGGGCATTCTGCCGTGGGGTGCCCCGGTGTGGGGGTGCCCACAGCGAGCGCAGCAGCGCGCAGGTGCTGGCAGCGGCGTGTGCGTTGCCATGAGCTGGGGGTTTCCATGTGGAGGTGTGTGTGTTGCCATGGGTTTGCTGAGCCAAAGCGTTTCCATGGTGGCAGTGCGGTGCTGCTGGGCCCTTCCAGAGGTGCACAGCCCTCCCCCTCCCCGGGATGCCCTCAGCCCCAGGGCATACCCCAGAGGGAGTTGCTGCTACTATCACCATCACCGTGCCCTGGCATCCTGCTGTCTTGGCCTGAGCAGCTCCTCCTGCCTCTCAGCACCCCCCTGTGTCTCCCCGCCTCTCCCTCCCCGCGCCGGGCCAGCCAGAGCCCTTTTCCACGTGTTGTGTTTTCTCCACTTCACTTCTCTGGATGAATAATTAATTGAGGTTTTTTTGGTCCTCTGGGCCCTTCCGCCAGCCCCCTCCCCCTTCCCAGCAGGGCTCCAGTGAGGGCTTGAGCCCCCCAGTGTCGCCAGTATGGGTGTGGGCAGGAGGTGCTGGGGCACAGCCCTTCCATGGGCATCACTGACGTTCCACAGCGCTAAGAGGGACTTCGTGGGGGCCTCAGCAAGACCCTGGCCACCAACATCTTCATCCCCTGCATGGGCTGGGGGAGCATCCACATGTCCAAAGGGGCAACAGGGAACCTGATAAAGGGGCCCCTGAAAGCAGAGCAACTCCACACTTGCCATCAGCTTCCTTGGCAGCTTTGAGCAGCCATAAACCCCCCTCCAGCATTGGCACTGGGCAGCAGATACTCCAAAGCCTGGGGCTACATTGTGGTCTGGGAACTGCTCTGGGAACATGGGGACATGAGGACATGGCATTTGGCCTCGCACTGCCCCCATGGGCTTGCAGCACTTTCACGACTCCAGCAAGACGGGCAGCAGCCGGGGCCGGCTCAGCCAGCCCAGCCACGCTTCCATGGCCTCCCACTTTCATTTGCAAGCTCCTCGGGCTGCCAAATCTCCAGGTCATGTGCAAAGCCAATGCTGCCAGAGCAGGGACTGCCGGGTCGGTGCCCGAGGTGTGCATGTGCTCGGGCGCGCTCCCGCCTGGGAGCTCCATGCTTGCGCTGGCACAAACGTGCCCGTGTGTGCACACGTGTGCCAGGGCAGGGATCACCTGGCACACAGGAACGCCGGGCGGTGCCACATGGTAGTTGCTAAGGGATCTTGATGAGGATGGGTGGCTGGAGCTGGCACCCAGCTCAATCCCTTCCCACATGGCTGGTGAGGACTGGCACCTAAGGAGCACCCACCATCCCCACAGCTACTGCCAGCTCCCTAAGTAGTTCTGCCCCACAGACCCCTGAAACGAAGCAGGGGTGAGGAACCAGCCCTGTGGGTGGGTGCTCAGCCACATGCAAGTTCTGGGGTAGCAGAGGGCTGGTGAGAGAGCCTGGAATTGTGGTTGTGGCCCTCCAGCACCCAGGCTGCCGTGGCATGCTGCCCACCCTCCCACTGGTTCCCGGATTCCCGGGGGGGGTGGGGAGGGGGCAAACCCCACTGTGCCTTGCCCTGGTGCTGGCAGCAGCACTGCAAGGACCCTCTGGGGCCCTGAGCACTCACTCACAGCTCGTAGAGCCCCGAGCCGCAGCGTCCCCACAGACAGAGACTCCAATGTCAGTAGGACGTGACCCCGATGCCCCCAGTCATGGGGGTCCCGGTGAAGCCCCGGTGGCTTCCTGGATCCTGGTGAGACCCGGCCCCGTGCTGCCACTTTTGGGGACCCTCAAGCCCAAGCCCGGCACGATCTTGTTCCCCGGTGCCGATGCCGGTGCCGGTGCAGGCGGGCCCGGGGCGGTGTCGGGAGTGCGCGCGGGGGCGCGGCGGCGGCGGGCGCGCGCTGGGCGGAGCTGGGCGCCGGGGGCGCGGGGCGCGGGCGGCTCCGGGCTCGGTTCTCCATTCATCGGGATCGCGGCGGGCTCCGCGGCGGCGGCAGGATGGCTGCGCTCCTGCCCCTGCTCCCGCTGCTGCTGCTGCTGCCGGGCCGGGGACCGCCGGGGGTCCTGGGCAATCGCCACGCCGTGCATTGGAACAGCTCCAACCTGCAGTGAGTGCGGGGCCGCCGGTACCGGCACCGATACCGGCACCGATACCGGCACCGATACCGGAGGCGGGTGTGTGCGTGTGTGGCGGGGAGTGATGTCCCCGGGACCGGGCGGGGGGAACCGCCGTGAAGGATGAGGCGGGGGCGCGCCAGGGCTCGCGCTGAAGGATGCGCGCAGCGGCGAGGTGGCGGGGGGGGAGCCGACATCGGGCCGGGGGCGCGCGCGCCGGGATTGCGGGACCCCCCCCGGTGCCGGTGTCCGCGAGGCGCCCCCGTGCGGCGGGGCTGCCGGCCCCCCCAGTGTAGGTGCTGTTGTCGCCCCGTCTCCGCGCCCCTCGCCCTGCACGCGGAGTCAGAGTATTGAGGGGGGGTTGGATCAGACCGGCGCAGGTACCCGGGACTGCGCCGCCGGGCGGGGCGCGGGCACCGACGGGGTCGGTGGAGATGCGTTCGGTGGTTCCTGGTGCAGGTACGGGTGCGGGCGGGTCGGTGGCACCGGCAACCAAGTCCCTTTCCTCCCCGTATGCACTGACCCGCCCCGAGGTAGCACCGTGTGCCACGGGAAGGGTACGACCGGTGTGCCATCTCCTTCCCGAGGAACCGGTCAGGGAAGGTGGCCCCGCTGCGGCGACCCCGCCGCCAGACGCGCCCCCCGCCTGTCTGGGCGCGGGAGCGGCACCGGCGGCGCGGCGAAGGGGGAGCCCGACGGGTGCCCGCCGCCCCCCCGCCGCTCGGGCGGGCAGCGGTGCCAGCTTCGGGGCAGCAGGCGAGGACGGCGGCTCCGAAAGATTCAGTGGGGATTGCGGGGGCGAGGTGGGGGTTGCTAGTAGAGGTGTGGAAACTGCCGTCGCGCCCACGGCCACCGGGAGCCCGGGCAGTCGGTGGCCGCGGTCCCCCGACACCTCTCTCATGTTTGTGTCGGGGGTTGCGCCCTGCCCTCGCCCGCCGCGGGGCTGTCCGGTGGTGTGAGAGGTATGACACCCACACCTGGGGCTGTCACGGCTGCGCCAGAGGGCAGCGGGCACTGTACAGACTGTGGGGTGACGATGGGCACTGCTGGGCTGGGCTCCCCCTCGGAGCTGCGAGTCCACGGCGGGTCCAAGGAACCCTCTGTGGGGCTCGGGGAGCTGTGCCTGCTGCAAGCGTCCAGCTCCTCTTCCGTCGCCGGTGCGAGCACACAGGGGTGTGGCGAGGACGTGAGCCTAGCCGGAGCATCTCTCGGTACTCATCGGTCTGAAAGCTCCCCTGGGCTCCCCCCTGCATGCGCCCCTTTTCCGGGGAGCAGAGTCCCCAGCGGCCCCCTCCCCTCCCATTGGTTTTGTGTCGCCAGGCGGAAGCTTGGGCCCCATAAATCGTGCGTGTGTGCGACGTACTGAGGCGCAGCACAATGGCGAGGCTCTTGGCTCACCCTGCTGTGCTTGGGCACCCCTCCTGCACTCTGTTCCTCCAGCTGGACCCCCACTCACCTACCAGCCTCACCCCCATGCTGTGACATTTGACAGGACCTCGAGGCGTGGGGGCAAATCCAGTGCCCCCCACCCTCACCCTGTCATAACCAAAGGGCCACCACGAGCAAGCGGCCACCTCTCCTCACCGTGTCACTCGCAACCGTGTACCGTGTGGCGTGGCACTGCCTCGACAACCCCCCTCCCCAGGGACTGGGTGGAGGGGGGGGAGGGGTGCCAGCCATGTGCCCACCATGCCCAAACCGGGGGTGTCGCAGCCAGACGCCCATGCCCGCTGCGCACGCGTCTCTGGCGCGGCTGCCAGCGTCCGGCTCAGGGCACGGGCGGCGCACGGTGGGGGCGGCTGCGGCAGAGACGTGTCCCAGGGACTCCGGAGCTGATATTTATTGTTAGGCAGTGCGGCAGCTCGGCCGCAATTACAGCCGCGCGGCGAAGTGTCTGGATTAGATAAATTATGGGGGGAATTAGGCTCCCTGGGCCGCAGCCTGCAAATCCCAGCAACCCCGCTGCAATCAGAGCAATAAACAAGCCCTGCACGGCCCCCGTGGGGCTCTCTGGGGAGGGGGTGGGAGGGTGGCAAGCTCAGCTGTGGGCTGCTCCGGGGGGGGCGGAGGGGGCTGCGCCAGGCACCCCAGAAATGTATCGGCATCGTCTGCCGCACCGCCCTGGGCACCCTGGCAAAGGAGGAGAGGGCGAGAGGCTGCCCTGCGGAGCCCGACCGTAGCACCCAGGGGCTTGGTATTGCTTTGGGGATTGTGATCTGGCAGTGGCTCATCCCCTTTGGGCACGTGGGCATGCTCATCGAGTCCCCTGGCCACCACGATGGATGGTTGAGTAGTACTGGGGGGGGGGGGCAGGAGTGCCATGGAGTGGGCAGGGCACCACTTCTGCAGCAGGGTGAGGGTGCTGGTGGCAAAGCCCAGGGGAAGCGTGAAGGTGGGGTCAGAGGCTCAGGGCAGCAGAGGTGCCTGCTCCTGCTCGGCCGGATTGCTCCGGCTGCACTCGCTGTCTGTGCCGTCAGCTCTGCTGCTGGTAGCCAGCAAGCCCCGGGGGCATAGCACAATCGTTGGCTGGTCCTTTCCCTCCACTCCCAAGTCCTGCCAGGAACAGGCTTGGTGGCACAGGATGAAGGTCGAAGGTGGCCACATGCCAACCAGTGCTGGCATTCAGGAGAGGAGGATGCACCCCCTGTGGGGCCCCATGGTTTGTGGCCAAGGGCTCCTACAGGTGTTCCCAGCGAGGGCCCCAATGCATGTAGGATGCCACCTTTCTGCAGGGTGTTCTGGGTGCCAAGGTGGAGATAGCAATTTGTCCCCGTGCTCGGGCCCAGCGTGGCTGATGCCACTCTGGCCCCTGGGAACTCCCCAGAGCAGGCTGTAGTGACAGACAGAGGTCACACACTGCACCTCTGGCTCCAGTGTGGCGAGTGCTGGTGCCTGAGAACTTGGGGTGCACAGTGCTGTAGAGAGGGCAGAGCAGGGTGGATGCGGGATGGGGGCACCTGTGGTGCTGGTGTACGCATGGCAGAGCCCACCTGCTCAGCATCCCTAAACACCTCCCCCCCCCGCCAGCCATCAGTGAGCTGCCACCGGGCTCACCTCTTCACAGCAGCTTTTATCTGGCTGACTTTGTGCTCTGGCCGCAGCAGGCTCTCGAGAGCCCTCGCACGCAGCAGCCTCTCCTGCGGGAGCCTCTCACACGGGAGAGGAGCCACGGCCCTGCTCTGTGCCCGCCGGTGGGGGCTGGGGCTGCCCAGGTTCCTGGGTCCTCTGTGGCTGCCAGACCTTGACACTAGTGTGGCTGTGTCTGGCTAGATCCCTCCGTCACAATTGGCAACGGCGAGGTTGGGGATGGCATCACCTGCGGCAGGAGGGACGCCCCCACCCCAGTGGGTCCCAGGGGTATTCAGCAGGAGCTGCTGCAGGGCAAGGGGCACTTCCCTGCCCCTACCCGGCCAGGGGCAGCTCCCTGGCCTGCCGGGTTGGGGGAAGGTGGTGATTATATCTCTCAGCAGCTAATCACCCAGCCTCACTGCCTGCGGGGTTCTTAAGTGGGCTGAGGGGCTCTGCCCACCTCCTCCTTCACGGCCGTGCCCCCTAGACAGGTCTCTGTGGGGGCACAGAGCCCCCAGTCACCTATGAGTGCTGGCTGCGGTGCTGGCGGGAGCTACTGCCCCGGGGGCAGAGGGTGCCGTGCCCCGTGAGTCACCGCGCTGGGCGGCACCGAGTCCCGGCAGCGTGACCGGGGCCCACGAGGTTCCCGTGGGAGAAGGGGCCACGGCATCGGGGTGCGGAGGCTGTCCCGGGGTGCAACAGGGCCGGAGCCACCCGCTCCTGCCCGGGCTGGTAATTGAGTCACTGGTTGCAGATTGATGGTTTAATTAAAACCCAATTAGAAACCTCATTGATCTTGTTAGCAGAGCAGGAAGGTTCGGGCTTTAGAGGGGATTAAGGGGATCGCCAAAGCTGTCGATAGGGGCAGGGGTGCAGGGGGGGATCTGTAGAGTGGTGCTGGGGATCTCGGGATGCTCGAGCAAGGCTGTGCCAATCACCTCGAGGTGGGTGCTGCTTCGTGGCACTACAGAGCCTTCACCTGCCACCCTGTCTCCAGGGAGCAGCCCTCCCCATCTCCCCAGGAGCTCCGGTTTGCTGAGCGGGGAGGTGGCCCACAGGGGACACCGTGTGCCGGCGATGCCTTCTGCGCCTGCACCTTGCGGCTGCATCAGGCGAGTTTGGGGGGTGCTGAAGGAAAGGGGAGGGGGGCCGTGTGCTGTGCCACCCGTACGCGTGGGCTGCGTCGCTGGCGCTGTCTGCCGAGCCAGCGCGCGTGTGCGAGGCCGTCTGGGTGCCGTGACTGTGCAGCGTTGCCTGCGTGGGGAGGAGAGCTGGCACGGAGCGGGGGGGTGCCCAGGCTGAGCCAGCCGTCTCCCCAGCGGTGAGCGGTGGGTGCAGGCGGGCGCTGTCTGTCTGTCCGTCCGTCCCTCTGCCCGTCGGGGTTGACTGACCATGGCGATCGATAACGCCTTCACCTCTCGCTGTCGCGTGGGGTGACTGGAAGGGGACCGCGCAAATCAATGGCACTTTTTTGTTCCCTGGCTGATCGATGGCCCCGTATGTGCCGAAAGGGCGAAGCTGCCCGAACCAAACAAAGGATTCAGCTGTGCTGGAGGGTGGTGTCCACCCTGGAACTCAGTGCTGAGGGGCACCATGCCATCACCCTCACCGGAGGGCTCCTCTCATTGCTCCTGTCCTCATTGATGGTACAGCCAACGTGGGATGCGGAGCTCAGCTCAAGCTATGCCACTCGTCAAGCCTTTACGCGGGGTCAAGTCCCCGCAGCCGGAGGGTCTAGACGAGGGTCTGGGCTGCTGCCGGGGCGTGCTGCAGTGCACCAGGCGCTCCCGAGCAGTGCCTGAGTGAGCGTGCGGCGCTCAGCCCAGATTTACCACAGCAGATGGGAGCAGAGCAGCCGCCCAGCTCACCAGCGGCTGCGGCTTGCCAGGTAGTTGGGGTCCCGTCGGTGCGGGGACGGTGGGCACAGAGCCCAGCCTGTGCTTGGGACAGTTCTGCCAGGGGACATCCATCTGCCCGGAGTCGACAGGCTGCTGGAAGGTACCACTGCTTTTCAAAGCCCTGCTCTAAAAATGCAGTCGTGCAGAAGTGATGCTGCCCGTTCTGCTCCTGCACTTAACCCTTCGGGCACTGCCAGAGCCTGTCGTGCCCCACTGGCAGCACCACGGCTGCCAGAGCCCAGAAGGCTGCAGGGTCTGTCCTGACCCATGTTACCAATCTCTGAGAGTTCCTGATAGTTCTGGGGGCTGATAGGGACTGGGCAGCCCCTTTGCCCTCTCTGGAGTGGCTGTCAGTGAGAAAAGCGGCTGAGACCCTCACTCTGGGTGTCTGTTCCCATGCTTCCACCCGAAAAGGGGTCCCTGTGTTCCCTGTCTGGTGCTGAGGCTGGGCCGGGCACTCGGCTCTGCTTGCCTTGCACTGCCAGGTGGTGCCACAAACAGAGCCCAGGGCACTACAGTGACAACATCAGGGCTGCCGAGATTTGGAGACACTCAGCTGTTTGGCGTACTGCTCTGCACCCATGGGACTGGCAGCCACTGTGCAGGAGCTGAGGTTGATGCCAGAGTCCCCTGGATGTACTCTGGGCCGTGGGGGGGGCCCACGGCTCCACCCGTTTGGAGCTGTTCTCCAGCCCCGCCCACCTGCGATGCCCCTGAGGTTCGGTGCCATGGGGAGCTCATCACACCACCTTGGCTCCCATGGTGCTGGCGTGTCCCAGCCCGAGGGGACACCTTGGTGCCGCGTGGGGCAGAGTTCGTCAGTGAGGCTGTTTATCAGGAGCCACACTCCTTTAATGAGCACCAGCGTGGGGTCTCTCGAGAGTGCGTGTATATGCCTCAGTGACAGGTGCCACAGGGGAAGCGGGGAGTGACAGCTCCCTGGCACCTCAGGACAGGGTTTCCCTTGGCATGGCAGAAGACGGAGCCAGGCATCTCTCCAGACGATGCAGAAACCTGGGGCCGATCCTGGGGGATGTGCTTCCCTCAGTCCCTCACTCCCCTGGCACAACCACAACCTGGCCGTGGCAAGCACCAGCTGCCAGCAGCCACCCTGCTTTGGGGCAGCTGGCTCTGGGCACGCTGGCGTCCCAGCCCTGCGTCCCGCACCGAGTTAATTGCAATTTTCTCCTCCGGGCCATTTCTTTAATAATAAGCTTTTTTTTTTTTTCCTCCCCCCCTCTTCCAACCACATCAAAGGAGGAAGATGAAAGGTCCCGGCGCCCCGCGGAGCAAGGGTGGCTGCCTCAGCACCTTGCTGGTGGAGGAGCTGCCCGGTGGCCAGCGGGCGCTGGGCTGGGCCAGGGAATAGCGGCTGCGCAGCGAGGGTGGTGCCATGTGGGGCTGCGCTCCCTGCCCCACGGGTGCCGAGGTTTGCTGTAGCCCCACCCCTCCCCGACCCCCACTGGCCGCAGCCACCCCGAGCGGAGAGGCAGCAGTGCTGAGATCCCCCTTTGGTTCTCTCTCTGTGGAGTCTGGCTTCTGGAATGATGTGTACTGGGGTACCACGGGCCCTGGCAGGGTGCCAGAGCTCCCCAAACAGCGCCAGGGGCGGTTGTGCAGGGTGGAGTGTCTGCACACGCTCCCCTGCCCGCTGCCTGCCCAGCCCTGCCAGGGAGACCCAGGAAGCCGAGTAGGGCATCGGGTCAGGAGGATACCTCCAGAGTGCTGGGCTCATGAGCCCAGATTTACCCTGACAGGTGGTGAAAGGGGCCCCGAGCTGGAGCAATCCACCGCGGAGGACCCCGGCCAGGGTGCTGCGGTCCACATCCTGGGGGAGCCAAGTGAGTGACCCCCAAAGCTGGGAGACTTGGGCGGGGAGTGGGCACACCAGTGTGGTACAGCAGCGAGGTCCGATCAGGGTGGGCACCGCCACGGCAGCTCGGTGCAAAGCCGGCGGTTGGCAGCGCTGGCTCGTAATTAATTGGCAGGAGCAGTGGGTCAGCGCGGCAGCGAGGATTACCGCGGCCGGGATTTCCATCGGGCGCGGATTAGGAGCCAGCGGAGCCTCTCCTGAGTGGATCTGAGGGGATTGCTGCTCCTAATCAATGTAAATGAGGCTCCCCCAGGGCCAACCTTTACGGCATTAACGAACTAACGGGATTAGCCAGAGCTGGGTGAGAAATCCTTTCTCTGAGCGCTGGCGCGTGGCAGGGTTGGGGCCACGGTGGGCAACCGCGGAGGGTCGGCTCTAGGCGGCTGGAGCTGGGGAATGCTGGGGCCCCGTTTCCCTCCCTGCAACGCTCAGGGCTGCAGGACTCCGGGTGCGCATCGGTCTTGTGCCCAGGTTGGTCTTGTCTGCCTCGCTGTGTCTGTTCCCCTACTCTCACGGCTGACAGTGAGTTGCTGGCAGGATCCGGCGGCGTGGACTGGTGCTCTTAACAGGTGTCCCACCCGTGCACGTGGCTTGGCACCCACAGCATCTGCCCTCGGCAGCGTCCCTGCTGTCCCAGGCTGGCATGTGCCTGCCGAGGTGGTGATGTTGCACTGCAGGTCCGTGAGGCTGAGGTTGCACAGGAGTCCTAGTGTGCCAAGGGGGCTCCAGATACGGGTTGAGCACGGGGATACCTCCGGGGTCCTCGCTCCGGGACCTGCCTTTTCTCCAGCCTCTGTCTCTCTTTAAAAGCAGGCGACAACGTTTGGGAAGGTGCAGGAAATGTCTCTGACCCTCTGCTCCTGCTTCCTTTCCTTGCAGCCTGCGTCGGGAGGGCTACACGGTGCAGGTGAACGTCAACGACTACCTGGACATCTACTGCCCGCACTACAACACCTCGGTGCCCGAGCACCGGCTGGAGCAGTACGTGCTCTACATGGTGAACGCCGAGGGCTACCGCACCTGCAACACCAGCCAGGGCTTCAAGCGCTGGGAGTGCAACCGGCCCCACGCACCGCACAGCCCCATCAAGTTCTCGGAGAAGTTCCAGCGCTACAGCGCCTTCTCGCTGGGCTACGAGTTCCGCGCAGGGCAGGAGTACTACTACATCTGTACGTGGGGCGCCGGGATGGGACTCTCGCAGAGCCTCCTGTCCCTGGATGGGTCCCCTGCGTCCTTGCCCAAGCTGGTTCCTCAACACCTCATCACCCGGCTGGGCCCCTCTGCCCCTCAGGATCCCTCCCATTTCAACCACACACACACCTTGTATGGATGGCTGCAGCCTCCTCCAGGAATGGGAACCCTGATCTCAGGGATGGGGTCGGGGGGGAAGAGTGGTGGTTTGTGTGTATGCGTGGAGGGGTTATGACGCCGTGGTGAGATGAGAAGGTAGGGAAAAGTCAGGATGCAAGGGAGCAGGATGGGGATGTGGTTGGGGGTGCTGGTGCAGGTGCAAAACACAGGGTGCTGATGCAGAATTGGGGTGCTGGAGGGGGTGGAGGGCAGGAATGCAGGATGCTGATAGAGCATTGGGCTGCTGAGGTGTGCCGATGCAGCACAGGAATGCGGGGTGAAGATGCAGGTGCAGCTTGGGGTGCAGGGTGGGGGTTCTGCTGCTTCACCTCCAGGCAGGGTCAGACCCCACCATGCCTGGACCCAACGAGCCGCCAGGTGCCTGGGGCTGGGGTCATCCACAGCCAAACGACCCCAGCCCACTCTTGCCTTGCAGCCACCCCAACCCACAACCACCGCCGGGCCTGCCTGAAAATGAAGGTGTTCGTGTGCTGTGCCACCAGTAAGTACCCCCATGCCCACCTTCGGGGCTGCGGGCAAGTGGGGGGCTGCGCGGCCTCCCGGTGGGTTCCACATCCCCCCTGGGCTTCCCATCCCTTCCAGCATGTGGGCTGTGACACAAGGTGGCCAGGGAGTGAGTGTCCCCCACGTCCTCTCTCCCTCTTGCAGCGTCACACTCCGGGGAGAAGCTGGCACCCACTCTGCCGCAATTCACCCTGCGGCCAGAGGTGAAGATCGAGGACCTGGGTGAGTCAGGCAGAGACCCCAGCCCCACAGCAACGTGTCCCCCCTGCCACCTCCCACGAGGCAGCCCCAGCCACGGGGTGGGAGTCAGGGCTGCCTTATCGCCACCTTCACCCTTTTGCTCTTCTCCACAGACAACTTCAACCCTGAGATGCCCAAGCTGGAGAAGAGTATCAGTGGCACCAGCCCCAAGCGGGAACACTTGCCTCTGGCTGTGGCCGTCGCACTCTTCCTCATGACGCTGCTGGCCTCCTAGCTGCTGATGCTGGTGCGGGCCCGCCCAGCACGGTTCTGCCAAGCGGCGACCCCCTAACCTGCTGCCCCTCATGAGAGCCAGTGGGGAACCACCATGGGGACCACCCGGTTCCTCCGCATCGCCACCCTCTGCCCGGAGAGCCGCCCTATGGGGCTGGGGGAGCCACGGCAGATGCCATTCTTGGCTGGAACTCACCCCCTACCCTACCAAGGGCTACGGCCACGTCTGCGAAGATGCATCTTGGTGCTGCTGCTTGCAACGCACCTTCTGCCGACACCGTTCCGCGGCACAGAGCCTTGCCCCTGGGAGTCCTGCCGACAGCTCAGCCGGTGCTCTATGGCTGAGGCGGGGAGGGGCAGTGCCAGGCTGGGGAGCCCGGTGGCCGGGCAGCCTGTACATACCTATATAGAGATCTATACATACTGTACAGAGAGCGACTAGAGATATATCTATACTGTACCATAGCAGCGGCGCCGGCCCCGCGCCGGCTTGTACATAGTCGAACGTGTTGGATTCTCCTCGTCTTCCGTGAAGACCTGACCTATGCAAACGCACAGACACTTTTAGGGGGGAAAAAAAAAACAAACAAACAAAACAAAACAAAAAAGAAACCAATCTCAACCTTTTTTTCAAGTGCTTTGGCTGGTGATTTTCATATTCTGCTCTTAGTCTATTAAAAAAAAAAAAAAAACAACAAAAACAAACAACAACCAAAAAAAGTTAAAAAATAAATAAAAGGATAAAAAAAAATCCAAACAAGAAAGAAATCAAAGCGATCCCCTTGGTCACAGCGGTGTGAGGTGCTTCCAGCTAGGCAGCGGCCAGCCTCTGCCCCTCAACGTGGGCTCCAGATGGGGTTAAGGGATCAGGGGTGGGCAGCGAGAGGCCAGGTGCGGACTTTCCCTGTGCCCACCCACCTCGCCAGCCCCAGGCACTACGGCTCCAGTCACAGGCTCGGCATCTCTGGCAACGAGGGCGCTCCAGGGGGTTACGGAGTGCTTCTCCAGCCTCCCACTCGTTTTGCCCCGCCGTCGACCCACCAGGCACTGGCACGGAAGGACACGGTGATGCCCGCAGGAGGACATGTGGACAGCAGGGAGTACCCGCAGGTAAGGGCGGTGTAGAGCCACGGGCAGCGCCCTTGGCATGTGTCCCCAGGGAGTGCTGGGGGGCAGTGGCTAGGAGAAGCCCCGGGGACGGCAGGCACGAGGGGAGCTCTTCTCGTCATCCCTGCCTACAGCACGGGGCGAGTGGCAGTGGGATGGCACTCAGTGTGCCTGGGAGCCCCGTGGGAATCCCCACACCAGCCCCCTCGGCATGTCTGGCTCTGCTGGGCGTGCCAGCTCTTGCTGGCGTCGGGGGGATCTGGCGCACGCCTGTCTGCGCGGCGCCTCTGGCGGGATGGGGTGGGATGCCCTCAGCTCCCCCCGAGTGCCTTCGGTGAGACAAGGGGGTACATGGGGAGAGGGTTGTGCCCAGGGATCCCCTGGGCATAGGGTCACATCTAAGGAGGGGAGTGGAGCACACACAGCCCCACAGCTAGCCCCTCGCAGCCCCAGAGGATGCAGGGCTCAGCCGTGTGGGTTCTCTCCCTGCACCCCAGTGTGCTGGGGGGCTCCACTGTCTCCACGGAGGAGGGCAATCGGTCTCCCCACAAGGCAGCGAGGGTCCAAGGGGGACTGCAGCTCCTCTCGTAGTGGGGACTGATGTGCTTACGGACATGGCCTCTGCTGAGGGGTCCCCAGAGACATTGTGGTGGTGCTGCCGCTCTTCCCTCACCCCAGCGGGCGCTGCTGGGCGGTGGCTCAGCGTCCCGCCGGCCCGGGCTTGTCCGGGTGCGGGAAGAACCCGTCAGACGAGTCCTTCGAGCACTCCTGGCTTGCCCTAAGCTCCCCACGTCCCCCGCCCCGTGCTCCTGCAGGCCTTGCCCACTGCGGGGCCGGGGATTTTGACCCGGACCCCCTGCTACCGAGGGGCACTCGGGGTGCCCCCAGCGCCTGGTGGCTGGCTGGGCATGGTGTAGCCAGGGCCTGGCTGTCTGGCTGGGGCAGCATTGCCCAGCGCTGCCCAGGGCTGTACACCTGCCCTGGACTCTGGCTGCGGGGATCAGCCACAGCCCCTGTCCCTGTGCCGGGCAGACAGCAGAGTGGGCTGGAGAGCCTGGCACAGCCCTGTTGGTTGCTGCCTTGTGGCAGGGAGCAGGCAACTGAGCTGGCCACCTTGGCACAGTGTAGCATGGTGAACTCTGCTTGCAAAATCCCTCCTGCTACTTGCCTTGACCTTGGCACCGCTCCCTGGCAGTGCTGCCAGCTCGGTGGGGACTGGCTGCCCAGCCCTGCTCCACTCCATGCCCTTGGGCAAGTTCCAGTGTGACATGCTGGGGGCAGCCTGGACCAGACAGGAGAGTCCTGGGGTACGGGTACAGGGGATTCACAAGCCCTGCTGCTCCATGGCAGAGGGGAGCCCTCACTGGGACTCCAATATGGGGGTTCAAGTGCCCTCCAGGTGCTGGGCAGCTTCTACAACCTCAGCAGCAAGTCTAGCTCTGGGCACAGGGTGTGTGGCTGGACTGGCCAAGTGGCACAAGGCTTTGCATCACCCCATGGCAGCATTTGTCCTCCCAGGCAGGGCTGGGTGCATCCCATTCTCCGGCCAAACGCACAAGGGCCTGGCGTGGGCAGCTGGCCTTGGGGATGTGGCTCTGCCCCTTCCACACACAGCCTGGCATCGAGCCGTGCCTACCTGCCGGGCTGCACGCAGCCGGCCTGGCACGTCACCGTGGCCTTCGCTCCTAGCCACGGACTGGACGGCTCCTCTTCCTCCCCCTGCCTTACGCCGGTGACATCAGCCTGGGCAGGGGCTGGGGCGCTCCTGGGTGTCCCAAGCTGAGAAACCATAAACGGTTTGTCACGAGCTCTGTGGCCTCTGGCCGGCCCCACCTGCCCCGTGCCACTCTGCTGCCAGTGTTTATGGTGCGAAATGGTTTCACCTTTGTCCTGCAAAACTGCAGTTGGTGCAGCAGCAGCAGCAGCAGCAGCAGCCCTGCCAGCACCGGCACCGACGCTGACCCACAGTCACCCCAGGTGATTCCCAGCCAGCACGCGCCAGGTGGCATGGCCCTGACCACGCACACATGTACACCACTGCTGGCACCCCCGCTGCTGTTTTGGGTGGCACCCACCCTGCCATGGGGTGCTGCCTATCTTGCCAGTCATCCCATCCCTGCCGTGGCTCTTCCCCACCAAGCCCCAGGTGAAGTAGCATGGGAAGGGAATGGAGGTACCCTCCAGCCCCAGCTTATCCCTCCAGCTGTCCCCAGCAGGGGATTTTTCCTTCCTCCTCCCATCCAGTTATTGATGTTGGCACTGCCCTTTTGCATGGACCAGGCAGGGCAGTGACTCCGAGACCTGGCCAGTTCTCTGTGGTCTCACTCCTAGTCCTGTCTCCATGTACTGGTGGCCCTGCTCCAAGGCTGGGCACCATAGCACAGGGTAAAAGAGAGGAGGCCCTCAGTGGATGGCACCAAATATCACATCCCAGTCCCATGGGGCAAATCCAGAGCGGTGCTCCAGGAGGCTGGTTGCACCCCAGGGCTTGCACTAGCCTTTCCAGGAGGCACAGCCTGGGCTTTCCAAGTGCTGCACAGCCCTCGCATCACTGCTCCCTGCCTTGCTTTCCCCAGCACCTGACACGGGCACGGCCTGTCTCTGCCACGGTGGGGTCAGTGCCAGGGTGATATCAGGACCTTGGGGACAGAAATGGCTGCAGCGCTGACCAGCTCACACCACTGCCTGTCTGCACATGCCAAGCTCTGCCTCTCTGATCCCAGCGACCTGCAGCCCCTACGGCCCCAGGGTTGTTTCCAGGAGGTGCTCCCCAGTACAAGCCACGGCAGCGCCAGCTTCCCGGGAGCAGGAGGCCTCGCACAGCTATTATGGCGCAGGGAATGATGTCAGGCCTGGCGCAACCAGGGAGGATGAAAGGCAAAAAGCAGGTCCCCCCCTCCCGTGGGAGCCGAGGGTAGGGAGCGAGGTCGGGGATATAAGGGATGCGGGTGGGATGTGGGGCACACAGCCCCACAACCTTAGCCCTGTGGGAGCCCTCAGCCGCCAGAGCCTCCAGCCACTCTCTGGTTACAGCCGCGGTGTCGGCGCCTGCCCGAGCCCCTCCAGCGTGCCAGGGGAGCGCTCCTCGCACGGCTGCAGCGGCGGGCATGCAACATTACCCACAATCAATGGATCATTATGTAATAAACAAGAGGAAAGTTGTTTTGCAAATGCGGCTGAGTTATCACTTCACAACACGGCGGGCAAAAGCATCTCTCCGCCGGGCTTAACAAGGATGGATCGGTGTTGGGGGCAGATGGGAGCAGATAGTGAGCACCACGCTCCCAACCAGGCAGCGGGCAAGGCGCCCGCTGTGCCCGCAGCCCCCCCTTACGCTGCGCTGGGAGCGGGGCACGGAGGGGGCAGTTTCACAAAGTGAAGCGAATGGGGAGCGGGGGTGTGGGCTGTGCGTGCGGGGCCCGTCTTAGGTGGGGGGCAAAGCCCTGGCAGAGCAGAGGCAGCTGTTAAGGGGGGGTTGGGGGGTGTTGCCCCTGTCACCCCCTGCACCTCCCAGTCCCCGGAGCTTTCTGGACCAGCCGCTGCAGCTCCCCAGCCCCATTTCCCTAGGACCTCCAGATGTTCCCCAGCATCTCAGGTAAAGGGGTTCCCACGGCAAGGGTTGAGAGGGCGTCAGGCCTGCAGCGTCCCCCTTTAGCTGGACCCCATCGCCGGCCATTGAGCCCCGACAAGGAGAGAGGGTCGCGGCTCGGCCCCTTTGCTCTGAGGCCCCACGGCTCATATCACCTCCCGCGGGGGACTTCCCCCCCCGCCACGCAGGACCTCGGGAAGCGATGCCTCTGAGCAAGACCTTCCACCCCCCCAAAGGAGGCTCTGCAACCCGCCACCCCCGGAGCCTTCGCCGATGCCTCCGAGCCTTTGCTCGGTATCGGTCGTGCGCGGGGCCACCCCCTAACCCGCGCCGCCGGTGTTGTTGTTGTGTCTCGGCCCCGGTGCGCGGGGCGGGGCGCGGATCCGGGCGGGGCAGCGGTGGTGGCGGGGCCGTACTTAAGGCAGGGGCCGGGCACGGGGCTGGCCCGGTGGAGCGGATGGAGCGGCGGTGGGTGCCCCTCGCCCTGCTGGGGCTGGGGCTGGGGCTGTGCTGGGCGGCGGTGCCCCAGCCCGGGCACCATCTCGTCTACTGGAACAGTTCCAACCCCCGGTGAGTGTGGCCCGCCCCCCCCCCAGTCCCCCGGCGCCAGGACCCCGTGGCCCCGAGGGCGCGGACGCCGCTGCTCCCCCCAGCCGGGGCCGTGCGCTCCCCGGCGGCCTTTGTCCAGGGCGTGCGGCGAGGACTGAGCCTCCGTGGGACTGCGCGGGGTGGGGGGGATGTCGAGCCTGGGGAAGGCCGGGTTGAGCTCGGAGAGGGGGGAGTCGAGCTCGGTGGGAGGGGGGCGAGCCCTGCGGCGGGGTCGGGGGGGTGACGGGACTGCAGCTTCCACAGCGGCGGGGCCGGTGCTGAGCCCGGTAGGGCGGTCCCGGGGCGCAGCCGCGGAGCTGCGCGGCCGATCCAGGTGTAGACGAGGGTTGGAAGGGCGAGAACCGGGGGGGGCCTTTCCGTTCCCAGGGCCAAGCGGGAACGGGGCCTCTTCCTTCCCCGCGGGGGTGGCGCGGCGCCAGCCCCGGCGCCGGGGCACAGGGAAGCTGTTGACAAACACGGGTCTGGCCTCAGCCCCTGCCGCCTAGGCAGGATGTGCGGGGGGGGTCTGACCGCGACCTGCGCAGCCTAAGCCCCCCAGGTATGGGCTGGTGTTGTGGGGCCGACACTCGTTCCAGCCACTCGACCTTCAGGCTGTAGGGATCCCTCCCAGACCATGATCCCTCTGATTCTAGGGCTGCCCCTCAGATCATCAGAGCCCCCCTAGACTGTAGGATTGCTCCCCCTTTGGCTTCAGAAGGGTCCCCTCTAGGCACCAGCCCTCCCTAGGGGTGTCTATGCCACCAGTTATGACTTTTGAATGGTAGGGTTGAACCCTCGCCTGACTCTGGGCTGTGACCCCTACGCTTTAGGGGTTCCCCCTGCCCTGGGCTGTGCCCCATAAGCTAGAGAGGTTGTGTGCCCCTGCCGCGGCATGACCCCCTACGCTGCAGAGCTGCCCCCGTACCCAGGTCCCAGCCCACAAGGTTCCATAATTAGCCGTGTTCCCCAGACTGCAGAGGTATCCCCTCTCTGGGTGGTCTGTCCCAGCTGTAAGGCCACCCCCATACACATGTTGTGGGGCTGTGTGTCATGCCCCATGCCCCAGGGTGACCAAGGTCTGCAGGGTTTTGGCAGTCAGAGCTGGCACTGTGCCTTGCCGAGGCCACTGAAGTGAGGGCACCCTACAGAGGCCTCTGTCTGGCTGCCAGTCCATTCCCCCCCCCGGGTGAGGTGTGGGGAGTAGCAGGGCTGGAGCCAGGCTGGCTGCCCCACGGGCGAGAGCTGCCCCACAGGCGGGCGCTGCCGACGCCTCCTGGCTTTGGGAGTGCTGGTCCGGGCAGGGTGAGCGTCCCAGTGGGTCCCCTCCCTGCCGCCTGGCTGCTGGGGCCGTGGGGCAGTGCTGGGAATGGAGGTGCTCTGTGTGTGGTTGGTGCGGGAGGGGGGAGCTTTTCCTCCCAGAGCCAGCCTGTGCACTGTGGGACTCTGCAGAGGGAAGGGTGGGCTGAGGGTTGCCCCATCTCAGGCTTTGAGGGGTTCCCATGGGCAGGACGCTGCTCTCCACTGGCCTCGTTAATGGGTGGAGGGGATCTGGGGGGGACCAGGGGGAAGAAGTCCTCCACGCCTCTGCCTGCTAGAACTGACCCCTGCTTGCCTCCTACCCCCAGGTTGCAGTGGAGTGATTACACGGTGGTGGTACGCATCAACGAGTACCTGGACATCATCTGCCCGCACTACGAGGAGGGGAGCGTGGACCCCCGCGTCATGGAGCGCTACACCCTCTACCTGGTGGAGCTGGAGGAGTACCAAGCCTGCAAGCCCCGCTCCAAGGACCAGATCCGCTGGGAGTGCAACAAGCCCAGCGCCCTGCACGGCCCCGAGAAGTTCTCCGAGAAGTTCCAGCGCTTCACCCCCTTCACGCTGGGCAAAGAGTTCGAGGAGGGGCGCAGCTACTACTACATCTGTGAGTGCCCCCGGGGCGGGGTTTGCCATAGGGCTTGGGTCCCTGCTGGGCTTCTCTGCTTAACCCTCCTTGTCCCTTTCAGCCAAGCCCATTCATCACCACGGAGAAGCCTGCCTGAAGCTGAAGGTGACAGTGGCTGGCAAAGGCAGTGAGTATCGCTTGGAGGCCCCCTCCATGCCACCCATGCCCGCTGCTTCCCCCCCGCCTTTCTGGCTCACAGCGTCAGTGCCCAGCTCGGCCTTTCCTGAGCTGAGTCATGGCCAGGCCGTGGCCCCCTGCCAGCCCCGGGGTGTGGGCGCATGCGGCTTGGCTGGGAAGGTGCTGGCTGCTGGGGGGGGGGGCATGGGGAGGTGGCTGATGGTGAAACTTGGCTGTAGGGTTTGGGGAACTGCCCTCCCTCCACCAGCCTGACCCTGCTCTTGCTTTCCAGCTCAGGCACCGCCTGTCCCTGCCTCTACCCAGAAGGGCAAGATCCAGGCAGGTAGGTTGATGGCTGCAGGTGGATGGGTCTGGGTGGCCATTGGGGCTGGCAGGAGAGCTGGGGCTGAGCTCTCAGTGGGGTGGGGCTAGCTGCAGTCCCTGCATGGGACAATGTGCTGCTGGCTTTTGGGGCACAGCACCTCACCTGGGGATACTCACAGCTCCTCTCTCCCTACAGATGATGCAGCTGCACATGTGCTAAGGAGTGTGGGGCAGAACTCAGCCATGCGAGGAAGCAGCCCCTTCACCTTCATCAGCCTCCTCCTGCCTCTCCTGGTGCCACAGGGGCTGTGAGCTGTCCCACTGTGCCCAGATGGACCAAGGCTGCAAGCACTTGGGGGATGGTCAGGACCCCCCTGGTCCTCAGGCATGCCACAGGCTGACCTGCCCTGCAAACATCTGGACAAGGAAAGGATTTGTCAGTATTAGAGGGCCAGAGGGTCTGAAGCTGAGCTGAGCCCCCAGAGCCCTTGGGCCTCCCCAGCTGCCCTTGCAGGCAGGATGGTGTCGGGAGCCAGAGGCTGAACATGAGCCCAGGACTGGAGGGGCTGCATGTACCCTGGACTGGAGAAGGGGAGGCAGGGGGCTGGCACCCTTGCCTTAGGAACTTGCCCACGGTTTGGCCCTTTGGATCTTTCTCCACTGTGGCCTCAGATGTGTCCTGCAGGCAGGGACACGGTACTGGGCCTTCTAGCAGCACCTGTGGGGCTGGCAGTCCCTCGGTGTTACCGGAGCATGGATGTACTGGAGGTGATGCCTGGCAGCTGTCGAGTTGGGGCTGCAGGGAAACGTTTCTGTTCCCTACCCCTGCTGTGTTCCTTCCGCAACCTTCATCCCACTTCACTCGTCGGGGAGGGGACAGTGAGAGCTGCCCCTAGCCTAGACGTTCCCCCCACCTTTTCCCCTCCCTTCTGCTGGGTGTGCCAGAGGAGCACCCTCCCAGCAGCACCCACCCCACGCGGGCTCTTTGCCCACCCTGGTTTGTACAGCTTTGTAATACGGAGGTTTTTTTATACAGTTGTCTTGAATAAATAACCGAGGCCATGCTGAGCACCTGGGCTCGGGGAGGGGAGAGTGGGGGTGAGGGTGTGAGTAGAGGAGAGAGGAGTGCGCGCCCCCCCCCCCCCCCCCCCCCCCCCATACACACACCTTGGGGCTAGGCTCACCTGGCCTTGGGAGCAGGAATGCTCGGCGCAGGAATGGTCCATGCGGGGCATTTGTGCTGGTTAATTAATTAATTGGCTGGTGTTTGCTCAGGGCTTTGAAGTGGAAAAGTGCCACAGCAGGGCTGGCGCTATCAGTTGTTTTTATCTGGTGACACAAAGCCCTCCCAGGGACATTTTTTTTTGGGGGGGGTGGGGGTGGGTTTCTTCCCCCCCCCCCAGCTATTGCCTTGCACTGGGATCAGTTTCCAAGCCTGGGGCAGCAACTGTCGTGATAGTGACAGCGGTGGGGAGGGGGTTGAAGTGCTGCCAGAGGTTTTTTCCCCCCACACCCCTAGGCTGGGTTGGGAGTTCAGCCTGGTTGGATCCCCTGCAGGGTTGTGGCTCCTTGGGGGTGTCTGGCGCTGGGTGAAGGGAATCTCAAGGATGTAGGGATGGAGGAGTCGCAGGGTGTTGGGATCACAGCGATAAGGGTCGGGGGGGGGGGGGGGGGGGGGGGCGGTGTGTTGTGTGTCCCCTGAAGTGAGGGGCTGAGGGTTGGAGGGTCTTAGGGAGGTGAGACGTTGGAGGAATGGGGATGAGAGGAATGTGTGACCCCAGGCATATGGGATCTGGGCGGTGGGGAGGCGCCAAAGATGCGGAGTCCTGGGGAGGTTGGGATCTCAGGGAATTGCCATCACAGGGATATGGGACCTTGGGGGAGGGGTGTTGGGGGTGTCTCTGGCACTGGATCATCCTAGGAGCATATGGGGGTCACAGACATGAGGCTCTTGGGACTTCGGGGCCGCAGGGATGGAAAACCGAAGGGACACAGGGTCCTGGAGCGCTGGGGCCCCCTGCACCGGGGACACAGACCCCCAGGCATGGAGTCGTTGTACCTCCGCCCCCCCNCCCCCCCCCCCCCCGCCCCCAGTTATGGGGTGCCCCTCATGGGGCCCCCCCTGCCCATTGCGGTGGTGTCGGGGCTGCTGGGACCGATGCGAGGACGCTCCCCGCAGGCTGCCTGGTTCGGTGTCCGCCCTCCCCCTCCCCCCCCGCTCCGCGCCCGATGTCGCGGCCGATCCCTCCCCGGTAGTGCGTCCCGCCCCGCCCGCCGCGGGCAGCGCCGCCCCCCCGGTGCCCGGTGCCACGGCCCGGCATGGCCCCGTTGGCGCTGCTCTCCGCCGCCTGCCTGGCCTTCACCCTCGCCATGTTCGGGACCGGCCTGTGAGCGGCACCGGTGGCGCGGGGAGGGGGATGCAGCGGGGCCGGTGCAATGCGGACCTTAAAGGGGGTGCGGGTTCACGGGGGAGGGCACCGGGGCAGCCCAGGGGTGGCAGTGGGGGGCATGGGGAGGGCACTGGGGCAGCCCAGGGGGTACAAGTGGGGTCATGGAGAGTTAGTGGGAAGGCATTGGGGTGCAGTGAGGAGAGCACTGAGGCCGCTCAGGGGGTGCAGTGGGGTCCATTTGGGGCACTGGGGCAGCTCAGGGGGTACAGTGGGGCACATGGGGAGGGCACTAGGGTAGCCCAGGGGTGGCAATGAGAGCACAGAGAGGGCACTGGGGCAGCCCAGGGGGTACCTTGGGGCACATGGGGAGGGCACTAGGGTAGCCCAGGGGTGGCAATGAGACCACAGAGAGGGCACTGAGTCAGCTCAGGGGGTACAGTGGGGTCCATTTGGGGCACTGGGGCAGCTCAGGGGGTACAGTGGGGCACATGGGGAGGGCACGGGGGTAGCCTAGGGGTGGCAATGAGAGCACAGAGACGGCACTGGGGCAGCCCAGGGGGTGCAATGAGAGCATGGGGAGGGCACTAGGGCAGCCCAGGGGGTGCAGTGGGGCATTTGGGGAGAGCACTGGGGTAGCCCAGGGGGTGTAATGGGAGGAATGGGGAGGGCACTGGGGCAGCCCAGGGGGTGCAGTGGGGCATTTGGGGAGAGCACTGGGGTAGCCCAGGGGGTGTAATGGGAGGAATGGGGAGGGCACTGGGGCAGCCCAGGGGGTACAAGTGGGGTCATGGAGAGTTAGTGGGAAGGCATTGGGGTACAACGAAGAGGGCACTGAGGCAGCTCATGGGGTGCAGTGGGGGGCACTGGGTCCAATTCAGGGGGTGCAATGGAAGGGGAACTGAGGGTTGTAGTGCAGCAGGCACTGAGGTTTGGTGGAGCAAGGGTTGGGGTTGTGACAAAGCTGAAGGCAAGGGCCAGCAGGGAACTGGGGATGTGAGGTGGGGGCACTGTGTGTGTGTGGAGGGGCTTGGAAAGGCAGTGGTTGCAAATGCAGTGGTGCATGTTTCGAGGGGTTGCCTACTGGCTGCAAAGACTGCAGCCCTCCCTGCCCCCCAGCACTGCACACCCCTCCCTGTGGTACCAGGCTCCCAGGAGGCTGCTGCCTTCCCTCTCCCTAGGTCCGACCTGCACCAGATGTTGGCAACCAAGAGTGTGGAGAACATCCAGTTCCTGCCCTTCCTCACCACCGATGTCAAGTACAGTGGGGGTCGGCCCCGAGTTGGGAGTGGGGGGGGAGGGGTCACATGCAATTCGGCAGCTCAAGGACATGGACCTGTTGGAGCAGGGGCCAGAGGAGGCTACAGGAATGAGGGGTGGACTGGAAGCCCTCTGCTGCCAGGCCAGGTTGAGGCAAGGTGGGGTTGTTCAGCCTGGAGAAGACTCCAGAAGAGACTTTCTGGTGGTGTTGTAGAACGATTAAAAAGGTTGGGGAGGGACTTCTTAGCAGGGCCTCTTGTGGCAGGACAAGGGGTGATGGTTTAAATGAAAAGAGGGAGGGTTAGGCTGGATAGAAGGAAGTTTGTTGCACTTGAGGGTGGTGAGACCCTGGCCTAGGTTGCCCAGAGAGGTGGGAGATGCTCCATCCCTGGAACCATTGTAGGGGGGAGGGATTTGGGAGCTCTGAGCAACTTGTTGTAGTTGCAGATGTCCCCTGCTGACTGCAGAGGAACCTTTAAAGGTTCCTTCCCCTCCCCAGACCATTCTGTAATTCTATGAGGGAGGGCAGAAGCCCCCAGTCTGCAGCATCTGTGCTGTTTGGCCTGCAGCAACCTGAGCTGGTTGGGCTACGGCTGCCTGAAGCAGGACTGGACACTGATCATCGTCAACACCACCGGGGCAGCGCTGCAGACCCTCTACATCCTGGCGTACCTCTACTACAGCCCTGCCAAGGTGGGGTCTGGGCTGCCTGGGTCGATGTTGAGGGGTGGTTGGGGGTAGGGTGGGGGAGGCTCTCACTCTGACTGTCCTCCACCTCTTTGCCTCAGTGCCCTGTGCTGCTGCGGAGCCTGCTGCTCCTGGCCGTGCTGGCCGCTGGCTATGGCTACTTCACCCTCCTGATTGCCGACACTGGGACGCGCCTGGCGCGCCTGGGGCTGTTCTGCAGCGTCTTCACCATCAGCATGTACCTGTCACCGCTGGCTGACCTGGTGTGTAGGGCTTGGGGGGGGTGGTGCTGGGTCTGCCCACCCCAGGACCAGCCTGACATTTCCTTCTGCAGGCCAAGATTGTCCAGAGCAGGTCGACTCGCTGCTTGTCCTTCCCCCTGACCGTCACCACCTTCTTGGCCTCCACCAGCTGGACACTCTACGGCCTGCAGCTCCACGACCCCTACATCACGGTGGGTTAGGAGTTGGTGGGTGGCTGGGGGATGCTATCCTGTGCTATCCAGTCTCATTCTGTTCTATCCAGTCCTGTCCCATCCAGTCCCATTCCATCCCACCAGTCCTGTCTCGTTCCATCCAGTCCCGTTCCATCCAGTCCCGTTCCATTCAGTCCCATCCTATCCAGTCCCATTTGACCCCATCCAATCCCATCCCGTCTGACCCCATCTGATTCCATTCCATCCAGTCCCATTCCATTCAGTCCCATTCCATCCCATCTCATTTCATCCAATCCCATTCCATTCAGTCCCATTTCATTCCATCCAGTCCCATTCCATCTCATCTGACCTCATCCAATCCTGTCCCATTCCATCCAAGGCTTGGGGGGCCCATCCAGTCCCATTCCATCCAGTCCCATTCCATTCCATCCAATCCCATTCCCATCCTATCTGACCCCATCCAATCTCATTCCATTCCATCTGACCTCATCCCATCCAGTCCCATCCTGTTTCATCCAGTCCCATCCCATTCCATCCAGTCCCATTCCCTCCCATCTAACCTCATCCTATCCAGTCCTGCCTTGTTCTATCCAGTCCCATCCCATCTGGTCCTGTCCTGTTTCATCCAGTAGTGTCCCTTCCAGTCCCATTCCATCCCATCTGACCTCATCCCATCTAGTCCTGTCCCATTCCATCCAGTCCCATTCCATTCCACCCCATCCAATCCCATTCCACCCCATCCCATCTGACCCCATCCAATTCCATCCATTCTCATCCAACCCCATCCAGTCCCATTCCATCCCATCCAATCCCATCCATTCCCATCCAACCCCATCCAGTCCCATTCCATCCCATCTGATCTCATCCTGTTCCATCCAGTCCTGTCCCGTTCCATACAGTCCCATTCCATACCAGTTGACCCCATCCCATCCCACCCCATTCTGTTCCATCCATTCCTGTTCCATCTCATCCAATCCCATCCCATCTGACCCCATGCAATCCCATCCATTTCATTCCCATCCCACCTGACCCCATCCAGTCCCATTCCATCCCATCTGATCTCATTCTGTTCCATCCAGTCCTGTCCCGTTCCACCCAGTCCCATTCCATCCCATCTAACCCCATCCCACCCCACTCTGTTCCATCCATTCCTGTCCCTTTCCATCCCATCCATTCCTGTTCCATCCCATCCAATCCCATCCCATCTGACCCCATGCAATCCCATCCATTTCATTCCCATCCCACCCGACCCCATCCAGTCCCATTCCATCCCACCCAGCCCTGCCCTGTCCTGTCACCCCGCGTGGCGCTCAGCCGAGCGTTTGGCACCAGCTCGACCCCTGCCCGGCTTCGCCTGCGTCGCGCAGTAGAGCCTGTGGCTGGGCTGGGCGAGATGAGTATTGATTGTAATTAATTAGATGGTATAAGGCCAATAAATCTCCCCCAGCAACGCGAGGCTGGCGGAGCGGCGGGGGTGGGGGAGGCAGCAGCCTTGCAAGCTGGGCAGTTCCGCTCCCTCCCCACCCCCCACCCCAGCCCTGCCACATCCTCCCACAGATCCCCAACGTGCCGGGCATCCTCACCAGCCTCCTGCGGTTCTGGCTGTTCTGGCGGTACCCACCCGGCCAGGATAAACCCTACAGGCCCCTGCATGCCTGAGGGGACCCTGCTGGTCACTCTCCCACACCTCAAAAGAAGGAGCACACATGCGGACCAATGAAGGATCCCCCAACCCTTGCCAGGCTCTCCTGGCATGGACTGGCCCCGCTTGCTGAGCCCCAGATGCCACTGCAGTGCTGCTGTTCCCTCAGCCAAGGGTTGCCTGCTCCCTACAGCTGCAGGGCCCAAGGAAGGCACTTCCTTGCCTTTGCCACGATGGTTTGCCCTCGGTGGCATCTCTCCAGCTTTTGGTCCTTCAGTGATGGTTGAGTTGGACTCAGCAATGCTTTTGGGGTGCCAGGGGCTACCTCATCCCAGTCCCTGGGCACCCTGCCAGTCCCTGGGGACCCTGGACAGTCTTCCATGCCCACAGCTCTGCCCTAGTGCAGGGCTGGGGTTGCTGGGCAGCTCTGCCCCTCTTTTGTACCAGTTCAAGTGCCTTTTAATAAATCAGAGCCTTCCCAGCACCCGCTTCTTGTCCTCTCCCTCCTTTGTGCTGGCTCTGGAGTTGGGGACAGCTCTTGTCCCCACAACCAGGATGACCCCCAGGATGGTGGAGGGCACATCCTGGCACACCCTGGGGCTCCAGAAAAACCCTCCTCCAGCAGCACTTACTTTCCAGCATCGAGGAAGCATCAGACCCAGGAGCAGGGAGTGGGCATGAGGCTGGGTTGGGGCAGAGATGGGAGACTGCTGTGACCCTTCTCAGCAGCAGTCTGGGGACAAGAGTCACAGAAGGGAAAGACAAAGCCTGCTCTGCAGCTTAGACGTGGAGCTTGCTGTGGCCACCACCGGGCTGGCAAACTGCTAATCGATGCAAACCCTCACTAAGCCCACGGCCATCGAGCGCCCTCAGATCAGGCAGCTGCTGGCATCCACCCAAACCCGATTAACCATGATCTGGAATGGAGTTATCAGGCAACTGCATCAGCAGAGGGACAGGAATGCATTTGGGTGACCAAATTACACCAGAGTCACCACAGAGCCTTGCAGGAGAATCCCCCCACCCCAGCCATGGGTGAGGAGCCTGAGCCCCCACAGTTCCACTTGGTCAGGATGGGCAGGTTCTCAGCCTCATCCCCACAGCTCCACTTGTTCAAGCTGGGCAGGTTCTCAGCTTCATCCCCACAGTTCCACTTGGTCAGGCTGGGCAGGTCCTCAGCCTCATTCCCACAGCTGCACTTGGTCAGCCTGGGCAGGTCCTGCAGCCTGGCTGACGCAAGCCGGATTAAGGAAGCAGTGAGGAGGACTTTGGCAGAGGCTGTGCTGGGGCTCAGACGCTCACTTACACCTCGCAGCGTGGCCTGGGAAAAATCAATAAGAGAGGAGAAAGGCAGAACAGGCTGCGGGAAGGTGGTGGTGGCTTAGGGGACGCCAAGCTCCCGCTGCGGTGCCCCAGCTGGGGCGTCTGCTGGGCTCGCCTGGCATGCTCCATCTTGCCACTGCAGCTTGCAGAGCCAGGGCTCCCCTCGCCCGCACCGGCTGCGCTCGCAGGTGTCTGTGCCCCAGGGCTTCACTCTGGGGCTGCACTCGCTCCCCTAGCAGCACTACCCCTAGCAGCAGCAGGCAGCAGCTCCCAGCCCGGGTGAAGGTGCCCTGGGACGCGGCAGCTTTCCCTGCTGACGCACCAGGCAGAAACTTTGCTGCCAACCGGTCGCTCCGGCTGCCATGCGCCGCGAGCTGCCGGGAGTGGCCGTGGCGTGGCACCACACGCGAGGCCGCGGGCGAGTGGAGCACCTCTCGGGGACGCAAACGCTCACGGCGGGACACGTGTCCGTTCAGGGTGAAGCTGCTGCTGCTGCTGCGCTGCTGCTGCTTGCAGAGCTGCTGGAGGGGCCGAGTCGTCCCTGCACGGTCAGGAGTAGCCCCTAGGTGGCTAGGAGTAGCCAGCAGAGGGTTGTGAGTACCCCACAGAGGGCTCCGTGCCAAGGCTGAGGTCCCGGCACCAGAGAGGCATTAGGTGATGCCACCCCCACAAACAGCCACACAGAGGCAAAACCGTGGGAGCTGCCCACCCTGCTCCGAGTTGCCATTGTTGCTCAGGAAACAGCTAATTAGTTGCTCCTGCTAATTAGCCCAAGTCCTCCCTCATGATACCAACTGCTCCTTTTTGCAGAAGGATGCACAGTCGATAATTAAAAACAAGAAAGTCCTTTGGCAGGTATGTGAAGAAGCTGGGGAGGCTGCCAGCAAGGCAGGCCCCAGCATGATGTGTCACCACCAGCCGTGCAGCTCTTCCAGCCAGGCCGGCAGCGTGGGTCTCAGCCCCCTCTCCAGACTGGAGGGGTACCCCCCGACAGGGCCACCCACCGGTAGTTGGGCATAGCTCTGCTGCAGGCTGCTTGTCCCCCTTCCTAGGGAAGCCCAGAGTGCTGCCTGCTGCTGCCCGTGGCAGGGGGGAGGTGTGCAGAGGAGCGGCAGCACAGCTACCGCGCCAGCAGGAGCAGAGAGCAGCCCCCCGGCGTGGGCTGAGCTGTCCCAGCAGGTCGGGGGCAGACCACAGGCTCTGGGTGCTCTACATTTTAAAAGCTATGCCGCCTGCTCCACCCAGCCAGGCTCTCTCCTCCTTCCCTTGGAAAACGGCCAATGGGCTTGGGATGAGTCTTTTCCAGCTCCCACCTGATGGTGTGAACCACATCTGAAAGCAGCTGGGAATGTGCTCTGCCCGCAGTGCTACCAAGCGCTGTGGGCCTTCAGGGCAAGGTCTGATCCTGTTCTCACCGCCTTGTATCCCTGCCTCTGGAGTTGAGCTCCAAGAAGCTTGGAGAAACTGGGCTGGGCTGGGGCAGGGCACCTTCCCTGCAGGGTGCTGGGAATGCCGAGAGGGGACCTGGGCCTATGCGGACACCCCTTGCTTGCACAGAGCTTCCTCAACACCAGCCTCACGCCACAGGGAGAGGAGTTAATTTCCCACCTGTGTGGCATTGAGCAGCATCCCCGGGGCCTTGGCTGCCTGAGGCCCCTAACCAGGGCAGCACCACCCAGGGAAGCCGCAGCTGAGGGCTCCCTGCTCTCCGATGCGCCCCCGGCCCCCTGGGCGCAGCATACACCACTGGCGGCCACAATGCCTCAGCTTTATTGGTGTCAGAAGCGCAGTCCTCGTCGGCGCAAGTCTGTCCGTGCCGCGCTGATGTGCTCCTGCAGCTCCGCGGCCGCCTCTTCACAGTCGTTGAAGGTGGCCAGACGATAGCCCACAGTGGCCAGCGAGTAGCAACCGAAGGCTACCAGCAGGTAGATCGGCAGAGGCAGGAGGGCCTGCCGGAACGGGACCGGCAGCTGCAGCCCCGGCGGCCCCAGTGCCAGCGCGGCCCAGGCCGAGCCCAGCAGGGCGAGTCCACACAGCCACTGTCCCAGCTTGGTCATGACGGCCTGCGAAGAGAAGAGCCGTGAGAACCGGACCGAACCGCGCCCGGCCCCGACTCCCCGCGCTCCAGACGGGCCGGGCTCGGCCCCCTCCCGAATAGAACCCGACCCCGAATCCCTCCTGGCCTTCGCCAACCGGCCACGGGAGACCGGCCTTCTCCTGGGCCTCTCGAACCGGTCCCGACCCCCGCCCCCACCTGGATAAGTCCCAGGCCCAGCGCCCGCTCTCTCCCGTCGCGTAGATGACGTCACGACAGCGTCGCAGCGCGGGGGCCGCTGGGAGGTGTAGTGCGGGGCCCCTCGCCACGTCACGGAGCGCCTGCCGGGCGGGCCGCTGCGGAGCGCCCCCTGTTGGTGGCGGCGGAGAGGTGTGTGTGGGGGGGGTGCGGGGTGGAGCGTGGCAGGCCGGACTCACGGGCCCGGGCCCGGTGCCGAAGGAAACGCCGGGCTTTGTCGAACGTGGCGGGGACCGCAGGAAGCATCTGGCTTCCGCCGTGTCCGGCCTCGGCAGGCAGCAGGGGACTGGCGTGGGAGCAAACCCTGCCAACCCTCTCACGGCTCGCAGGGAACTGAGCCCTTCTCACGGCCGTCCCCCACCCCAACGCAGCCACGGTGCCCATCGCCGGGCGGGCACGAACGTGCCTTTGTTACAGAGCCACGGAATGCCTTGGGTTGGGAGCGACCCTCCAAGGTCGTCTTGCCCGACCCCTGTTGCGATCAGCAAGGACACCTCCGACTGCACCGAGTTGCTCGGAGCCCCAGGAGCTTTGAACGTCTCCAGCGATGAGGCCTCCACCACAGCTCTGGGCAACCGTTTCCTGGGCTGCATCGACAGCAACATTACCAGCAGGGTGAGAGGTGATTCTCTTTTCTCTGCTGAGATTCTGTCTGCAGGACTGCGTCCAGTTCCCAGCACAAGGACATGGAGCTGCTGGAGAAGGTCCAGAGGAGGCCACGAAGATGATCAGAGGGCTGCAGAACCTCTCCTATGGGAACACGCTGAGAGGGTTCACAGGATCACAGGATGTTAGGGGTTGGAAGGGACCCAAAGAGATCATCGAGCCCAACACCCTCTGCCAGAGCAGGACCACACAATCTAGCACAGATCACACAGGAACACATCCAGACAGGGCTGGAAGGTCTCCAGAAAAGAAGACTCCACAACCTCTCTGGGGAGCCTGTGCCAGGGCTCTGGGACCCTTACAGGAAAGAAATTGCCCCTTGTGTTGAGCTGGAACCTCCTGTTCTGCAGCGTCCATCCACTGCTCCTTGTCCTATTCCAGGGAGCAGTGAGCAGAGCCTGTCCCCCTCCTCCTCCTGACCCCCAGAGCCTGTCCCCCCACTCCTGACCCCCAGACCCTGTCCCCACCCATCCTGACCAACCCTCAGATGTTTATCAGCATTGATTAAATCTCCTCTCAGTCTTCTCCAGACTAAGCAGCCACAGGTCCCTCAGCCTCTCCTCATCAGGCAGTACCTTCCAGTCCCCTCATCATCTTTGACCCATCTTGGACCCTCTCCAGCAGATTCCTGTCCCTCTTCAACTGGGGAGCCCAAAGCTGAAGGCAGTGTTCAAGGTGAGGTCTCAGCAGGGCAGAGTAGAGGGGCAGGAGAACCTCCCTTGATCTGCTGGACACACTCTGCTTAATGCCCCCCAGGACCCCATTGGCCTTCTTGGCCCCCAGGGCACATTGCTGTGCCATGGATGTTCTCCCCCAGCACTCCCAGGTCCCTCTCCACAGGGCTGCTCTCCAGCAGTCACCTCCCAGCCTGTTCTGGTGCAGTTTATTCTTCCTTCTCATGTGCAGGACTCTGCACTTGTCCTTGTTGAACCTCATTTGGCTCCTCTGTGCCCAGCTCTGTGCCCAGGTCTCTCTGGATGGCCTCACAGCCTGCAGCTTTCTCAGCCAAGCCTCCCAGTTTGGTGTCATCAGCAAACTTGCTGAGCAGACTTTGTCTGTCCCCTCATCAGTGTCAATGAGTTGGGGCTGTTCAGGTTGGAGAAGGCTTCAGGGAGAAATTACAGCTTCATTTCAGTACCTGAAGTGGGCTACAGGAAAGCTGGGCAGGGACAAGGGCTTAGAGTGCTAGGATGAGGAGCAATGGCTTTGGCCTGGAAAAGGGGAGACTGAGACTGGAGATTAGGAAGATATTCTTTAGAGTGAGGCTGGTGAGACACTGGCACAGGTTGCCCAGGGAGGCTGTGGATGCCCCATCTCTGGAGGTGATCAAGGCCAGGCTGTATGGGTCGTTAAGCAACTCAGTCTAGTCTGTGAGGTGTCCCTGCCCATGACAGGAGGTTGGAACTGGATGATCTCTCAAGGTCCTTTCCAGCCCGAACCAGTCTGGGATTCTATGAATCATGCCCATTGCCATCAATTGTTCTGCCAAGTGCTGGCACCCTTGGCTGTACCAGTGAAGGGGCCTGATGGCAGGTGGGGAGTTAGATTGCTTCTCCACAGCTCCCCTTCCCCATCACCCACCAGAGCCCCGAGCCACAGGGACCCCCCCACAGCCCCCCTGCTGCCTCCCTCCAGCCGGGCCAAGCCCCTGAGGCGCTGAAGCCTGCTCCAACCCGCCCAGCTCTGCTGGGATTTTCCTCTCCTGCAGGTCCAGGCAGACAAGGAACCATCAGCTCATTCTCCCTGTGAGGCAATGGGGGCGGGGGGGGGGTCGGAGGCTGTCAGCTCACTTTTGCCACACTCCACTGGCCTTTCAGAGCCCCCTCAGGCAGTGAAAACCCACCCGAGGCTCTGCTGCAACCTGCAGAAGTGGCCAAGATCGCTCTCAGCCATGTGGGCTTGCAGCAGTGTGAGGAACATTGGCCCCAGAACTGGCAGAGGAACCAAACCCACAGCAGCTGCAGACCAGGAGCTACAAAGAAATGGCTTTATTGGGTGGCTGAGACCCTCGGTCTGGCTCAGTGGGGAGGGGGCTGCCCAGGGGAAGGGGCAGGAGGACGTCAATTCCTCTTTCTGCCTTTGCCAACAGCCTTGGCAGGAGCAACAACGGGTGCTGAGGACTGGTAGAGGGTGGAGGAGATCTTGTTGATGTAGTAGAGGCCAACCATGGAGAAGATGAGGCTGCAGGGAAAGAAAAGTCCTCATCACCTGGGTTGAGTTTTAGGCCCCTCACTACAAGATCAGGGTCCTTGGCAGCAGCCACAGCTGCCCTCCACCCTCCAGGGCAGGCTCCAGACTTACCAAGTGGTCACACAGACTCGGTGAATGAGGCCAGAGGCAAAGAGAGCCAACAAGAGGCAGGTGAGGACTGCAGGGGATTAAACAGCAGAGAGAAAAGCTGCAGCCACACTGTCCTAACGTGGCAACCTCAGAGCAGCAGGGGCCAGGGGCACAGAGGTGCAGCAGAACAAACCTGCCCAGGGTGGAGCTACCAGGGCCAGGCATTGGAACAGGCTGCCCAGGGAGGTGGCAGAGTCAACATCCCCGAGATGTTCAAGGAATCACAGAATCAAGCAGGTTGGAAGAGACCTCCAAGCTCCTCCAGTCCAACCTAGCACCCAGCCCTGTCCAATCAACCAGACCATGGCACTAAGTGCCTCATCCTGTCTTCTTGGACACCTCATGGCACAGAGGCACACGAGTTTAGTGGCCACGGTGGTGTTGGGCTGACAGTTGGGTTCCAGGACCTCGGGAGGGCTTTTCCAACCCAAACGATGTTAGGATTCCATGACCTGATGCCTGTGCCCCTCTGCCCCCCTGCCGCAGCACTTACTCTCGGGGAATATCTTGGCCTGGAAGCCCTTGCCGAAGACGAGGTTCTCCAGGTTGTTGAAGGCCTGGCGATGAGTTAAGGGACAGAACGGGACCCTGCACCCCCGGCCCGGGCCCGCTCCCCCGCTGCCCGAAAGGATACGGTGAGGGAGCAGACGAAGAGCGCAGAGCCCAGCAGCCCGCCCTGGATCGTCAGCCACTCGGTGGAGGCCAACTGCCGGCTGTACATCTGCATCCCGGCGAACAGCAGCAGCGACAGCAGCGACGAGAGCGCCAGCGAAGTGCCCGTACCTACGGCTGGGGCCGCGGGACCGCCTTAGCGAGGCACCGGCACCGGGGCCACCGCCACGACGGCGCCATGCCCATGCCCACCCTCACGTCCCAGCTCGCCCCTAGCCATCCGCCATGACCCCTGGCCCACCCTGGCCACCCCCGCCATGCCCCGTTACCCATCGTGCCCCGCGGTGTCGCCCCCGTGCCCGGTGCCGGTGCCCTGCTCTGCGCACGCGCCCTGAGGCGGGACACGGCGGCAGCGCGCGGGGGGCGCTGCGCGTGCGGCCCCGCCCCGCTTCTCCCCGCCTGCGCCGCGCTCCGGTAGGCTTCGGATACCCCCTGGCGGACGGGGGCGGAGCTGCAGTCCTCGATGTCCGCCTCTCTCGCGCGCCCCCTGGCGGCGGGGAGACAGAGGCGCAACCGGCGGACCGGGACGCGGGACGTCCCCCCCGCAGCACCGGTACCGGTACCGGCAAAGGGGTTCTGCTCAGCTCTGCTCAGCCCGCTCCCGGGGTTTATCCCGGGAGCCGTTCCTCGATCCGCGCTGCCGTCTGTACGGGCCCGGCGCAGCGGGGGGCCCGGAGATGCGGCGGAATCCTCCCGGTGCCGCCCCGCCACCGCCCCTCGCCGTCCCCCCACCGCCGCCGCCGCTACCGCCGGGGAGGGTCCCGCGGAGCATGCGCACCGCCGCCCCCCGCCCTCCCCCCGGCTCCGCCGCTCCCTGCAACAGACCGGCGCTTCCGCGGCCGCCGCTACTGCCGCCGCCGCGGGGACCGGCGCCGGCAGCGGGCGAGGAGCCATGGCCGAAGGCGAGGACCTGCAGACCTTCACCTCCATCATGGACGCTCTCGTCCGCATCAGCGTGAGCAACGGCCGCGGCGGGGGTGTGGGGGGGTCACCGAGGGGCTGCCGGGCCGGGCTCTCCCGGGACCGATGTCGCCATGGCAACGCGCCGGGGCCCGATGGCGAGGGTGCCCTTGAGGGCTGGACAGGCTGCAGCGAGGCCTCGGACCCGGGCCCCGACCCACCGGGTCCCCATCCTCGGGAAAGGCCAGCAGCTGCCCCCCCCCCCTGCTTGCACTGTGCCACTGCCGGGGCTAAGAGCACCGGCAGGGCCGGGAGCTGCCTGCACACTCATGGGTGTGGGTCCAGGTCCCTATCCTGGTCCTGGCCCTGTGACTGGTCCTGGCTCTGATCCTGGTGTGCAGCCCTTGTGCCAGCCTCAGCCCCAAACCCCATCTTGATCCCAGCCCTGGTCACCATCCTGGTACTGGTCCCAGTGCTGGTCCTGATCCTGACCCTAATGCTGGTCCTGATCTTGACCCCAGTGCTGGTCCTGATCCCAGCCCTGGTTCTGGTGCCAGGCCTGATCACAGATTTTGTGCTTGTCCTGGCTCTGGTCCCAGTGCTGGTCCCGGTCCCAGCCCTGGTACTGGTCCTGGCTCTGGTCCCAGTGCATGGCCCTGGTGCTGGTCTCAGCTGCAGTCACCATCCCTATCTCAGCTCTGGCCCCTGGTCTGGTGTTGATCCTGACTGTGGTACTGGTGCCAGGCCTGATCCTGGCTCTCATGCTGGTCTCAGGCCTGGTGCTGGTCCTGGATGTGATCCCAGTGTTAGTCTTGGTCCTAGCCCTGGCGCTGCCCCAGCCCTAATCCTCATTGTCTTCCCAGCTTTGGTCCCCATCCTGGTGCTGATCCCAGTGCTGGTCCTGATCTGCTGCTCCTGGCCTTGCTCTCCTGTTCCCAGGCCTGATCACAGCCCCAGCACAGGACCTGCCTCGGCTCTCAGCACTGATCCTGGCCCCTGTCCTGACCCTGGTCTCCATCATGGCTGTGGTCCATCCGCAGTGGGTGACGCTCCCCTCTCTCTCCCCAGACCAGCATGAAGAACATGGAGCGGGAGCTGGTGTGCCCGGTCTGCAAGGAGATGTACAAGCAGCCGCTGGCCCTGCCCTGCACACACAATGTCTGCCACGTCTGTGCCAGCGAGGTGCTGCTGCAGCATGGCTACCTCTGCTGCGACCCCACCTCCGAGCCCTCCTCACCCGCTGCCACCCCCACCACCCGCAGCCCCCGCCTGGGACGCCGCTCTCTGGCACCCAAGCCCGACCGCCTCGACCGCCTCCTGAAGTCAGGTGGGACATGGGCATGGTTGGAGGGCTGGAGGGCATGAGGGGATGGCCGGAGGGCATGGGGATGGCTGGAGGGCACGAGGGGATGGCTGGAGGGCATGAGAAGATGGCTGGAGGGCATGAGAAGATGGCCGGAGGGCATGGGGATGGCTGGAGGGCACGAGGGGATGGCTGGAGGGCACACAGGGACAGCTGGCAGGCATGAGGGGATGGTTGGAGAGCACACAGGTGCAGCACCCATGGGCTCCCACACAAGGAAGCCTGAACAGGTGTGGGGTGCTGCACCCCACCTGATGGCCTCCTCATCTCCTTCCTGCAGGCTTTGGCACGTACCCGGGACGCAAGCGGGGCACTGTGCACCCCCAGACCGTCAGCTTCCCCTGCCCGGCCTGCCAGCGGGACGTGGACCTGGGCGAGCGGGGCCTGGGCAGCCTCTTCCGCAACCTGACGCTGGAGCGGGTGGTGGAGCGCTACCGGCAGACCATCAACATCAGCGCTGCCATCATGTGCCAGTTCTGCAAGCCCCCGCAGCTGGAGGCCACCAAGGGCTGCACCGAGTGCAAGTCCAGCTTCTGCAACGAGTGCTTCAAGCTCTACCACCCCTGGGGCACCCAGAAAGCCCAGCACGAGCCCACGCCCCCCACCCTCACCTTCCGACCCAAGGTAGGACCTCTCTGCTGGGGCTCTTCTTTCCCCTGCTCAGGATGTGGTGGGTACTGGGAGGAGACACTGGATAGAGGGGGAAGGAGGTTGTCACAGAGCCCTGCTGAGCTCCCCCTGTGCCCGTGCAGGGGTTGATGTGCCCGGAGCACAAGGAGGAGGTGACTCACTACTGCAAGACCTGCCAGCGGCTGGTGTGCCAGCTCTGCCGCGTGCGCCGCACTCACACCAGCCACAAGATCACTCCGGTGCTCAGCGCCTACCAGGCCCTCAGGGTAAGGGCCACCACGACCACGCTCTGGGTAGAGATTGGGCTCGGCGAGAAGGAACTGTGGGCACTGCCAAGAGCCCGATGCAGAAGGGATGCGCCGGCTGCGGAGGTTGGGGGTTGCCAGCACCTCACCTCACCTCCTTCCCTGCAGGAGAAGCTGACAAAGAGCCTTGCCTACATCCTGAGCAGCCAGGACACGGTGCAGACCCAGATTGCTGAGCTGGAGGAGACAGTGAAGCACACGGAGGTGAGGGCAGAAGGCTGAGTGCAAGTCGGGGAGGGAGAAGAGAGAGAGAGAGAGAAAGAGAGAGGATGGAGGCAGCAGGAGAGGAGGAGGGGAGGAGATAGAGATGGTGGAGCGGTGCGAAGATGCTGGCGGCACGGCAGGAGCAGGGAGGCACCTGTCCCTCGTGCTGTCCCTTTAGGCCGGGGAGATGGCACTGCCAGCCTGGTCCCCTCTCTGCCCTGGCCCCTGTGGTGTGCTGACCTTACTGTGCTTGGCAGGTGAACGGCTCACAGGCCAAGGAGGAGGTGTCACAGCTGATCCAGGGGCTGTGTGCCATGCTGGAGGAGAAGCGAGCCACCCTGCTGCAGGCCATCGAGGAGTGCCAGCAGGAGCGGCTGGCAAGCCTGCACTGCCAGATCCAGGAGCACCAGGCCATGCTGGAGAACTCGGGCATGGTAGGCTATGCCCAGGAGGTGCTGAAGGAGACTGACCAACCCTGCTTTGTCCAGGCTGCCAAGCAGCTGCACAACAGGTACCAGGCTGGGGGGACCCTGGCAGGCATGGAGCTGCTGGGGGAGATTAGGGCTCCCTGGTGCCCAAGGCACCTGCTGTGTTCCACCGTGATGCCTCTTCTCTCTTGTGCCACAGGATCCTCAGGGCCACCGACTCGCTGCAGAGTTTCCGTCCTGCAGCCACAGCCTCCTTCAGCCACTTCCAGCTGGACGTCAGCAGGGAGCTGAAGCTGCTCACCGACCTGGCCTTCATCCGAGGTAAAGGCAGCAGGACCCGGGCACCGGCTGTGCCCCGAGTGGAGGTGCAGCCCCTGTGGGCACAGCGGCTCCTTGCCCGCCTTGGAGCCAGACCTGGGCCCCGGCCGCGGAGGGCTGCGCTCGGGCGGGTGCTTGCGGATCTGCCGGTCCCCCTCCCCGTCAGGGATGGCCCCAGCAGCCCCCAAAGGCATCCCTGCCCCTGCTCTGCCCTGTGCCAGGGGAGCCAAGCGAGGTGACAGGCCAGGCAGGGCCGTGGTGCCAGGTAAGGGCAGGCGGAGCACCGGAGGGTGAGTACGGAGCTGCCCCGCTGCAGGGCAGGCGCTTCCCCGCAGGGCAGGAGCCGTGGCCCTGCCGCGCCGCTGGCAGCACTGTTCAGACCTGCTTCTACCTCTCTTTGTTTATAGGCTGAGGCCGCTGCTGAGTCGTCACCGAAGTAACTGAGGCAAGTCACACCCCTGCCCCAGAGCCGGCCCCGCTCTCTCTGTCCCATCCCTCCATCCCCACTCCCGCCCCCCGCTGACATCCTCCATCCCCATCCCGCCTGCTGCTGGGGGCAGGCAGTGGCTCAGCCCCCCCCCATCTGCTGCTGCTCCCCCTCCTCTCTCACCACCTCCTCGCCCCATTTCTGTTCCCCCCCTCACCCTATCTCTATCACCCTCCTCGCCCCATTTGTGGCCTACTCTCACCCCATTTTCAACCTCCTCTCACCGTGTTTCCACCTCTCTCTTTCTGTCCCTCTCCTTGCCCCATTTCTGTCCCTCTGTCACCCCATTTCTATTGCTCTCCAAGCCCCATTTCCATCCTCCTCACCCCATTTCTGTCCCCTTGCCCCATTTCTGTCCCTCTGTCACACCATTTCTGTTGCTCTCCAAGCCCCATTTCCGTCCTCCTCACCCCATTTCTGTCCCCTTGCCCCATTTCCCTCCCCCTCCCCCCATTTCTGCCCCCTTGCCCCATTTCCCTCCCCCTCCCCCCATTTCTGCCCCCTTGCCCCATTTCCCTCCCCCTCCCCCCATTTCTGCCCCCTTGCCCCATTTCCCTCCCCCTCCCCCCATTTCTGTCCTCTTGTCCTCCATCCACACCATTCTCACCCCATCTCCATCCGCATCTTGCCCCATTTCCATCCTCCTCTCCTTTTTTCTGTCCCCTTGCCCCCTTTTTGTCCCTCTGTCACCCCTTTTCTATCACCCTCCAAGCCCCATTTCCATCCCCCTCACCCCATTTCTGTCCTCTTGTCCTACATCCACACCATTCTCACCCCATCTCCATCCGCATCTTGCCCCATTTCCATCCCCTGTCCTTGCCCCATCTCCATTCTCCTCGCCCCACTTCCACCCACCCTCATCTCCCCACCCTGCCTCCCTGCTCCTGCCATGCCGCCGGCATCTTCGCACTGCTCCACCATCCCCATCTCCTCCCCTCCTCCTCTCCTGCTGCCTCCATCCTCTCTCTTTCTCTCTCTCTCTCTCTTCTCCCTCCCCGACTTGCACTCAGCCTGTCTGGTCCCTGGAGCCCTCCACAGCAGCGAGCTCCTCTGTCTCCCCGACTCTCGCTCTCCTCTGGTGCCTACACACGGTCTCCGCAGTCAGACTCCCCCTAGACTCCTGCTGGTTGTGCGTCCGTGCGTCCGTCCGGAATGTCCCTTCCCTGCATCTGGCTGCCTCCCCGCCTGCCGGGGGGGGGGATGCTGCCTGATGCCCGCCGGTGCCTCTCCCCGCAGCCCCCGAGGCCCCCGTCATCGACACGCAGCGCACCTACGCCTACGACCAGATCTTCCTGTGCTGGCGCCTGCCGCAGCACTCGCCGCCCGCCTGGCACTACACGGTGGAGTACCGCAAGACCGACTCCAAGGCCAAGGGGCTGAAGCTGTGGCAGCGGCGAGAGGAGGTGCGTGGCACCAGTGCCCTCGTGGAGTACCTGGACACCGACAGCGTCTACGTGCTCCGGGTGAAGGGCTGCAACAAGGCAGGTTTCGGGGAGTACAGCGAGGACATCTACCTGCACACGCCGCCCGCCCCAGGTGAGGGGTGCCAGGGGATCACAGGATCACAGCATGTTAGGGGTTGGAAGGGACCCAAGGGGAGATCACTGAGCCCAACACCCTCTGCCAGAGCAGGACCACACTATCTAGCACAGATCACACAGGAACACATCCAAACAGGCCTTGGAAGTCTCCAGAGAAGGAGACTTCACAACTTCTCTGGGGAGCCTGTGCCAGTGCTCTGTGACCCTTAGAGTCAAGAAATTGCCCCTTGTGTTGAGCTGGAGCCTCCTGTGCTGTAGCTTACACCCATTGCTCCTTGTCCTATTCCAGGGAGCAGTGAGCAGACCCTGTCCCCCCTCTCCTGATCCCCAGCCCTCAGATGTTTATCAACATTGATTAAATCCCTTCTCAGTCTTCTCTTCTCCAGACTAAGCAGCCCCAGGTCTCTCAGCCTCTCCTCATCAGGCAGTGCCCTCCAGTCCCTTCATCATCCTAGTAGCTCTCTGCTGGACCCTCTCCAGCAGATTCCTGTCCCTCTTCAACTGGGGAGCCCAAAACTGAAGGCAGTATTCAAGGTGAGGTCTCAGCAGGGCAGAGTAGAGGGGCAGGAGAACCTCCCTTGATCTGCTGGACACACTCTGCTTAATACACCTCGGGACCCCATTGGCCTTCTTGGTCCCCAGGGCACATTGCTGTGCCATGGATGTTCTCCCCCAGAACTCCCAGGTCCCTCTTCACAGGGCTGCTCTCCAGCAGTCACCTTCTAGCCTGTCCTGGTGCAGTTTGTTCTTCCTTCCCAGGTGCAGGGCTCTGCACTTGTCCTTGTTGAACCTCATTTGGTTCCTCTGCCCAGCTGGATCACCTCACAGCCTGTAGCTGTCTCAGCCAAGCCTCCCAGTTTGGTGTCATCAGCTGTGATCAGTGCTGAGCAGACTCTGTCTGTCTGTGCCCTCATCAATGTCATTGATGAAGATGTTGAACAGGACTGGACCCAGCACTGATCCCTGGGGGACACGACTGGTTACAGCTCTCCAGCTGGACCTGGCACCATTGATCACCACTCTTTGAGCTCTTATCTTGTACCCATTTCCTAAGCCACCTCACTGCCTGCTCTTCCATCCCATTCCTGAGCTTGTTCACCAGGATATCATGGGATCGGGGTCAGGGGGAGAGGTGCCCGGGCTGCTTGTGTCATCCTTCTCAGTTCTCCTCCTCCCTGCAGTCCTCAACTTCTTCTTGGACAACCGCTGGGGCTTCAACCGGGACCGTTTGGCTATCAGCAAGGACCAGCGCGCGGTGCGCAGCGTCCCTGGCATCCCCATGCTCTTTGCCGCCGAGCGCCTCATGACCAGCTGCCACCTCTCCATCGACCTGGTCATCGGCGACGTGGCCATCACCCAGGGCAAGAGTTACTGGGCCTGCTGCGTGGACCCCAGCTCCTACCTGGTCAAGGTGGGCGTGGGGCTGGAAAGCAAGCTGCAGGAGTGGTTCCAGGTACCACAGGATGTGGTGAGCCCCAGGTGAGTGGAGGGGGCTTGGTGGATGCAGGGTAGGGGCTCTGTGTGTGTGTAGGGGGAGTCCTCCACCTCTTCCTACTTCTCTGGTGGGTGTGGAGGGGACATGTTGAGATACTGGAATGTGTCCAGAGAAGGGCGATGAAGCTGGTGAAAGGCTTGGAACACAAAGCCTGTGAGGAGAGGCTGAGGGAGCTGGGGGTGTGCAGCCTGGAGAAGTGGAGGCTCAGGGGGGACCTCATTGCTGTCTACGACTACCTGAGGGGAGGCTGTAGCCAGGTGGGGATTGGTCTCTTCTGCCAGGCAACCAGCAACAGAACAAGGGGACACAGTCTCAAGCTGTGCCAGGGCAGGTTCAGGCTGGATGTTAGGAGGAAGCTGTGCTCAGAGAGAGTGATTGGCATTGGAATGGGCTGCCCAGGGAGGTGGTGGAGTCACCACCCCTGGAGGTGTTGAAGTAAAGCCTGGATGGGGCACTTAGTGCCATGGTCTGGTTGATTGGCCAGGGCTGGGTGATAGGCTGGACTGGATGATCTTGGAGGTCTCTTCCAACCTGGTTGATTCTATGATTCTATGGCTGAGAAAGTATCAATTAGCAATGCAGTCGCACTGAAAAATGGGTTCTGCTTCTGCGAGTTTTGGACATCTGAGGAGAGTTCTGTCCCTTGTGTGCCACAGGTATGACCCTGACAGTGGGCACGACAGTGGGGCAGAGGACACGACGGTGGAGGCACCCCCACCCTACGCCTTCCTCACCATTGGCATGGGCAAGATCTTGCTGTCGCATGGCTCGGCCCTCACCTCTCGCGACCCCAACGGCTGCACCGTGCCCTTGCCCCCACGCATTGGCATCTGCCTGGACTATGAGCAGGGCAAGGTGAGCTTCTACGACGCCGTCTCCTTCCGCGAGCTGTGGGAGTGCGGCGTGGACTGCTCCGGGCCTGTCTGCCCAGCCTTCTGCTTCATCGGAGGGGGTGCCCTGCACCTCCAGGAGCTGGTGGCCAACAAGCAGGAGCGTAAAGTGACCATCGGGGGCTTTGCCAAGCTGGACTGAGCCGTGCCCGTGCTCCCCCCGCATGTGCGCTGGCTGTGATGCCCAAGTGCCCGGAGAGCTCCAGGGCCTGGGGGACGCGAGCGAGCAGGGAGCGGAGCAGAGCGGAGCGAGGGCAGCCCCAGCCCTGCTGGGACCGTGCCAGGTGTTTGTTTTGTGGGATCGGGGTGGGGATGGGGACAGCTCTGCTCTCCCCTTCTCTCTCTGCCTGCCTGCCTGCCCCTCTGCCCAGTTTGGCTCGAGGCTGTTTGAGCTGGGGCCGTGAGCAGGGCTGGGCAGAAGGTCAGCCCTTAGAGACCGACCAGGCTAGGGGAGTGCAAGTGGGACATGGGGCTGAGCAGGGAGGGGGGGGGGTTGGCAGGTGACAGCGGGGGTGACGG
>WAAF01004307.1:669-91491 GCA_013400475.1 Tricholaema leucomelas | reverse complement strand
TTGGCAGGTGACAGCGGGGGTGACGGTGGGTGGGAGAGGCTGGGTGCTGGCTGGGGGGGGGAGGCAGCTGGGTGTGGGGAGAGAGGGTGGTGGTGGGGGGGAGGGCTGGGCTGGAATGAGGTGTGAAGGCTTTTTTAGTAAAATGGCTCATTTTAGATTGGTTCCCCTGGCTGCAGTGCCACAGCCTGGCATGGCCACCGTGGCTGGGCACAGCTGCTGTGGCTGGGCACAGTTGCCACGACTGGGTACAGCCACCATGGCTGGACACAGCTGCCATCACCAGGCACAGCCACCATGGCTAGGCACAGCCACTGCAGCCAGGCACAGCTACTGCAGCCAGGCACAGCTACTGCAGCCAGATACAGCTGCCGCTGGGTCCCTTCCGTGGGCTGCTGAGCTGTGGGACCTCAGTGTCCCTTAACCCCCCTTGGAGTATCAGAGTGCTGCTGGCTGCTGTGCCCTGTCCCCAGGGGAGCCACTTGCTCAGCCAGCCCTGCCCGTCCCCATGCCTGCACATGCTCAGAAGGGACACATTTGAGCCCTTTACACCACTTGGTGCCAAACAGGGGCGGGCTGTGGGGGTCAGGATCTGACCCTGCTGTGAGCCACGCAGTGCCACCCTCCCCCGGGAGGGCCTGTGCTGGTGCCCCTGCTCTGGGGCCCACCCGAGCTGCTGTAGTTTCTCCTGGGTTCTCTTACATTTGCTGTATTTTCATGGTTTCCTACAATAAATGCAATGCCAAACTCCTCTGGAGACAACCCCATCCGGGATGCCCACTGGGCCACCAGGAACCCTGGCACTGGGGGCTGCGGGGTGCTGGCTGCTCCCTAGGGTGCTGTGCCAGTCAGTGAGGCTGTGGGGCTGGGCTGGACTGAGCTGACCTTCAGGCTGTGGCCAGCAGAGGCCAATCCTGCCCAGGGAAGGGCTTGGGGCAGCCTGGGCAGTGCTGACGTGTCCAGTCCCAGCCCATACTCTGCCAGGACACGTGGCTGCTGCCACCCTGTCCTGGGGTGCTCCTGGAACTGCCACTAGTGGGGATCCTGATGGCCCTAGAGAAAACCCTCTCTAGTGTCAGTGAAGGGGGGGGGGTCCCACAGGTGGCTGGTCCAGCCCAGGAGGGCTGCTGGGCACTGGGGCATCTTCTTGGGGTAGGCAGCAAAGGCTGGACCCACCGCCTGGGTACCTGCATTCCACAGGGCCCTGGGTAGAGCATGGCAGGTGGAGATGCCACGTGTAGGGCTGAGCCCCCACCCCAAGCTGGTACCTGTGCCTGGGGAGCACCAGTCCCCTTTGTTGGGAGCTAGTGGGGCAGTGCCAGGCTGGGTGCCCTGTGAACAGGAGCTTCTTTGTAGGGCCCAGCCCTGCAGCCTCTTTCGATTCCTGTGGGCCCTGCCCAGCCTGGCCCCATGCCCCAGCAGCCCCATGAGGCCCTGCCCTCGGCATCCCCAGCTGGCAGCAGGGCTGGGGCAGCAGGATGCAACACTGTGCCCCTTCCCTCTGGCATACAAGGGCAGGATCTGGCACCACATCCCCCCCACCCATGTCATCATATGCATGCAAACACTGCCCCCTCAAACCCCTGCTTGTGCCAACCCCACCCAGCTCCTGTCCTAATGCCCTCCCCAACAGGGTGCACCCCAGTCCTGCAGCACCCCCTTCCTCCTCCCCCTCCTCCAGCCCTGTGCCTGGCAGGCTCCTGAGTTTCTGCTGTTGCTACTGGCAACTCTGGCTACCAGCAGGGCATGTGGAAAGCCAAAAGCAGCAGAGGCCCCACCCCACCCCACCACCACCCCGGGGTTTGCGTCACCCTCTCTCTGTCTCAAGGCAGCCCCTCCCACCTCCAAACCTCCTAGCCCCTTGCCTGTACCCCAGCACAGCTCGGGCACCTCTTGGCACATGCTGGGGTCTCCAGGCACCCGGTGTGACCACATTCCCCAGCCAGAGCCCACGTGCTGCCAAGGCTCCCACCAGCTGCTCCCTGCCAAGCCGGTCCCGGGGCTGGTTCCTGGCACAGCAGCTGGCTCCGCGCCTGGGCTCAGAGGAATTGCTTTGGGGAAGGTTCAGTTTCCTTCTTTTTCTGCCTTTTCAGTGCCTGCCAGACCCTCCCAGCCCCCAGCATGTGTGCCCAGCCCAAAGTGGGTCTCTCAGGGGGCTGCCCTCAGCCCCGGACATGACTGTCCCAAAAGGTGTGTGCCCAGGTGCAGTCCAGCACATGGCTTCATGCCAGGCTCCAGGACAGGTCCTGCTTTGGTTTCCTTCTGCCCCTTGGCATGTTCCACAGCCCTGCCATGCTCCTCTTCCTCCCAGCAACCCCCAAAGCTATTTCAGGCCTCACTTTGGGGTTGGAGGATCCTGAGTCTGGCTCAGGCAGGCGAGTGGAGTGGGACCAACCAGGCTGGGACATAGCTGTGTGCATGCCAACGACGTGGGCACAGCCTTCACAGCTCGATGGCCCTGCTGGCACCTTGAAGTTCTGCCTGTGCAGCCACAGGGTAACCACCTGCATCAGATGGCACACATCAGCTGGTGAGACAGAAACCCAGAGTGTGGGGCAGGCAGGTGGGACAAGAGGGACAGCGATGTCCTGGCAGGACATGGTCCCACCTAGGGGCACAGAGGACAGGGCACTGCTTTTGCACAGACTGCTGTAGGTAAGGTGACAGCAAACTGAGAAAAGACCCCATCATGAATGCCCACATCTGCCTGGCCTGAGGAGTGACAGTGACCCTCCACCCTGAGCCAAAGTCACCTGGGTGGATGCCAGCCACGCTGGGCACACCTCACCACTCCACAGAGCCAGAAAGGGATTTGCCCACCCAGGGCAGCGCTGGGGAAGCCCTTTCTGAGCTCGCAACGCACCAAGGCTCAGCGCAGCCCCCACTGCACCCATCCTTTTATTGTGAAATGCAATAAATATGCCAGGGGCCAGGCCCTGCCACCCTACTTCCCTGCCACCCTACTTCCCTGCCAAGCTGAGCCGGTGCTGACGCCCTGCAGGTTTGTATTGATAGAAAATAACATCACCGAAAGAGCAATGGCACCGCCAGGGGCGAGCGCAGAGGGGCACAAGCTTGGACCCACACCCATGGCACGGAGCAGGGTTGCAAAGGCAAGCGAGTGCAGGGCTTTGGGGGGGTGTGGGGTGTGTGGAGGGGTGTGCAGGGGACCCTCCCTTCCGCCCCAAATCTTTGTTCATCCAGTTCTGTCGTGCGCACGAATCCAGCTGCTTCAGAACCAGTCGGCTCCTGCTGGCCGCGGCGCGGGGCCGAGCAGCACCGCCGGGGGCTGTGCCCGGGGACCGGTGCTGCTCCCCTGGGAGGAGGGGGCTGCGGCCAACCCCTCCTCTTGGCAGCCGCCCACTGTCCTGGCGAGTCCCTCAGAGGTTGTCGGAGCCAGCAGCAGGGTTGGTGTAGGTGAAGGTCCCAGTCCCTGCGCCGTTGCTGCTGGCCACCTGGGGAGGGAGGGGTGAAGAGATGTCAGAGCTGGGTAGAGGTGCCAGGCGAAGAGATGTCAGAGCTGGGTAGAGGTGCCAGGCCGAGTCCCTTCTCACCTCCCACCCCAAGTGTAGCAGGGGAATTCCTGCACCTTGACCACAGGCACCATGGGCAGATCAACTCTGATCCAAAAAGTAGGTTCTCCCCCTTCATGGTGGGTAGCTGCCCTCAGCCATGGGCACCACAGGCATCCATAGCCCACATGGGCCCCGCTGGGCACAGGAGTGGGTGGAGGAGCTGCAGTGGCCCTGGCTGTGTTCCCCTCCTGCACGATAAGCCTGCTCGGCAAGAGCAACGGTAAATATTTACCCAGGCCCCTGCTATTTGAACAGGGTGAGCTGCTCACACCGAGCCCAGCAGCTGGATGTGGCCCCTGCCTGCAGCAGCAGCCTGCAGTGGGAGCTCAGCGTGCCAGGGGGACTGGGTCATCTCCATCCAGATCCCACATGCCCTGGGCGAGCTGTGCCCTGTGCCTGCAGGCAGCTCCCCATAACGCAGCTGCAGCTCTGGTTTCAGAGCCACTGGTGTGAGATGTGGGGCGCAGGATATAGGGAGCAGCCCCCCCTGCTACTCCTGCACTGACCCTGCCCCAGCACCAGCCCCAAGCCCACTCCCCACCCATAGCAGCAAGATGCCAGGATCTGGCTCAGGCATGGCCAAGATGGAGAAGGGGCAGTCCAGGCAGGCAGGGAGCCCAGTGCCCCCTGCCCACGGTTGAGCAAGAGGAGCAGCTGCCCAAGGCAGTGGGGAGCTCCTCAGAGCTGGGCCAGGTTCTCCAGCGCCAGCTGCGTGCCTGGCACCACTGCTCCACCCAGGTGTGAAAGTTACACTCACATCCCAGCTGGGAGGGGACCAGCATGGGGCAGGCTCCCAGGGCCACCCACTCCATGCCTCACCAGCTCCGTTAGCACATCAGCCATAACCCGAGGGACCTGCCCAGCTACTTGGCTGCACCACCTTCCCCAGCACCACCCCAGCACCGCAGCTGGATGCGAACAGCCTCAGGAACGGTGGCAGTGGCTCTCACCTGGCTGTAGGGACTGGGCTTGCTGTTGGGTGACACATAGCGCCCGTGGCTCTGGTACGGGGGGTACTCGGCCATGGGGTGGTAGGAGTCCTTCTTGTTGGACAGGTCCAGCTTCCCTCGGCTTTTCCGGCGGCAGGTGCAGGTGGTCTGGTGGGCAGATTGTGGGGCCAGGGGGCATAAGAATGGGGACAGGGGAGCCAACAGCAGAAAGCAGGGGAGGACAGAGATGGGGGAGAGGGACTCACCATGAGGAGGCAGGTGAGGGCAGGTATGGGGATGAGGCACTCACCATGAGGAGGCAGGTGAGGGCAGAGGTAGGGGTAAAGGACTCACCATGAGGAGGCAGGTGAGAGCAGAGGTAGGGATGAAGGACTCACCATGAGGAGGCAGGTGAGGGCAGAGGTAGGGATGAAGGACTCACCATGAGGAGGCAGGTGAGGATGCTCATCAGCAGCAGGAGGCAGACCAGGACCAGCAGAGCAATAGCCCAGTCCGGGACCACAGGCACTGGTGCTGGAGATATCACCTCCAGAGGACCTGAAGAAGGAGCAGAGCTGTGTCCATGTCACTGGGTAGAGCCACGGGGATGGCTGGGACCAACAGCCCTGAGACCCCCAGGACAGAGCATGAGGAGAGGAGCCCTCTGCCACAGGGTCCAGTTGGTCTTTCCATTGCTGTGGCACTGGAAAACTACGTTGGCACTGGGAAACTATGTTGGCTGTGCCAACTGCAAGCCCTGAACCTGCCCCACCACAGAGGAACCTCTCTGCCCTGACCAGGATGGGGCAGTGCTGCAAAGCTCCTCAGGTCCACTCCTGTGGGGCTCCATCCACCCCCAGCCCAAAGCTCACTCTGGATGTCAGCCAGCTGCAGGTCCATGATGAAGCCGTTGGGGTCCAGGTTGCTCCTCAGCTGCCGCTCAGCAGCAGTGCTGGTGACACTGCCATTGCCATGCCCGAACACGAGGGTGGAGTCCACCTGCACCGAGCCTTGGCTGCCCACGAGAGGAGGCATTAGCACAGGAATTACCACCCCCACGAGGGGCTCAGCACCACCACGCAGCTGGGACATGCCAGCCTCTGCAGCCAGAGCTGCCAACCTGCTTACCTGAACTGGAGCTCGCTGCAGCCCTTGTAGGTCTGCCTGCCCATGCAGCCCACGCAGCCAAAGACACGTTCAAACTGGAAGGAATCACAAGGGTGATGCCACCTCCTGGGCACACATCCCCCTACCACCTGTCCCCCCACACCTCTCCCCCATCATGGGACCAACTGGGGCTGCTGCAGCACCCAGCAGAGCAGGTGCTTGGGGCGCTTACTATGAAGAGCCCAAGTGGGAGGTGGCTCCTTCCCAGCGCAGACCAGGAGGGTCTTTGCTCAGCCGGGCAGGGCTGGCACTCACCATGCTCAGGACAGCATACTGCAGGCTCTGGTACTCCTTCGACCTGGGGTCACGCAGGCTCTCGTTGAATCTCCTGTTGAGGATGCGGAAGGACAGTGGGACACGGACGAGCAGCTGGACCGTGGTGGGATTCAGGACTGCAGCTTTGCTGGGGTTGGGACCGTGGTGGTTGTCCAGCACGACCGTGGGGGTCAGCCTGGGGGCTGTGCTGCCAGCGGTGACAGAAGTTTCCTGCGTGGGGATAACCTGAGAGTTGCTGTTTCCATTGCCGTTGGTGCCGGTGGGAGACACGGAGCTGCTGTTCGTGGTGCTGTTGGTGCTGGAGATGGCAGTGCTGCCAAAGGCAGGGGCCACGGTGCTGCTGGCTGCAGAGCCGTTCCTGATCCGGATGTTTGTGAAGTTGCCTGTGGCAGGGAAAACTGTGGCATAGGAGGAGGTTTGGGTCCTGTTGCCACTTGCGTTTTTGGAGATGAAGTTCAGAACAGTGGTCGGGGCAGGGAGGGTTGTCCTGAGGGTCGTCTCCATGGTGGTCGTTTCAGTCGTGGTTGTCTCTGTGTCGGTTGTGGTCTCCGTGGTGCTCTCGGTGAATATGTCTGGGTCTGCGGCACCATCTCGGGAAGCTTTCATCAAAACACAGACCCTCAGCCAGGTGCTCCCTTGGGCCCCAAGGCACCAAGAGGCACCACCGCCTGCAGGAGCCAAGCACCGCCAGCTCCTGCTGCTCACGAGGCATCTTCTGGGCACACGTGGCACCACCAAGGACCCAGCAATGCAGGTGACTGGCATGAGATCTGTGCCCAGCCCTGGCCAGGGGCTTGAAGACAAGAGCCTGAGCACATCCCTCCACACCAATGAAACCACCTTTGCTGCTGGTTGCTGGGTTGCTGCTCTAGTGGGAGGTGTCCCTGCCTATGGCGGGGGGTTGGAGCTGGATGATCCTTGAGGTCCCTTCCAACCTAAACCATTCTATGATTCTATGATTCTGTGATTGGGCCATGTGGCACCCCCACAGTGTTACCCATGTCCCCCTGGACATGGCTGCTGGCCTGGCTGCTGGCCAGCACAGGCAGCTCCTCAGCAGTTTCCCAGGGGGTGCCCGAGGCACAGGAGGAGAGCCCGAGGTCTGGATGGCTCACCGAGACACACCTGCATACCAGCCTGCCAGCCCTGGGCACAGCCTGCTGCAGCTGGTCCCAGCACAGCCCAGCTGCCCGGGCACAGACGATCCTTTCTGACATAGCTAAGAGTAGCTGTGGACTGAATGAGGTCCCCAGGTCCCGTTTATCCTGGACACAACCAACCCTAGAGTGCTGCACCCTGGGGCCAAACCAGCAGAGACTCTGAGGTGCCTGCCGCCGTGGTGCCAAGGGCCACCAGCTCTGACATCATCTGATTCCCACCCCAGAGGACCTCGCTCCCATACCCCTGCCCACATTACCTCCCTGCTTGCTGGGTTACCAGCCTGGCTCCCTCTAGCCTGGGGTGCCACCAGCCCCAGCCCCAGCCCCTCACCTGTGCCCAGCAGCAGCAGCAGCAGCAGAAGGGCAGTGAATGCCATGGGGCTCGTCTCGGGGGTCCTGACACCTCTCGCGGCTCTGGTGGCTGCTCTCCCGTTAGCCGGCGGCGCTACACGACCCTGCGATCAGGAACTGGCAGCTCGACAGCGGCAGGAGCTTTATAGAGCACCTGGAGCAGGTGGGGAGGCCCCACCCTGCTGCCAGCCCCGAGGAGGAGGAGGGGGAGCAGAGTCCCCCTGTCTCGCTTGGCACAGGGTGTGCCCTGCGATGGGGCCCCCACAGCAGCTTCCTACTGGGCTGGGTCCGCTCTGGCTGGCTCAGAGGGACACCACCAGTAGTGTCCCCATGCTGCAGGTGGGTGCCACATCAGATGAGGACATGGGGAAGGGGCAGTGGCTGGGCATCCCTGGGCAGGGGTGAAGGGCAACATCTCTCTGACCCCATGGGTTGAGCCATGGTCCCTAGGAGCTGGTGGGGAGAACAGGGTGGGACAGAGGTCCCCAGCCCCTTGTCGCAGGGGGGCCTCATCCTCAGGTTCAGCCCAAGGTTAATCATTACCTGCCGGCCACTGCCTCACCCTACACTCAAATAAACGCCAGTGATGCCCCCCCGAAATGCTTACGCAGGTGGGGCCCAGGGCCCCACGAAGTCCCAGTACCTCCCAGTAATCTGCCTGCCAGCATAACCTGGGCTCCCCCCAGGGCACAAGTGGCCCAACAGGCACAAGAACCTCTTCTCATTCAAGACACAGCCCCTGGCCCAGTCTGATGTCCAGTGCCAGGCTGGTTGCTGGTGGTGGCACCTGTGCCAAGGTGTAGAGCCCCCCTTCTCCTAGGTCACACATGCTCCTGGCACCGATGACCACACACCAGCTTTTCTGGTCCCTCCCTGCCTCGTGGGAGAGCCCTGATTCCCAGGGTGAGGGAGGGCAATTCTCAGTGAGAGCTTAGTGGGGGCCTCCATGCCCTGGCATCCTGTGTGGAGCCAAACTGCCACCATGGCTCTGACGATGCAGCTCTGAGGTTTCAGTGCAAAGCAAGCAGAGAGGACACCGCACTGCAGTAACAGCAGGGTGAGAGATGGGCAGCCTGGGTGTCGGTGTGGGTATGGTGGCACCCAGCTGCATCCAGTCCCTCGGTGGAGTCCACAGCCTTGGTGTGAGGCTAGGGAAACACAGTCGGGGCACGGGCAACAGGCTCTGGGTGAATGCCACCACCCCAGAACCCTGTTGAGGGTGACTGCTGGGGACAGGCAGCCCCACACAGTCAGCGCTGGTGGCTTCAGTCACCCTCCTGCACCTTCTGGTCTTTGTGCCAACCCCAGCTCACTCCTGCCTGCCCCCATCGCGGGAATGCCTGGGTGCCCGACACCCTCCAGTCCCTCCAGCCTGCTCTAAGCGGGCCTGTAAGGTCGGCAACATCCCCTGGGCAGAGACGGAGGACAGACTGCGTGGGGGAGCTGAGGGAAGAGATTTAAAGAGGGCTGAGAGGAGCTGAATGGGGCTGAGGGGCCCAGCCCCGGCCCCGTGAGCGCCCCCGCCCCTCCCGGCGGCGCTTGAACTGTGGCGCCCCCTGGCGGACTCAGCTCCGCTGCACACTCGTGTCGAGTCCGCGGAGCGGCACCGGACCGGGACTGGCAGCGGGGTGGAACAGGGACAGACACTGGAGTGGGTTCTGCTGACGCCCCTCACAGCTAGGGCAAGGCACGAACCCCGCTCCACCGGGCACCCCCTCGGGCGGCGGATGGGACGGGACCGCTCAGTACAGAGCAGCGATTTCACCTGGAACGGACAGCGGACGGCGCTGGCCCAGGTACCGGCTCCGGAGGAGCAGCCTCGTGGCCGCCGCGTTGCCGTTTTAAGAGGAGGGGGCCAGTGCCGCCGCGCCCATTGTCGCCGCCGTGGGGCGGAGTGGAGGGGGGGGCCGGGCCGGTGCCGGTGCCCGGCCCCGCGCGCTCCGGGGCGGGAGGAGAATGGGGGCGGGGGGGGCACATTCCGCCGCGTTGCTGGGACAGCCGTCGCCATGGCGACCGGGCACTGCCGCCGGGGCTCGGTGAGCGCCGCGCAGTTCCCACGGAGTGGCCCGAGCGGCGGAGGCTCCACTCCGCTCCCTCCGAGGCGGCGGGAGGGACGGGATGCGGTGCAGTGTTGTGCTCTCGCCTACCAATATTGCACTCGTCCCGGCCTCCCGCCGCTACGGGCTCCACCGATGGGAACGGCCGGGTACCGGGCTTCCCACAACGACCACCGGGAAGACAGCGACAGACGGAGCCGAGAGCACAGGGCGGGGTCCGATGCCCTCTCGGGGCACAGGGATCTCTCCAGGAACCGGGCGCGCAGGCTAGAAAACACTCAAAACTTTATGGGCAGACTTGGGGCACGGAACGCAGCGGCAGAACCCCCCCCCCCCCCGTCAGGGCTGGGAGGCAGCCCCACCACCCCCGGGAGTCCCGCTCGCCCCGCGCCGGTACCGGCACTGCAAAGTCCGCGGGGTCCGGGAGCGGGATCCGGCCGAGGAGGGGGGTACTTAGGGGGTCCGGAGCGCCCCCGGGTGCTGCTGGCGGGGGAAGACCGGGTCGGGTGCGGCTGTTCACTCGCGTCCCTCCAGCAGGAACCGGCGGAAGGGCTCGAAGTCGGCGGGGATCGTGTCTGCGGGGGCAGGGGAGAAAAGCGAGGGGGGTCAGGAGCCGGGAGGACCAAGCCCTCATAAAGCGGGAAAAATCGCCGGTCCAGGACCCCCGCAGGAGGGGCAGGAGATGCCCTGCGAGCTCTAGGCCCTCGGCCCGGTGCTGAGGCGCCCCGGTGACCCCCTCCCCTCCCAGGAGGGGCTCCCGTGCTCACCGTTGCAGCGGTACTGCAGGTTGGACCAGATGATGTTCTCCTGGGAGAAGCAGAAGACCCCCAGCCGCCCCCCGCGCATGGTGGTGTCGATGATCACCCCGGAGTCGGCCACCAGCTGCGGACCCTCGTACAGCCGCACCCTGTGCGACGAGAACAGCCCGGCCCTGCCTTTCAGTGGGGTACCGGGAGCCCACGGGGCCCAGTGCCGGGCATCCTGACCCGGGGCTGGCGTGGGGGCCGGGGGCACCGGGCTGGGGCATCCCCCTCTCGGGGTTAAGATGGGGACATCGGGCCTGGAATGGGGCATCCTATTGAGGCTGGGATGGGGGCACCGGGCCGGGGCACCCTGATGGGGCTGGACCCCCGGAGCAGGGCCCCCCGCCGTGGCCGGGATAGAGCCCCCCGCACCGCCCCCGTCCCGGCCCCGCCGCTTTTGTCGGACGCTTTGCATGTGAAAGGCGCCGGCGGGGTAGCCATGGCGACGGGGACAATGGCTGCGGGGGCCCGGCTGGGCGGACGGGCCCGGCCCGCCGCGGCCCCCCCCCCCCCCGCGGCGGCCGCCCCGACGGGATCCTTAAAGGGGAAGCACGCCCGCGACCCACAGGGGCAGGACCCCCTCCCCGCGGCCAGCATCCCCCCTCCCAGTGTGGTCACACCACAGACGGACCACACTGGGACAAGGATGCCTTCCCACAGCTGGCATCCTGCCCACCAGAGCGACTCCAGCGAGGGTGGCCACAGCAAGAGGGGACAGCTGGCACTGCCACATCGGTGTGGTCCCATCCAAAAGCCAGCATCTTCCGCTAGCCCAGCAGCCTCCGTGCCCCCACTGTGACCAGTCTGTGCTCACCTGATGTAGCCCACCTGGGGCCTGTGTGTCAGCTGCCAGCGGTAGGACGTCTTGTCCCGCCAGCCCACGTTGCGGGGGTCCTTCCAGAGCAGGCGGACGTGGTCGGGTGTGTGGCCTGTGTGCCACAGGGCATTGCGCAGGTGCTCCCCGGGGCCCGTGGAGGACTTCACTGCCTGTGGGTGCATGGGGGTGTCAAGGAGGATCTAGCTGGAGGTGGGGGGGGGGAAGGGGGCGGACCTGATGTGGCCCACGAGCTGGCCAACACCCACCTTGAGCTGCAGCCCCGGCTCGGCCACGGCACGGAAGGGGGTGGCCTGCCAGTAGGTCTGCTCTGTTTGCTTCCACATCACCACGTAGAAGCTGGCACTGTCCTGGTAGCTGAAGATGAAGCCAGCGTAGTCATCGTCGGTGACAGTGTTGACATGGAAGGTGCCCTCGAAGTCCACCCCGTTGAATGCCGTGTAGCCTACCAACAGGCACATGCTGCAAGAAGCTCTCTCCTCCAGCACCAGACCCCCACACCCCAAACTCCCTCCAGTCAACCCTTCTGCAAGGCAAAAAACTCTCACACTGCCCTGATAGAGGGGAACAGGAGTTGAGGTCTGCATCTCTTACCAACAGCCAAGCCCGGGTCACTGTTCATGGTCTGCACGATTTCCATGCCCTGTGGGGTACAGTTGGGTGAGTGGCATCCCCAGGGATCTCCCCTTTTGGTCCCACCTGGACTTGCAGTCCCCAGAAACACGGAGGGCAGCACCCACACCTGGTTGAGGACTACCCAGTTGGGATCAATCTGGGCATCCCCCTCGGGGTCGAGGATGACAGTCTGGTAGGCGCGGAAGTCGGTCAGCGTCACCTCGGCGCTCTCGGGGCACACATCCAGCTGGTCCACCACCGTGTCATTGTCAAAGTCCTCCTCGCACACATCACCCACACCGTTCCCTGGGGACATGTACCCTGCTCAGGGGCTGGGCAGAACCCACACGGCTCTGCCTCCCCCTGCCTGCCCCACACTCACCATCCGAGTCCTTCTGGTTGGGGTTGGGGATGAGGCGGCAGTTGTCTGGGCCAGGCGGCATGTAGTCAGGGATGCCATCATTGTCGTCATCGTTGTCACACTCATCCCCCAGCCCATCGTTGTCTGAGTCCAGCTGGGAGCTGTTGGGGATCTCGGCGCAGTTGTCCTTGGTGTCCTGATGCCCATCCCCATCGCTGGGAGCAAGAAGAGGACCAGAGCAGTGCTGTGAACTACAGATCCGTCACCACATCCCAGCACTCTTGCTGACTCCAAAGACCCCATCACCCCTTCTCCTGGGTCCCTGGATCTGGGAACCCAGCTCAGCCACTGGGAATGGGATGGGACAAGGAGGTGACCCCGCAGCAGTGGTCCTCACCTGTCCTCATTGGTGTCACAGGTATCTCCTACCAGGTCACTGTCCATATCTGTCTGGAGGAGAGCAGAGCCCTAGTTCAGTGGACACCCAGGGCAAGGGGCCCAGCCATGCTGCAGGACCCCCTGCCCCCTGTCAGACAGAGCCCTGCTCACCATGAGCCCCCTGCCCCAGCCTTGCCCCAGCCATACCTGAGTGGGGTTGCTCATTTCTGGGCAACTGTCACAGGCATCCCCAACCCCATCCTCATCCCGGTCTGTCTGCAGAGGATTGGGCACCTTGGGGCAGTTATCCAGCATGTTGGGAATCCCTGCAAAGACAGCACTGGGTGGATGCCCTCACCCCCAGCCTGGCATGACAGCATCCCTGTTCTGCAAGCAGCCCCAGCCCAGCACAGGAGGGACAGCCCTGAGAGCCCCTCACCATCCCCATCGATGTCATTGTCACAAGCATCCCCCTCGCCGTTGCTGTCTGTGTCCCGCTGGTCGTTATTAGGCACATTGGGACAGTTGTCACAGGCGTCCCCAAAGGAGTCAGTGTCTGAGTTCTGCTGGTCTTTGTTTGGGAAGAGACGGCAGTTGTCCTGTGGGCAAGAGGACAGGGATGCCCACTCTGCAGTGGCTGGGTGGCAACCAGGCAGGAGGACATCTCCTCCAGCACGCCGAGTGTGAACATCTCATAGCCACGAGCCTGCAGATGCCCAGGAAAGGTATCTTGAGGGAGTCGGCACCAAGGTAAAGGGTGAAGCCCTCTGCCCAGCATGCCCCCAGATCCACAGACACATCCAGCCCACCCAGCACAGCCACCTCCACGTTCTTGATGCCATCACCATCAGCGTCATCATCGCACTGGTCCCCGATGCCATCGTTGTCAGCATCCTCCTGCCCTGAATTCGGTGTCAGGCGGCAGTTGTCCTGCAGGCACAGAGGGCGTTGAGATGAGAGCTGAAGCGCAGCCCTACCCTAGGTTCCCTGAGCCTGACACCCCCTGCCCGAGAGTGCCCCATGAGCCTACCTGCTTGCAGTGCTTGTTGTTGTCGATGCAGGGCAGGGGCTCGTCTGGGTAGCCGTCAAGGTCTGTGTCTTGCCCACACACATTGCCGTTGCCAGCCCAGCCCACGTTGCACTGAAGAAATTAGAAGTCAGGGGCTGGAAAGTGAGGAAAGGTCCTGGCAGGACCAACAGCTGCCCGTGCTGATACCCCCTGCACCGCCTCATCTCTGCCCTCCTCCTGTCTCCTCCCTACTCACCGCACAGGATATTTCACCGTTCCTCTCAAAGAGGCAGAAGCCGTTGATGTCACAGGGGTTGGAGGTGGGAGTGCTGCAGGACTTCTGCGGGATGCATCCAGACGTTTGGTTCCCCACAAACCCTGACTTGCAGGGACCACACTTGTAGGAGCCCTGGGTGAGAGAGGGCAGGGGCAGGATTAGGGGAGCAGAGTGGCTCTGGATGCCAGGCAGAGGAGTGGGGCAGCTCTCCTCACCAGCGTGTTGGTGCAGATGGAGTTGGGGTCACAGCCCCCGTTGTTCCCATCGTTGCATTCATCAATATCTGTGCAAACCTGCGAGCAGCATGAGAGGAAATTGTCACTGGGACCCCTCCCTGCTGCTCTGCCTATTCCTGTCCTGGGAAAGCTGTGCTCCTCCACGAGACACAGCATCCTCCGGCAGGCATAGCATCCTCCCCCTGTTCCCAGAGCACCACGGGGATCCAGACGAGCCCCTCACTCACCTGCTTGCTGGCCTTGGCATAGTCGGCCCCCACACCAGAGACAGTGTTGCCCCGGTAGCCGCGGGGACAGGGCTCGCAGCGGAAGCCAGGGGCCGTGTTGATGCACTTGGAGCCAGGGAAGCAGGGGTTGGCATGAGCGCACTGCAGCACAAGGAAAGAGATAAGCTTCTCGGGCACATCTTCCTGCCCATTAGAGTGGCTAATGCCCCAGGGCATCGCAGTGAGGCCCCTTTCTGGCTTGAGGACTCATCTAAAGAGGAGAAGCATTATCTGCCCGCACTGCTCTGGCAGTGCTGGGGCTGCCAACCCCCCCCAGGAGTGTGCCCACCTCATCGATGTCAGCGCAGTGTGTGCCATTGCCTTCCAGCCCCGGGGGGCAGGGCCCGCAGCGGTACCCGGGGTACTCGTATGTCTCCATGCAGTCCACACCATTGAAGCAGGGGTTAGGATTGCAGCGGGATCGGTGCTCATGGAAGCCTGAGAAGAGAAAGAAGAGGCAGAGGAGGTGAGATGGGGCAGCCCTTTGCCTCCTGAGGTGGGAGCAAGAGCCTCACCAGCACTCACCGCAGACCTGGCACTCCATGATGGTGTTGCGGATCAGAGACATCTCCTTCACCTGTGAGGCAGCAGAGCATGGAGTATCAGGGGGATGCAGTGCCCTGGCTGGCACCACCCTCTGGGGCAATCCATGCCAGGGAGAGCTGGTATTGCCTCATCATCTCACCTGGTCCCTAATATCTTCTCTCAGTTCAGTCAGCACTCGATTGAAGAGGGTCAGCTGTGTGACCAGTGCCTTGGTCTGCTCGCCTGCCAGGAGCAGAAAGCACAAAGTCAGCCCCTTGGATGAGACAGCCAACAGCCCATCCCCCTCCTCACTGGTCCACACACAAGACCCCTTTCTTCCCCCATAGCACTCCCAACTCCTCTGTTCCACCCCACCTTGGGGCTCTACAGGTACCCGAGGCACTGGGACAGGCTGTGGAGGGTTTTCTGCCTCCGTGGAATCCCAAATGCTGCCATTGCCCTCATGCCAGGGGAAAGCCAAGCAGGGACTTACCCAGGATGGAGGCCAACACACTTGTCACTGCAAGAAGAAAGACCAGGGGTTACCAAATGCTTGCCACCAGCAGCATCACCCTGCACAGCTGCTCCTGGTTGAGCACATGCACAGTGCAGGAGCTCCCACCCGCGTTGGGGCAACTGGACTGGGAGAGGCAGGAACACTGTGCAGTGTGCTGCCACCTCCCACCCCCACGTGTCACAGCACGGGATGCGAGCCTGTAAGCCCTCCACGCTGCCCCTGCTAAGTGCAGGGCACGCCTGCAGGTGCTATTACCTGCACTGTGAATGGACTCATCTCCCTGAAAAGGGCACTCGCTCAGGGCACCGACGCGGCTCATGGACCCTCCCAGGATCAGCTTCATCGACTCCACAAACCCCTGACATAGGAGAGGGAGATGCAGCCCTCCAGTGGAGGGCTCTGCCTGACCCCCAAAGCACAGGAGGGAGTCCCAGCCCTTACCTGCATCCTCTGGTAGGCTTTTTGCCCCGTGCGCAACTCTAGGGACTCCACCTCTGCCAAGGGGATCTCTGACAGCTCAGGCAGCCCCACGCTGGAGTCCATCTGCTTGCAGTCGACGTAGAGCTCCACGCTCAGCATGTCCCCACGCAGCCCGCTGAGGCGCACGATGATGCTGTGGCTCTGCCCATCTGCCACCTGCGCATGCTGCAGGTTGACTGAGTGCAGTTTGTTGTCTTCCCGCAGGTAACGCACCAGGACTGCAGAGGAGCAGGGAGGGGCTGTCAACTCTCCTCCCCCACACAGCGCCTGAAGCCCCCTGGGACCAGTGTGCACCCACCACTCACCCCAGCAGGCCCCTCGGATGGCAGCAACTGGGTCCCTGCTTCTCTCTGAGCATCAGGGCAAGGCCAGGGCCAGCAGGTCCCCAGGCAGCAGGCACCCACCTTTGTTGATTTTCCCCACTACGGAGACCTCCAGCCACCTCGTGTTGTCCTTCTTGGAGTAGAGGCCAAAGAGGGTCCCGCCCTGCTTAGGGGGTAGGCGGAAGGTGGAGAGGAGGTAAACGTCGTTCACGGTCAGGAGCTCCATCCGGATCTTGTGGGTGATGCTGGACATCTGCCGCGCTTCGCTCGCCATCAGCAGGTCGATAACTGCGGGAGCGAAGTACGGGGGTCGCATCCTGACCGTCAGCCACATTAGGTGCGGGGACCCAGACGGCCCAGTGCTGTCATCCCGAGAGCACGGGGAGGGAAGGGGGTGTCCCTGGACCGCCGGGCTCCGGGGGGGGGAGGGCTGGGGAAGCCCCGAGAGCTCCCGGCCCCGCCCAGCCCCGGCCCCGCGCGGTGGCGCTCCAGGACCGGCAACGGCACCGCCGGGAGGGACCCACGGAGCCCACTGCCCCGCTCTCCCGTTCCGCAGACGGCACTTCTCCGCGGGGGCGTCGGCAGAGTCCCGTCGTCCTGAGCACCCCACAGCCAGGGCGAGCAGGGTTGGGCGAACCGAGACGGCCCCACGGGACTGCAGAACGGGGACGCGAGTGGAGCCGGGTCAAGGGAGCAGCGCGGAGCTTCGCTAGGACCAGCCCCGAAGTATCGCGGCCGCCCCGCCAAGGCGCGCTAGGACCGGGAGCTTTTGCACGGACGGCCCCGCGCTGGACACCGTCCCGGGGCGCTCCGGGGAAGCGCGGAGAGCCCGGTCACGCCGCCGCATGAGCGTCCGCTTGCTCCGTAAAACCGCACCGGGCAGACCGGGAGGAGCCGCGGCGCCGGGGCAAGCCCCAGCCATGAACCTTTGGACTCCCTGCTGACCCACACGGGGCGGCCGGAGACCTCCCGCCGTCCCGAGACGATCCTGGGACCGGCGACTCCCTGCCCCGAGCTGCTGTCGAGACAGAGTTGGCTCTCAGGGGTGCGGAGCTCCGGGGATGAATGTCCCTCTGTACCCACGCTGCCCGCAGCCCGGCTGCCAGACCTCCCAGGGCGAGCGGAGCCGCTGTCAGTGGCCTCCGGCCGGTGAGCAGAACAGGAGAGCAGGGTCGAGAGGGCTCCAGCCGCCGACACCGCCCGGTTGGCAGACGGGGCCGGGAGCCTCGTCCGCCTATCCCCGTCGGGTCCGCCCCGGCTCCGGCCCGCAGCAGCTTACCGTGCAACCCTGGACGAGCCGCAGCAGCGGCGCCCAGCAGGAGCAGCGCCAGCAGCGCACCGAGCGCCGGGCCCCCCGCGGCCGCCGGTGCCCCCATGCTGCCGGTATCGCCGGTGCGGAGCGGAGCGCGGCGGGGCGGGGTGGTGCGAGCGGGGAGGGGCCGGCGCTGCCGGCGAGGAGGAAACAAAGAGCCGTCAATCACGGGCGCGCATCCCGGGACCCCGGCGGCAGCTCGGCCACGGCGGCCCGGCCGCAGCCCCGCCAGCGGAGAACCGCAAGGCGGGGCACGGCACACCGGGGCCGGGACTGTGGCTGCGGGCGAGCCACCGACCGCCCTGGCTCTGCCCGCCTCAGGCGCGGCTCCCGCTCACAGAAATTGAGTGTGGCAGGCGCCGGTTCACCGGGAGGTCAGGCAGTCTGGGGCCGCCTTCCTCAGAACTAAAGCTGCCCCAGCAGCACCGGAGCATCCCAGCCCGGGAGAGGCAGGGACCGCTGCCGGCAGCTGAGGACGCGGGACTGCCTTGTGGGGCACGCCGCGGTGCCAGCCCCCGGGGCCGGGCGGTGCTCCGGGGGAGAGAGTGAAGCGATCGAGGCCAGCCCGCCTGGAGAGCGCTCAGCGCCGGGATCCAACCCAAGCCCCGGAGCAACACAATGAGCTCATCCCGGGACCTCATCCCGGGCTGCGAAGAGGGGAAGCGGGGCCGCAGGGGAAAGCCCCCACTGTGCCTTGGGGTGGTGGCTGCAGCTCGGTGCCCCGAAGGCAGCACCCGGTACGGTTCACGCCGCCGGTGCCCGCCGTGACGCCCGTGGATGCTCGGGGTCGGTAGGACCGCTCCCCGCTGAGCCCCGGCCAGGCCGGGCGGGCAGCCCGCGGCTCCCCGGTCGTGTTTACTCCTGTTTGCCCCCGGCTCCATAACAACGGGCCGAGCCCAGCCCCGGGGCCGCCCCGGCCCCACTCCCCCAACCGCGACTCCGCGCCAGCGGTCCCGAGTAACGGGCGGGGGCGGAGGGGCTGCTGCCGAGCCACACACGGTAGCGTTTCCCCTCCCTCCGTTGCCAGCAGGCTCCCAGCTCGGTTTTCTTTCCACGGAAACGTGCCGGGAGATGCGGGGCGAAGCACAGGTCTCGGCCCCGGGGACCCAGCCAGTATGACCAGCCCAGACACGGGGCCTCTGCTCCGCTCTGCCTGGCACGGCGCGGCCCCGGTCCGGTGCTGCGGGAGCCGCCGGTGGCGGAGCCGCCCCTCGGGAGAGGCGGGCGGAGCTGGCCTGTGTGGTTCCGGGTCGGGCGGGAAGATGGCGGCGCCCATGGAGCTGTTCTGCTGGGCAGGGGGCTGGGGGCTACCCTCGGTAGACCCTGACTGCTTGGCCGTGCTGGTGAGCGGCGGCGGGGCCGGAACCGGGGCTTGGGCCGGTGCGTCCCCTCGCTCCGGGCGAGTCCCCGCTCCCGCCGCCGCTCTCCTGTCTTGCAGACCTACGCGCGGTTCACTGGGGCGCCGCTGAAGCTGCACCGAGTCACCAACCCCTGGAGGAGCCCCTCCGGTAGGAGCCTCACTGCCGGGGCTACCGATACTGCCACGCAGCCGGGACCGCCTAGCCCTCCGCACCGGCACCGCCTGCCCTCCTGGCACCCCTGCCCTCACCCCACTGCATCCCCCGCACCCTAGCACGCTGCCGGTGTCCGGTCTCATGCGGCTCTTACCCTCTCACCCGGACCCCTCACCTCACCCTGCACCCCTGACGCACCTTCTGTGCCATCCGCCTTGCCACACGCACCCTTCCCTCTGCCCCCTCACCGGTGCGTGTGGGCCCTTCACCCCATCACACCACCCCCTCCCCAAACGCCTTGCCTGCAGCAGGCTGGCACCCTGGGCACCACCACCCGCAACCACTCCTCTCCCTGCCCTCAGGGCACCTGCCTGCACTGAAGACTCGGGACGAGGGCACCATCTCCAAAACGCAGCAGATCATAACCCACCTCAGGAAACAGGTAGGGGGGAAAGAGACATCTCCCGGCCCTGGGCTGTGGGGCACCAGAGCCCCCTGAGGAAGGATGAGGCTTTGTTGTGATCACCCAGAGGCGTAGGCACAGGCAGGGTTTGCCACGTCCCCTCCGGGTCACGGCTGTGTCGTTTGCTCTGCAGAAGTACAACGCTGACTACGACCTCTCAGCCACGCAGGAGGCAGACACGCTGGCCTTCGTGTCCCTGCTGGAGGAGAAGCTGCTGCCCGTGCTGGTGAGGCTCCTTCTGGAAACGTCTTGGGGGGCACACGGGGCTGGTGGCCATGCCAAAGACCAGAACTGCTCCCTGGAGCAATGCTGGTGGGCTCCACTGTACACCCACCTGCCAGGAGAGACAGAGAATGTGACAGGTGGCAAAATCCTGGGGGTCTGGGGCGTGTCAAGGATCAGAGTGCTGGAAGTCTTGTGTGGCAGTGGTGGGGTTGTGCAGCTGGGGATGGGGTCTGGCCTTAACTCTAATGGCCCTTCAGCCCCTCATGATCTTCAAGGTAGGGGACAGGCTCTTCTCGCATGCTCCCTGGGATAGGACAAGCAGCAGTGGATGGAAGCTGCAGCACAGGAGGTTCCACCTCAACACAAGGGGGAACTTCGTGACTGGAAGGGTCCCAGAGCACTGGCACAGGCTCCCCAGGGAGGTTGTGGAGTCTCCTTCTGTGGAGACTTTCAGGGCCTGTCTGGATGTGTTCCTGTGTGCCCTGAGCTAGACTGTATGGTCCTGCTCTGGCAGGGGATTTGGACTCGATGATCTCTTTGGGTCTCTTCCAACCCCTGACACCTTGCGATCCTGTGATCCTATCCTGTGCCAGGCACACAGCACCGGGCACTGGGGCTTCATGTTGCCTACCATGGCAAAAGGCTGTGCTGAGTCCAGCACTCCCATGGCCTGGGCATGGCTCATTCTCCACTGCAGATCCATACTTTCTGGGTGGACGCAAAGAACTACGTGGAGCACACACGGAAGTGGTACGCAGAGACCATTCCCTTCCCCCTCAACTTCTTCCTGCCCAACTGCATGCACAAGCGGCACCTGGAGCGGCTGCAGCTCCTCTGGGGAGATGGCTACATGGAGGATGAAGAGAAGCTGGAGAAGGAGGTGAGAAGCTCTTGTCTGGTCACAGCAGGTCCTTGGCAGGTGCCCAAAGGGACCCACATGAAGCCAACATTTTAACTGGGTTCCGGGGTTCACCCTGCCTGAGCACCTCCTTCCCGCTCCCCTCAGCACCGTGGCAGTCGGCCGCGTGGACGGGCGGGTGACGACTTCTCTGTCCTCCCCCCTCCTCCAGCTCTACCGGGATGCTCGGGAATGCCTCACGCTCCTGTCCCAGCGCCTCGGGGCCCAGAAGTTTTTCTTCGGAGACTCGTAGGTGGCCTTGGTGGGGAAGGTGCTCTGGGGCCTGAGAGCTCCCCCACACCTGGGTGGGATCCGAGACCTCGCAGTCTGTGGGGAGTCTGCAGCCTCTGGGGTTTGGACAGAGCTGTCCATGCCAACACAGAGCAACGTGGGCAAGGGGAGTTAAGGCTGTGGAAGCTGGTGCCAGCTCCAGCATCTCTTTTCCCATCTCTTGTTGGATCCAGTAGAGCTGCTCTGTGATGGGGTCACCCTACTCCTCTTCACCTTGCACCTCGGGGGTTGGAAGCAGAGAGCTGTCCTGAGGAGGAGGAGTTGTTGTTTCAGCCTCAACATCTCTTTTCCTACCTCACCCTACTCCTCTTCACCTTGCACCTCAGGGGTTGGAAACAGCTGTCCTGAGGAGGAGGAGTTGTTGCTTCAGCCCCCACATCTCTTTTCCCATCTCACCCTACTCCTGTTCACCTTGGGGGTTGGAAGCAGAGAGCTGTCCTGAGGAGGAGGAGTTGTTGCTTCAGCCCCAGCATCTCTTTTCCCACCTCACCCTACTCCTCTTCACCTTGCACCTTGGGGGTTGGAAGCAGAGAGCTCTCCTGAGGAGGAGGAGTTGCTTGCTGGTTCCTGGGGTGCAGGGGACTGAAAGTGGTCAGTGTATACAGGTGGCTTTGGGTTGAGTGGAGAAGGAAAGGGTGGGAGGGATCATGACCATCACAGGTCTCTGTGCCCCAGGCCAGCCTCCCTTGACGCCTTCGTCTTCAGCCGCCTGGCGCCGCTCCTGAAGGCGAAGCTGCCCAACGGGAAACTGCAGCAGCACCTGAAGTCCCTGCAGAACCTGTGCAACTACTGCACCTCCATCCTCAGCCTCTACTTCCCTTGGGATGGAGGTGAGATGTGTCCCCTGACCCTTGCCCTATGGGCTCAGGGTGACCTGTCCCCCCTTCACACTCCTGTTCTGTCCCCCCAGGTGAGCCCCCAGCCAGTGCCCCGCGGGCTGCAGGTAGTGATGGCGGCGAGACAGAGGAGGACCCCCACAAACGGCGCAACCAGCTGCTGTCTGTGCTGGTGGGGCTGGTGGCCATGCTGGGCTATGCCTTCCTGAGTGGCATTGTCTCCATCCAGCGGGGCAGTGTGGGGCCGGCTGGCCGCCAGCCCATTGCCCTGGAGGAGGAGGAAGATGAGGAGGAGGAGTGAGGAAGAGCTGCCTGATTGTTCCTCCTGTGGTCGCTGGAAATGACTGATTCTGTGCCGGGAGCCTGGCAGCATCATTCCCTGCAGGTGCTTTGCCCTGTGTCCCACCAGGACTTGCAGCCCTCTCTGTGGGGATTGTGCCTGCCATGCCAATAAACCTCCCATTCTCTGCCTGTGCCCTCTCATCCTCCCAGCAAGCTCAGAGCCCTTCCTCCTTTGCCCAAGTTGCACAGGCTGGAGTGCTGCAGCAGGCACTGGTGTGCTCCCCTGTTGCCTGGGGTACTACTGCACCCTCTGTTCTTCTCTCGTCCCCAGCCCCCTGGGGACATGTGTGGGTGTCTCAGCATCGAGTCACATCCTTTCCCCAGCATCTGTGGGGCTGAGCCCTCTGTCTCTGCTGCCCTCCAGCTGTCAAGTACAACCGGTAGCAGATCCTGCGGGGTTGATGTCCCCACCACCAGCACGCTGCTGCTGCCAACTCAGCTTCTCCAGGAGCCAGCACAGCTAGCAACGGTCCCTGGCCAGCTGCCTGCCCACGGCAGAAACCAGTAGCAAGGGAGGCCCCCGGGATCCTTGGCAAAACGTGCCCCGAGCTAGGGAGGACACAGTGTTCCCCACTGCTGCTTGGACACTCAGAGCTCAACTCCCTGCTACTGGTGGGGTTCTCGGAGCCCAGCTCCCTGCAGCAGCAGGGCAGGAGCAGGGTGGCGAGCGGCCACGGCGGCAGCAGGAATCCCTCCGGCGCTGACGGCTCTGTTTGCATTCCTCGGTGTCTGCCAGCGACGGGAGTTCCTCGCAGCTTGGCACTGCCAAAATCACGTCGTGCGGTAAGCGGCGGTGGCTGAGGACGCGTGGGCTGCAGAGCGGAGGGGGTGGGGGATGGTAGCCCCTGGCACCGTGTGCCCCAGCAGCAGCACCGTGGTGTGTTTCCTTGGGACACCTCGCCTGAGGCTCGGTGCTGGGATTTGGCCGCGCTGCTGCGGTTTCCTTTGGCCGCTGCCGGTTTACGAGCGCGCAAATGGAAAGGCGGCGGCGGGCCAGGCAGACCGGCACGCCGGCGGCACACAGCCCCTGCTTGTTCAGCTGCTGCTGCTGCCTCCGGCATCCTGACACCACTGCTGTGGGCACCGTCGTGGGCTGGCTGTGCCCGGTGTCCCCCAGTTAAGATCGCTGGACTCATGCCCCGTGTGCCCTCCACATGGGCGTGATGGTCAGAGCTCCCCCCGTGTGCTGTGCTGGGAGCTGAGCCGCAGCGCTGTGCCGGGGCTGGCTGCAGAGCCTCCCCCACACTGGCCCGGTTTGAGGGGCCCCACTGGGAGGGGGATGACTCAATGCAGCCCCCCCGTGCCCGTTCCCCCCATAACGTCACTCGGGAAGTATGTGCCCGGCGCTCCCAGTTCCCCTTAGCTGGGGAGGCGGGCGGGGGGGAGCTCTTGGCAGGGGAAACCACCGCGCACGGCAGCCTGCTCCGGCCGGGAGCAGAAGCTGAGACTGCTGACGTCGGGGCCTTGCACTGAACGCTGGCTGCTGGTCCTGGCTGCCACCAGCCCCAGGTCCCTGCCATCTTCTGACCTCTGCCCTGCCCAGGGGACACTGCAAGTGGGCAGAGAGGAGGGAGATGCTACCCTTTGTGGTGACAGCTTCCTTGCAGCACAGACCTGGTCCCCGGTAGGGTGCTTCCAGGAACCAGGACAGAAGCAGGATGGGACCCCATGGTGCCACTATCCTCAAACCTGTCCTCTCCTCTGTCTCCCAGCCCAGTCCCAGCGAGGGAGGGCAGGGAGAGCACAGGCAAGGTTGTAGAAAACCTGTTTATTATATGAAAACCTCTAGAAAAGGGCAGACCTTACAGGCCTTGGATCAAATAGGTCCCCCTGGGGCATCAGAGGGCTGCAGGGGCTCCGCTGCAGCCCAGCCCTGTGCAAAGACCCATCCCCAAGCCCTGCACCAGCAACAGGGTCATGGTGCCAGCACCTCTGTCCTCTGCCAGCCCTAGCTCCACTAGGCTGGCTGCTTCCATAGGAATGTCTGGATGGAGTCACTGGGAGCTGTGGCTTCAATGAAGCCGACCCTCGGGTCAGAGATCCCGAAGGACACATCCATGGGGGAGCTGTGAGGATGTGGAGAGAGGAGATGCAGGTCAGAGGGGGATGTAAGACTTTGAGCTGGGGCACAGTGCTGAGCCCACTCACCGGTTCAGGACCACCAGGACGATGGCACCGTCGGGGCGCAGGAAAGCTGAGTGCTCCAGGTCACACTGGCGACACCTCTTGGAGACAGCCAGCCCCACCCGCTGCGAGCCCTCGGGGATGAACTTGCTGCCAGGACAAGCAGAGTCTTGAGTGTGCTGCCCAGGCTCACGGCTGCAGCTGACAAGTCCCTTGCCAGCCACCCCCAGCCTCAACCCACCTGAAGTGCCCCAGGTGGTAGAACATGGGCTGCTTGTAGAAGACGTCCTTGCTGCTGTCCACAATGACAGGGCTGTCCACGTAGTTTTTGCTCCAGTTGGGGCCCCCCTCCAGGTCCAGGGCCAGGTTCCAGTCGGTCCAGCCAGTCACATAGTTGTTGAGGTTCTGCAGGGAGATGACAGCAGTGAGTTGCAAGTGGGCACAGGGGGTGGCTGGCACATCAGTGTCCCTCACCAAACCCTACCGTCAGGATGCTGTGGCTGTACTTGCTCCCACGGTCCCAGCCACCCAGCACCACCCTGGGCTCCCAGAAGTAGGACCCAGTGGAGGCCTCTGTGGAGAGGAGGAAATAGTCCGGGAAGAGGTGATGGGTGATGGAGAGCGTGAGGTCAATGGGTGCCAGGAAGTCCAGGTACCAGTGGATGCCGATGCCGCTGATGTAGCTGGCGGCCACAGGGTCTTTGAGAACCTGGCAGGAGGAAGGTGTCACCAGCGCGCAAGGCTGGGAGAGCAGAGCCACTGTGAGGCTTAGAAGAGCCACCCTGAGGACTCACCACTTCGGCCCAGTAGGGCAGCATCACCCTTTGGTCATCCAGGATGATGAGCTGGACGTGGCGGTGGGAGCTGTTGGCCAGCGCAGGGCCCAGGTCCTGTGCGATGAAGTCTCGCTGGTGCTCAGGGGAGAAGCCCAGGCACTGGAAGGGGTAGAAGACAATCTCACCAGCCGTGGGCTCGTTCCCTGCTGTCACAGCCCAGAAGGTCAGGTTGTGCTTGGCGTATTCGTCCAGGAACCTGGGCACGGGGCAGTGGCAGATGATGAATGCCCCTGTCATGGGCAGCACTGTCCCCGTCCCCAAGCACAGCGACCCCAGAGCCCACTGTGCTCCCACAGCTCCTCACCGGATGAAGTACTTGGCCCAGGCCTGGTGATACTTGTCCCCGGGGCTGCCCTTCAGTGTCCCTCTCCCTGTCATGGCACCATTTGTCTTCATCCAGACTGGGGAAGTCCAGGGGCTGGCATACAGTGACAGTGGCTGCTTGGCCACTGCCTGGGCTGCCTGAAGGATGGGGATCTGGAGAAAACAGAGATGGCAGCAAAGCTCTCCTGGTCTGCCCCAGTGGCAGCATCGCTGGTGGCAGGGCAAGGCATCCCCTTCCCCATCAATGAGAAAGAGCTCCCTGCCCCCATCTCATGCCATCTCTGCCCCAATGCCAGCATCACCAGCGACAGGACAAGGCATCCCCTTCCCCATCAATGAGAAAGAGCTCCCTGCCCCCATCTCATGCCATCCCACCCAGGATGAGCCTTGGGCTCACCCTGCAGGACTCGCCTTCATCCGCGTGTCCTCCTCTGTCAGATTGAAGTGCTTCAGCTGGAAGTCCCCCTCCGCGTCGGCGTAGGTGTAGAGGCGCACAGAGAAGTCGGTGCTGGCCATGGGGACGCGCACGAGGTTGTACTCAATGCCTGGGGCCAGGGTGGGTGACAATGAGCATCCCTTCGGGATGAGTCTCGGCAGGCAGAGCCCCAGCAGAGGACTAGACAGACTGGCACTGCCACTCGGCAGCACCATCCTGCCCCAGGCTCACCTTCCTCAGAGAAGTAGGAGCGGATGAGGTGGTTCTGGGCATCCTTAGACAGGGACTGGATGTTGATGGCAGCTGAGTCTGTGACGGAGCCACCAAAGCCCTTCACCTTCTGGTACCTCTGTGCTGTGTCCAGGGTGAGGTGGAAATCTGAGGGGGAAAAAGCATTGTCACAACCACCATGCAGGGACAGACTCTCTTTGACAGAATCATAGAACCACAGAATGTCAGGGGCTGGAAGTGACCTCGAAAGGTCATCTGGTCCAGGCCCTCCCCTGCCAGAGCAGCATCACCTAGAGGAGATCACACTGGAACACATCCAGATGGTTCTTGAATATCTCCAGAGAGGGAGGCTCCACAACCCTCCTGGGCAGCCTGTTCCAGGGCTCTGTCACCCTCACAGTGAAAAAATTCTTCCTCAGGTTCACATGGAACCTCCTCTGCCTCAACTTCCACCCACTGCCCCTTGTCCTGTCCCTGGGCATCACCCAGAAGAGGCTGGCTGCATCCTCCTGGCACTCAACCCTTATATATTATAAGCATTAATGAGGTCACCCCTTAGCTGTGTCATCTCCAAGCTAAAAAGCCTCAGCTCCCTCTTTGCCAGTGCCCAGGCAGGACTTTGGGCACGGTGGTACCTGGGGTCTGGCCATTGTGCCTGAAGCTGCCCTGGCTGCGCTCCAGCCGCTTGCCAGCCTTGCTGCTCTCATACTTGATGTAGGTGCCTGGGGCCGGCAGCACCACAGGGTCCAGCGTGTCGCAGTATGTGGCACTGCAGACACACACCACTGAGCCGTGCCCGAAGTCTTTGGCATCACAGGGTCGGCCACCTGCAGCAGAAGGGAAGAGCAGGAAGGCACAGAGGGCTGTGGCAGGAGCCTAACTCACCCCTTCAACCCACCGTGAACACCGAGCCCGCAGCTCCGGGACCTGCCACTGTGCTAGGCACTTACCTGCCGCCTGCAGCGCTGCCTGCATGAGCAGGAGCCAGCCCAGGATGCTGGCACACCCAGGCCCCATGGTACCTCTGCTGCAGTACGGCTCGGATGGACTCTGAGGGCAAGGACCCGGGCTGGGAACAGGGCGGTAGGCATCAGCAGCCATCACCTCTCACCCTGTCCCAGCCCTACGCCAGGCAAACCCCAAAGCAAGGGACAGCCCCAGGGCAGGGACAGCCCCAGCATCCTCCCCAGCCCAGAGTCTCTGGAAGCAGATGCCAGAGCTCAGCCTCCACTCCCCTACCCACTCCCTATAGCCCCAGCCCAGCACTCACCTTCTCTCCTGCCCTGACAGTGCCCACAGACCACAGCTGTGGCTGCCTCCTAGCTGAGGGTGCAGCTCCTTGAGTGTGTGCTACTTTCCCATGCCCACCAGTCTGGTGCTCCCAGCCACCCACGCCAGCTGTACTGGCAGCTCAGTTCACTCCCATCACTCCCCTCCCACTCCTTCTCCTTCCTTGCTCATCATGGTCATGCCATGCTATGGCACCCCATGTGTCCCCAGTGCCTCCTGAGCTGTGGCTGGGAACAAACAGGTCCACGCTCCCCAACCCCACTGGCACAACAGCTTGGACTTGCCCAGCCAGAGTGTTCTGAGGCTCAAGCCCTCAACACGGCAAGTCCCACATTTCCTTGCTCTCTACAAGTGCTCCTGCCCTGCTCTGTCCTTCCCTTGGCATTGGGCAAGGAGCTTCTTGGAAAGGGAGGAGCCATCTCTGTGCCTCAGGACCCTAGTGCCAGGCTGCTTCCCCTGGGCAGTGGAAGGTGCTGATGGGATGGCACCAGCTTGCTGCTCCCTGAGACTGTGCAGGATGGGGAGTGGGTCCAGGCAGGTTGTCCCACACACATCACCTCCTGCTTCCTGCCCGGCAGTGATGCCCAGCACCAAGGGCATGGTTTCAGCGTGGGGCATGCTCTCTGGGGCCACCCCCATCCCTGTGCCCACCAGCTGATGAAGCCACCTCAGACCCAGGCACTCACCTGCTGCCAGGAAAGCCTCTTGCCGCGTCTCTGCTGGGCGTGGGGCAGCAGGACAGCAGGACCTGCTGCTTTCTGGCTCTGTGTGGTAGGAGGTGACAGCGTCTGGTGGAGCAGGAAAGGTGAGTCCAGGAGAAAACAGCTCATGAGACTCTCTGCATATGAAGAGGAGCCCAGGAATAATTTTGCAACCTTGCTCCAGTGAGAGCTTTCAACACTCCCAGTAGCATTTGCAAAACTCCTGGAAGCTGTGCCAGTGGTGCAGGGAGACCTGGGGTGGAGGGTGTGGGATGCCCACCAGACCCCTAAGGTGCCTCCATCACCCCAGATAAATCCACTCCACCCAGCCCCAGCACAGTGCTCCACTTTCAGAGAATCAGAGAATCAACCAGGTTGGAAGAGACCTCCAGGACCATCCAGTCCAACTATCAGCCAGCCCTATCCAATCAACTAGAACAGAGACCCCCACAGAAGCAGCAGCATCTCCTTTGGCTAGGGTAGGGCCTGCTGTGCTCAGCTGGCAGTGCCTGCTGCGGTCATGCAGCAGCTTGACTTTGCTGCCAGTGCAGGCAAAAGCTGTGCTGGCAGTGCCATAGCCACAGTCTGTGCCCCATTTGTGGCCCTATCAGCAAATTTCCTGGTGTAGGTGGAGGCATTGCCATGGCCTTGGGCAACCCTGCATGCAGCCAGACACAGCAGGGATGGCTGCACCCTGCTCCTTGCCACCCAGCTGAGGAGCTGATGGGCATACTGGGGGGAAGGGGAGCTGTAGGTGCTGTACTTGCCCTGCTGTGGGGCCATGCTCCCCACGCCTGAGCCTCACTCCCACAGCTGGGCTGGGTGGAGCAGGCTGCAGCAGTTTATCATCTGCAAAACAAGCCTGGGCTCCACACCTTCTAATTTGGGATCCTTCCTGATTGCATCTGCCCACTGGGAGAAAGGAGTGGGGCAGAACCCACAGCAGAAGTAGCAGCTGCCCAGCCTGGCCTTGGTGTCCCACTGACACTGCTCTTGAAGGCAGCCACCCCTCCACCCACAGACCACCCTTCCTGCTGTGGCCAGAGCAAGGAACCCCTGGTACCAGCTGCAGCTGGTGGGGATAATAGGGGGGGTCCCTCCTGCCTCATCCCAGCCCCTCACACCCACTGCCAGAGGAGGCCACAGCAGTGATGGGAGGGCTGGTAGCATGAGGGCAGGTCTGAGAGAGTTTGGGCTGTTCAGCCTGGAGAAGATCAGGCTGCAGGGAGACCTTAGAGCAGCCTTCTAGGATTTGAAGTGGGCTCCAGGAGAGCTGGAGAGGGAGTTTGGCCAAAGGCCTGAAGTGGCAGGATGAGAGACTCTGGCTTCAGACTGGAAGCAGCTTGATTTGGGTGAGACATTAGGAAGCAAATCCTCATTATGAGGGTGCTGAGGTGCCAGAACAGGTTGCCCAGAGAGACTGTGGAGGCTCCAACCCTGGAAGTGCTCAAAGCCAGATTGAACTGGGGCTTTGAGCAACCTGGGCTAGTGGGGAGGTGTCTCTGCCCATGGCAGGGGCCTTGGAACTGGATAACCTTTAAGGTCCCTTCTAACCCTTCTATGATGACTGCCAAGGAACACTCCAGCTCTCTCATCCCAGGACTTCCAAGATGCTGCTAACGTTCCCAAATGCTGGAGCAAGCAGATAGTGTGACTGGTGTTGAAAGAGAGCAAAACAGGGAGTCCAGGCAGCCTGTGGGCTGTCACCTTGATGTTGGCCACAGCCAGCATAGAGGGCATGAGCCAGCCCAGGATGTTGGCATACCCAGGCCCCATGGCACCTCTGCTGCAGCATGGTTCAGATGGATGCTGATGGAACAGGGCTGGGAGAAGGGCAGCAGGCGTCAGCAGCCATCTCCTCTCACCCCATCCCAGCCCTACACAGGGGCAGCTCCAAGGCATAGAGGGGTCTAGAGGCCACACCAGTGGGTGGTGGCTGGGTGCAGCCAGCAGCCTGAGGCGACATCAGCCTCCTTTGTCTGCAAGGTTTGCTAGATGGGGACCCTGATACACCACTGTGTCCTTCCCGCTGCATCTGCCCCGCTGCAGCGAGAGACCTTTGGATGTGAAAGGAGGAGCAAGCTGCGGGAAACCATCAGCACATCTGAAAGGCATCAAGAGCTGGCGAGCAGCTGAGGCTGCAGCTGCAGCCATAAACAAGGCAGCCACACGCGGGGGGCCACGGGGGCGCAACCCTCTGGGGCAGCCTTCACCCTCCCCACCGCAGCGCTGCCGAGGAAAGCCGAGAGGCTTCCCAGTGCGTGGAGGAAACACTGACAGGGACAGCGCATTCCGGAGGGAGCACGTCACGGCTTTACTTGGCTCCCCCAGCCACACATCCAGGCTGCAACGGAGCCACGTGTGGATGCAAGGCCCAGGAGACAGAGCAGCAGCAGCTTCGTGGGGCTGGAAGTGTTGGGGAGGGAGAGTGGAGGTTGGGAAGTGCCAGGAGCAAGCAGCAGCCCTGGTGAGACCCCGGCAGCAGGAGCAGGACCTCTGGGTTCTCCTGCACCCCCCAGCAGTGGATCACCACTGTCTGCCAACGTTGATGCTGGAAAGGGTGAGGGGAAAAGGCCAGAGACTTAGAGACCTTCCCAGGCACTCCACACGGTCCCCAGCACTGCCTTTGCCATCACTGCTGACGCCAGAGGTAGGTCTGGATGGAGTTGGCTGGAGCCACAGTCTGGATGAAACCAACAGCAGGGTCTCGGATCCCAAATGGCACATCCCAGCCAAACCTGGGGAGTGAGAGGGACTGAGCAAGCAGGACCAGTGACCAGCATCCCCCCCGTGGCCCCCTGTCTGGGCTGCCCCCACTGACTTGTTGAGGACCACCAGGACAAGGGCCCCATCAGGGCGCAAGACAGCCACATGCTCCAGCTGGCAGATGAGGCATCGGCGGCTGCTGTGCAGCCCCACGCGCTGCGAGCCCTCGGGGATGAATTTGCTGTGGGGAGAGGAGCAGGACAGGGGTCACAGCCCTGATCCTGAGCTGGCAGCTGCACCTGATGCCCTCTGACCCACCTGAAGTGCCCCAGGTGGTAGAACATGGGCTGCTTGTAGAAGACGTCTTTGCTGCTGTCCACGATGACAGGGCTGTCCACGTAGTTCTTGACCCAGTTGGGGCCCCCCTTCAGGTCTAGGGCCAGGTTCCAGTCTGTCCAGCCAGCCACAAAGTGGTTCAGGACCTGGGGAGGTGGGAAAGGGCTGAGTGGGGCCCCAGGCCTGGACAGGGTGTGTTGGGGGGTGGGGGTCATACCGTCAGGATGCTGTGGCTGTAGTGCACTCCTCGCTCCCAGCAGCCCAGGGACACGGAGAAGCGTAGGGTGAGGACACCACTGCAGGCCTCCGTGTAGAGGAGAAAATGGTCAGGGAAGAGCTTGTGGGTGGCATCCAGGCAGCTGGCAGGGACAATGCTGTCCAGGTACCAGTGAATTCCCACACCTGCGGCATAGCGGGCAGCAGTGGCATTGCCCAGGACCTGGGGTAGAGGCAGCAGAGAAGACACCTCACAGAAGGGTCACCAGCACCCTGTGCCCCATGGGGATGGACATGTGAGGTCTCCTGGTGTCATCTGCTTCCCTTCTTGTTCCTTCCTGAAGGCACCAGAGGCTCCAGTGCCCCAAACCCTTTCCCTTCAGCTTCTGAGCCCCAAGCAGCAAGCCATGAGCACCACTCTGATGCCCAAAACCCTTTCCCTTCAGACCCTGTGCCCCAAGCAGCAAGCCATGAGCAGCACTCTGATGTGGGTCCAGCACCCCACTGGGCACAGAGCAGGATCACAGGATCACAGAATTAACCAGGTTGGAAAAGACCTCCAAGATCATCGAGTCCAACCTATCACCTAACACCTTCTAATTGACTAATCCCTGGCACTAAGTGCCTCACGCAGCCTCCTTTTAAACACCTCCAGGGATGGGGACTCCACCACCTCCCTGGGCAGCCCATTCCAGTGCCATTCTCTCTTTCCATTAAGAATTCCTTCCTAACATCCAGCCTGAACCTGCCCTGGCACAGAATCATAGAATCAAGCAGATTGGAAGAGACCTCCAAGCGCATCCAGTCCAACCTAGCACCCAGCCCTGTCCAGTCAACCAGACCATGGCACTAAGTGCCCCAGCCAGGCTTGGCTTCAACACCTCCAGGCACAGAGATGTGCCCTTTGGTGGGCTCTTTGCCCCCAGCTCGGCCGTTGATGCTGCCTGGTCCTTCTTCTGTACCCCCTCTCCAGGGTGCTCCACAGCCCTGTCTGGTCCCTGGGTGCTACTAGTTTAAGGGGGGGAGGGGATGTGCTGTGCCCCCCTCCAGCCTCAGCCTCCCTCCAGCAGGGGCAGGAGCAGGAGAAGGTTTTGTTTCCTTTTAGTTTAAGGAAAATGCTTCTTCAGCTATGCCAAGGGTGAGGCCAAACCCTCTGCTCTGCAGAGTAGGGTTACAGGTTGGACTTGGTGATCCTGAGGGTCTTTTCCAACCTGGATGTTTCTGTGATTCTGTGAAACCAGCCCAAACGCTGCCTGGGGAAGGCGCTGGAGTGCCAGCAGCGGCTCTGCATGGAGGAATCCAGGACACGGATGCCACCTCCCGTCCCTGCTTCAGCCAGGCACAGGCAGAGGCAGCTACCACCGCATGAGCCCAACGCCAGCAGCTCTGATTTGTCTCCTGCTCTGCCTGGGACTGTGAGCAGCTGCTGCTGCTGGTTTCATTTTCAGCTAAAACTCCAAGCCTGGGTGGGACAGGGAGGGGAGGGAGAGGAAGGAGCTGGGCAGGGCAGCAAGTTTTGCTCTTCACCACTTTGGCCCAGTGCGGGAGGTGGATGCGTTGGTCGTCCATGATGATGAGCCGGGTGCGGTGGGCACTGCGGGCCAGTGCGGGGCCCAGGTCCTGGACCACGAAGTCTCTCTGGCTGGCAGCAGTGAAGGCAATGGTGGGGAACTCAGGGGGTGTGAGGAGTGCTGCGAGGGGCTCGTTCTGTGCTGTCACTGCCCAGAAGGTCACATTGTGCTTGGCATATTCATCCAGGAACCTGGCGCGGGGAAGCAGGGGAAGTGTCAGCCGCATCTGCCCACTCCGACCCACCCCCCAGCCCCCTGCCCATACTCCCCAGCACCCCTCTGCTCTCTGTGGTCCTCAAGCACCCCAGGCCCAAGGGACGATACTTGATGAAGTAGTTGGCCCAGGTCTTGTGGTACTTGTCCCCTGCCTGCCCCTTCAAGGTGCCCTTCCCGCGGACATCTCCATTGGTCTTCATCCAGGCTGGGGTGGTCCAGGGGCTGGCTAACAGGGACAGTGGTCGCTTGCTCATGGCTGAAGCTCGGTGCAGGAGAGGGATCTGCAGGAAGGGGCAGAGGGTCTGGTTCAGCTGCAGCTCTCTAAAAACACACAGCCCAGCACAGGAGGAAGGGGAGAACTCAAGGGACCTCCATGGGGAATGGCAGCCTGTGAGCACCACCCCATGGCACAGTGCCCTGGCTCTGCACTCTGCCAGTGCCAGCCAGGATGTGCCAGGACGTGCCCTGAAGGAGGTGCCAGCTCCCACGGACTGTCCCCATGCAGCTTGCCACCTTCTGTGGGGCTCAGCAGCTCCTGGTCACAGGGGTCCTGGCAGGCGCAGGAGTGGGGAGTGGGAGCGGGGACAGGGTGCCGATGGCAGCAGCTTCAGCCTCCCACCTTCATCATCACATCTTCTTCTGCCAGCCTGAAGTGCTTCAGTTCATAGTCGTGGGGGACATCGTCATAGCTGTAGGGACGTGTGGAGAAGTCACTGCAAGCCATGGGGAGTCGGAGGAGGTTGTACTCAATCCCTGGAGAGAAGGAAAGGCGTCCAGGAAGGAACCAGAGCAGGCTCCCGGGTGCTGGATGTCCCTGCAGTGCCCATGGGTACAGCCACCTCTGGGGACTCCACGAGCCAACGTCCTCGTTGCTCACCACTCTCGGAGAAGTAGGAGCGCAGCAGCTGGTCCTGGGCTGGCCGTGACAGCGCCAGAATGTTGAGGGCAGCAGAGTCGGAGAGGGACCCACCGAAGCCCTTCAAGCGCTGGTACAGCGCAGAGACATTGAGCGTCAGCAGCAGCCCTGCGAGGGAGACCCCAGCTCAGCTCCCGGTGCCCACGGGTCCTGCAATGGCACCCACCGCCCACCCACCCGCTGCAGCAGGTACCTGGGGCGTGCAGGCTGCGCTGGAAGCTGCCCTCGCTGCGCTCCAGGCGCTTGCCAGCCTTGCTGCTCTCGTACTTGACATAGATGCCAGGGACTGGCAGCTCCACGGGGTCCAGCGAGTCGCAGTAGGTGGCATTGCAGACGCACACGATGGAATCCTTGCCAAAGTTCTTGGGGCTGCAGGGCCGGGCACCTGGCAGGGATGGGCAGAGTAGGGGCAGGTGCCAGCTTGGGGACACATCTGTGACAGAGCTCTCCTGCCCATACCGGGCTGCTGCCTCTTGCCCCTATGCTTTTCACCACCATCTCCCCGAGCACTCCAGCTCTGGCACTGCCCTCGGGCTCCTCACCCTCTCCCAGGGCATGCCAGTGCCCAAGCCACACCACCCCATTGCCACCCCCACAGCGTCCCTGCACTCACCTGTGGCCCAGGGCACCACCTGCAGCAGCAGCAGCAGCCAGCCCAGGACACCAAGAGCCCCCATGGCCCCTCTGTGTCTTTCCAGATGCAAAGGGTCCCAGAGAGCAGAGCCTGCAAGCAGGGGCATCGTCAGTCAGGACAGGCACGGAGGAGGCAGTGGAGGGGCAGGATCAGCTGGATCAGCAACATCTCCTCTGCCCCTGCTCCTCCTCCTGCTGCCAGGCTGCTCCTGTCACGTGCTCTGCCCTTCCTCCCTACAGAGACCCTCACCTTGGAGGGTGAGGGTCCCTACAGCACCCCCTCACCATCACTCCCAGCACCCTGCGGTCCACCCACCTCTGCCGCTGCTGCTCCCCAACCTGTGCTGCTGTCAGCCCTCCTCCTCCTCAGTCAGCCCCAGTCTCCTCACGTCACCTTTACTGGGAGCCACTGAGACCTCCCTCTCCCACCCCCACAGCTCCTCCTTGCCTTCTTCCTAGCCTGTGCCTACTGCTGGTGTTGAAGCTGGACCATCGTTTGTCTGCTGATGGCAGGGCCAAAGCCAGGGGCCAACAGTTTAACCTTACCTCCTGCTGTTCTGCATCAGCCCCTGGAGAGGAGAGACAAGGACATCACAGTGGCAGCTCTGGCTACAGAAAAGGCCCCAGAAGCACAGGGAGATGCAGCCCAGGCAGCTCTGAGAACCCCCTGCAATACTGTGAGTGAAGAGCTGATTTCCTTCTTTTGTCGGGCAGGGTCTGTACAGATCCCTGGAAGCATAGCAGAGCCCAAGGGCAGGCTCACTTGGCCCTGAAGGCTGTCCTGCTGATGGGCACCATGGGCAATTTACCCCTGCCTACAGACCTGGTCCCCCCATTCTCCCCACCAAGAGCTGCTGTGGCTGTGCACCCAGCATGGAGAAGGTCCAGGACTCCCCAGCAAGGATGGCAAATGTGGCTGCACAGCTTCGTGCCGCAAAAGGACCTGCCAGGAGCTGGGGCCAGTGCCTTGCCCTACCTAAGCTGTTTGCTTTGCCCTCCACTTCACCACAGCATGCAGCAGTTGGCAAATGGTACAGCTCCTGTCCAGCCAGGGCTGTGTCCTGGGCATTGCCAACCAAAGCCAGGGCTGCTATCCATTACTCAGGCACCTCTCTGCAGGGGTGGCCTTGGGGGACAGAGAGCAGCCACTGCTCCCAGGAACACTTGAAGGCCAGGACTCAGCTTCCCTCCACAGGGTTAAGAGCTCCGTTAGCTCTGCTCTCAGGGTGGAGCAAGCACTTCATGACTAATTTTCTCCTTTTCTGGTCTATCAGATACAGCTGTGGGGCAACTCAATTAATCAGACTTCCTCCTGCCCTCCAGCTCTGCCCTGCTGTAGCCCCTGCACCTCTGCCTGCCTCGGGGGTCAGCAGCAGACAGGAATAGGGCAGCCCTCAGGGGGGCAAAGAGGCAGCCCAGGAAGGAAACTCCTGGCCCTGTCCATCTCCAACCTCCAGCTCTGACTAAGGTGTCAGAGCTGGCTGCTACACCCAGCCTCAGTTATGGGGAGAGGACAATAGGCCAGCCCTTGCTGCCTCACGGTGATCAGCTGCTTCCCAGCCTGCTGCCAGCAACCCAAGATGCCCCACACACCCCTCCCCTCCCAGCCTTGGGGTCTACTTCTGCCTGCCCCCTGCCTGGTTGCAGCTCCAAGGAGCAAAACCACTGCGGAGGCTGATGGAGCTCATCATCCCTATCGACACCAGCTGATAAGAGCTTCCTGCTGAGCAGGAAAAGTGAGACCGAGGGGAAGGGGAACGCCTCGGCACAGAGCTGGTGGCACATCTGATGCTGGGCAGCCCCACCAAATCCTCCCAAAGCCGCTTCTGGCTGCCGCTCCCAGCAGCCAGGATTTCTCCTGGCGCTTGTGGACCTGCCCCAACAGCAGGCAGAGGAGCCTGGCGGGGGTGGAATTTTGTCCCTCAAGCAGGCTCATGGGGATGGAGCTAAGGCTGAGCTGTCTTTATGGGGATTACAACCCCCACACCACCAATGCCAGAGCAGGAGCAGGTGTGCAGAGCCTGAACAGTGGCTCTAGGATCCTGCCAGGCAGCTGAACCTTGAACCTGAGCACAGGAAGGCCCAGTCCTTAATGCTGGTCCCTGATTCCAGGCTAGGTAGTGGGAGGTTCAATCCTCCCAGCCCCAGCAGCTGCCAGTGTGTGCCCAAAAGTGAGCCAAAGCTTTGCACAAGAATTAATGAGCCAAGCCCAGCCATGTTGGAGCCTTTGCCCCCCCTCTGCTGAACGCTGAGCTAAGTCAGTCCTTCAGAGCTGAGCTGAGCACTGGGACAAGGACACAGACGTGCCTCCGGGGGTGATTCAGTATCCAGCCATCGGTTTTTGCTACCAGGGCTGGTAAGTAAGAACCTGGGAAAGCAGCAGCAGGTGGAGGAGAGGTCCTGCAGCAGGATGCAGGGATGCTGGAAGCAGGATGAGCTTTTGCCTGCGATCCTAGAGAAATATTTCCCTCTTGTGGACAAACACAACGAGCCTCGGGGCATTCTGTCCTGCCAGCTCTCCTCAGGATGTGGGCACTCCCCTGGTGTTGTGGGGGACCCGGGGGGCTCCTGCTCCAGAGCTGTAACCTGGTGGCATCGCGGTGCAGGAGTCCTAGCGTGACTCGGTTGCACATCTACTCACTGCCCCAGGTCCTGCTGGAGCCATACTGGGCTGTGCCCAGCCCACGCAGTGTCACTACTGTCAGCCCTGACAGCATCCCTGGGCTGCAGCCTCCCTGCCTCAACCCAGCTGACCCTGCTCGGTTTAGCAGCCTCAGCCTCCCCTCCTCACTCTGCCTGCAATTGTAACCTCCCTGCCCTAATCCTCAGCTCAGCACACCCTGCGAGGTCCCTCCCTCCTTCCTGGGTGTGCCCACACTCAGCACCCACTCCTGGCCCCGTTCCTGCTTGCTCAAGCTGCCCCAGCTCTGCAGCGGGTGCTGCTGAACTGCTGCTGCACCCCGAGCCTCCTTCTCACAGTGGGCACTGCTCTGCCCACTCCTCCAACTTGGCTGTGCTGGGTTTCAGAGGCCTGCCCACTGCAGGGTCACCACAGCCTGGCAGACATCCTGCCCCCTGCAAAGTCCCAGAAGCTTACAGCTGTCCTGACGCCATCCAGGGCCAGCTTGTTCCCTGCAGCTATAGCACTGCAATGCTCCTGGAGCTGCTTCTGCCTCCAGCCCTGACCCTGCAGAGCACCCTGGGCTGAGATGTGATCCACGCAGGCCCACAGCCCAGCAGCAGGCTGCAAGTGGCTTCAGCTTGGCAGGAAACACAGAACTAGCTGAAAGCTTGGCTGCAGTTACTGCCCAGGGCTTCCACCAAGGCAGGCGTCCAGGCATTTCACCTCCACTCCTGCTCCAGGACCCAGAGCATGTGTGTGCAAGAGCAGCAGGAGAGGACCCAGGCTCAGCTCATGGCCTGTCCTTGCAACTGGAAGCAGATTGGTGCCTGGAGAAGCTCCCTGGCAGGGCAAGTCCTGCTGTGAACTGGGGCAAGGTGCTAAAGAGCAGCAGAGTTGGGCAAGGAGAGTAGAGCTCCAGGTACTCTATGCTGCTCTATGGACTCCTGTGGGCTACACGCCCAGGCAGCACCCAGGAGCAGGGGAGTGACCTGGAGGCTTCTCTTCCAGCCAAAAACATAGAGGCAGCATCAGCATTTAATGTTAGAGCAGAAAAAAAGACTACCAGCGTCTGCAGTCTGTGGGACCTCCACCCCAAGGGGCACCAATGCCCCCAGCCCTCCTCTGCGCAGGGTTCTCCTTGGCACAGCTCCCTCCTCACTCCTCCAGCTCGCCCACGTGCTTGGCTCTGCCACGGTGCCAAGAGCTGAGACGCCTCCTCCTCTGTGCTCCCAGGCCCGAGCCTGTGGGTAGCATGAGGCTGATCTCCTGGCCCGGCTTGGTCCAGCCCCTGGCCAGCCATAGGCATCCCAGCCCCATCACTGCCGCTGCCAGAGGTAGGTCTGGATGGAGCTGGCTGGAGCCACGGCTGCGATGAGGCCAACCCGATCAGCAAGCCCAAAGGTGATGTTCTGCAGGGACCTGGAGAGGGAGGAGCAGAGCATTCTGAGGGTCAGACCTGCAGCAGGTCCCAGGCAGGTGGTGCCCAGCAGGAATGGGGTCCCACGCTCGTGGGCTCACCGGTTCAGAATCACCACCACCACGGCACCGTCAGGGCGCAGCAATGCTGTGTACTCCAGGTCTGTCTTCTTGGACTCCTTGGAGGCAACAAGCCCCACACGTTGGGAGCCCTCAGGGATGAACTTACTACAAGAAGTAACCCCAAGAAGGGAGTCAGACCCCAGAAATGTTCCCCCTTGCCAACAAACCTACTCTTTTCCTATCCCTGCAAGCTGCTACTGCAACCATGGAGCTGGAGCCTGGGAAGCTGATCTAGGGTAGGGTGTCCCTGCCCATGGCAGGGGGGTTGGAACTAGATGATCCTTGTGGTCCCTTCCAACCCTGACTGATTCTATGATTCTAAGCTGAGAGAGCACTGGGAGGTCCTGACCCACCTGAAGTGCCCTATGTGGTAGAACATGGGCTGCTTGTAGAAGATGCCTTCACTGCTGTCCACGATGATGGGGCTGTCCACATAGTTTTTGACCCAGTTGGGGCCCCCCTCCAGGTCCAGGGCTATGTTCCAGTCAATCCAGCCAGTCACAAAGTGGTTCAGGTTCTGCAGTGGGACAGCCCAGAGGTCTGCCCAAGGAATGAGGTGCCCACAGGAGAGGAAAGGTGGCAACAGCCCTCTCTGGGATATGCTGTGCAGGGTGATGTGGAAGGCCTCACCATCAGGATGCTGTGGCTGTACTGGTTGCCCCGCTCCCAGCAGCCCAGGATCACATCCCGCTCCCAGAAATGGGCCCCGATGGAGGCCTCTGTGGCCAGGATGAAGTAGTCAGGGAAGAGCTCATGAGTGGGCACCACAGTGTCCTGTATGGGACCAATGAAGTCCAGGTACCAGTGGATGCCAATACCGTGGACATAGCGAGCTGCTTCTTCATCCTCCAGGACCTGGCAGGGAGAAAAGTCAGGCACCGTTGGGGACCGCCGGGTCCCGCAGAGCAGAGCCAGCATCCCTGCCCTCCTGCCGCCGCCGCAGCAGGTGAGCAGGACTGGGGCTGTGCCCCAGCTGGCCGTGCTGGCAGCCCCCACGCCAGCCTCACCACTTTGGCCCAGTGCGGGAGGTGGAGGCGGTTGTCGTCCAGGATGATGAGCTGGACGCGGTGGGAGCTGTTGGCCAGCGCCGGGCCCAGGTCCCGCGCGATGAAGTCTCTCTGCTGCTCGGCCGTGAAGCCCAGGCACTGGAAGGGGTAGTTGTTGATCAGCCCTGCCGAGGGCTCATTCTCTGCCGTCACTGCCCAGAAGGTCAGGTTGTGCTTGCAGTATTCATCCAGGAAGCTGGGCACAAGGGCAGAGGGGTGAGCCAGGGAGTCCCCCCAGCGCCACAGCTCAGGAGCCCCTGGGTCTCTCCCCGCTCCTTTCACCCTAGCAGCTCCTCACCGGACAAAGTAGTTGGCCCAGGTCTTGTGGTACTTATCCCCTGCCTGCCCCTTCAATGTGCCCTTCCCCACGTAGGACTCGCTGGTCTTCATCCAGGTTGGAGAGGTCCAGGGGCTGGCGATCAGTGACACAGGCTGCTTGCTCATGGCCAAGGCTCGCTGCAGAAGGGGGATCTGCAGGAGAAGACAGAAAGACCACCTGAGCTGAGCCCCTGGGACGCCCTCATCTCCTGCCCCACGCCCTCCTGCCACCTGCCTTCAGCTTCGTGTCCTCGTCTCGCAGACTGAAGTGGGTGAGGTCATAGTCATAGGGGACATCATCGTAGGTGTAGATGTGGAGAGAGAAGTCACAGCTGGCCATAGGGAGCCGGACCAGGTTGTACTCCAGCCCTGCCAGGCACAGCGGTGTGGGGTAAGCAGAAGCAGGCAGTGGGACAGGAGGTCTCCAAGCCCTGCTAGCAACCAGGCAGAGGCCTGCAGGGTGCCCATCACCATCCTTCTCACATCTCCTCGTGTTCTCACCTTCCTCAGAGAAGTAGGAGCGCAGCAGATGATCCTGGGCTCCTTCTGGCAGGGACAAGGCATTTATAGCAGCTGCATCAGTGACGGAGCCACCGAAACCCTTCACCTTCTGGTACCTCTGCGTCGTGTCCACGGTGAGGATGAGATCTGCAGGGAGGGAAGGCAGCGTGATGCTGGGCCACAGGCAGGGTCTGGCTCATCTCTGCCAGCTGCAGCAGGTACCTGGGGCGTGCAGGCTGCGCTGGAAGCTGCCCTCGCTGCGCTCCAGGCGCTTGCCAGCCTTGCTGCTCTCGTACTTGATGTAGGTGCCGCGGGCTGGCAGCACCACAGGGTCCAGCGTGTCGCAGTAGGTGGCATTGCAGACGCACACCATGGCATCACGGCCAAAGTACTTAGGGCTGCAGGGACGGGCACCTGGGGACGATGGGCAGAGCAGAGGCAGCTGTCAGCACTGGGGTGCGTCTCTGGCAGAGCTCTCTTGCCTTGCACCAGGTTGCTGTCTTCGCCCCCGCTGGATCTCCCCAGGCATCCCAGATCTGGCAATGTCTTTGGGCTCCTGACCCTGTGCCAGGGCATGCTGGCACCCAAACCACACCGCCCCCTTGCCGCCCCCACGACGTCCAGCCCCCTCACCTGCAGCACAGGGCACCGCCTGCAGCAGCAGCAGCAGCAGCCAGCGCAGGGCACCGGTACCGGCGCTCTCCATGGTCCCTCTCCCCGTTCCCCGCCGCTTTCCGGGCCGCGGTACCGTAGAAGCCTCCTGTCCCTGTGGCACCTGGAGCTGGTGCCGCGCTGGCTGCTCCTCGGCCTCCCTCGCAACACCGAGGCCGCTGACGGCCTCGCCTTTAAGGGTGTCCGGGCTTACCGTTCCGCCCACGCCCGAGCAGCCGGTGCAAAAGCAGAAGCGGCACCGACACTGGGCGGGTCCAGCACTTAAACCCGCGACGGTAACGGGGTCCCGGTCCCGGTGGAGCCGCACGGGCTGCGTACACCGCCCCCGTCCTCGGGGAGACCCGGGAGGCACAAGCGGGCACTAGGCAGTGGCCCGTGGCCAGCACCGGACGCGGCCAGGCCTCCCCTACAGAGCCCCCACCGGGAACCCGGTGACCGGCGTCCCGCCGACCACGTGGTCGGTCAGCTGACCCGCTCGCCCCGCCCTTTCCCTCCCTCCCCCGGCGCTACCGGAGGCACTGTCCCGAGCGGGTGGCGACCACCTTTATTGGGTCTCTAGCGAGGGGCTGCGACCGCCGCGGGACCGGCCCCGCATCGCGGCCCCGAGCGCAGCCAGGCGTGGGGGCACCGGCCGGGGAACAGGCACGGCCGGCGTGGAGACGGCTGAGCAGGAAACCGGGAACTGGGCACGGCCGGTGTGGGGACGGGGCTGCGGGTCCGGGAGAGGAACAGGCACAGCTGGCACAGGGGACAGGGCGGAGGACTGGCATGGTCGTCCCGGGGTACAGGCACGGCCAGCGCAGGGTAGAGGCACGGCTGGCACAGGGGGCTGGCACGGGGGCAGGCACAGCCAGCGCAGGGGACAGGGCAGAGGACAGGCATGGCTGTCCCAGGGCACAGGCACAGCTGGCACGGGGGTCAGGGCGAGGTACAGGCACGGCCAGTGCAGGGAACAGGTCAGAGGACAGACGCGGCTGATCCAGGCTGTCTCAGGCCCCCAGCAGCCATGCCAGGGGACCAGCCCCTCGCCCTCACCCCGCCCGGGGAAGCAGCACAGGCCCCAGCCCCGCCGGGGCAGCAACAAGGTCCTAGCAATGTCCGAGGGCCATGACCTGGAGCGGGACATCCCCATCTCCACATCAGGAGGATCCCCACGGAGGCTGTGCCATGGCTGGGGTAGGCTGTCAGAGGGCACTCTCCTTGCAGGTGCCGCTGAGGCTCCGGGGACGGCTGCGCTCCAGCCGGCGGCTGGACAGGAGTCGTCGCAGGGACGAGGTGGAGCTCAGATCTCCGCAGCTCTGCAGGTGGATGCCTTCGTGGGGCCGCTCTGCTCCCAGCCAGGGGCTCCAGGGAACCTGCGACCCCACAGGAACAGGCCTGCAGCCCTGGGGCTGGCATCCCTGCCTGCAGCACCCTGCACTCACCCAGCCATGCTGGGGGGGGGGCAGCCGGATGGGGACGTGGGGGAGGAGGGCAGGGGCGGCGAGGGATGTCAGAGGTGTGCATCATGTGTGTAATGCTGTCATTAAGGATGGGTTTGTTCCTGTCAGGGCCTCCTGGACTGCGCAAGGGCTCCAGCATCCCATAAGCTGAGGCTGGGATGTCCCAGCAACTGCCTGTGAGCTGCAGTGACTCAAGGGCAAAGTCAAAACCATTGCAACACAAAGGATTTTTTCCCACTCGTGGCTGTGGTGGAGAGTGAGGTGAAGGGGCTGCCATGCCAAGAGGGACTGGATGAGGACAGTGGTGCAAGAAGAAGGGTTTGCCCACAGTCTCTGCCTTCTGCTGGGGTGCTGACACTATGGGGTGCGTGGCAAGGGAACCGAGACCCTGGAAGGGCCAACGTGGAGATGCTGGTGAGGAAAAAAGGGAGGGAAAGGGTGTGGAAGGAAAGGGTGTGGATGGGACTTTCTAACAAAGAGGAACTGCCTCTGTACCTTGGGGCATTGTGGCTACAGGAACCTACCTGCTTGTGTCCCTGGGAGCTGTGCCCAGGCACTTCCACCATGCCAATTGCTGGGCTGCGCTTGGGTCTCTGCAAGAACCTGGCCACCAGCCCACGGGTGCCCCGGCAAACCTTGAGGTCCCCCAGGGAGCGAGTCGTCGTCTTTGACAGCTGCTCTGCCACCTTCTTGGAGGGCAGAAGCTTGCTCTTCCCCACCGAGCTGGCCCGGAGCAGCAGGGGAGAGTCACAGTGCGAACGGTGGAGCAGGCAGGCCTCCGAGCACAGCCCTGCGGAGATGCCATCATCAGATGCCCTGACGCTGCTCCTGGTGGGCCCTGTGCCCGCAGCCCCCCGAGCCCTGCTGTCTCCCCTCCCGAGTAGGCAGGAATTGGACCTGCCTGGGTCTCGGTGTCCCTGCCCCAGCGGGGTGAATGCTGCCTGCAAAGGGCTACATAAACAGACACACACACCCCCCACCCATGTCCCACTGCCCCCCAGTGCCCTGACCTGTGTCCGCGGAGGAGTCGGACGCAGCATCCTCCAGTGCTTTGGTATAAAGTACTTCCCTGAAATCTGCTGGGAGCAGAAAGAGCACTCAGGCTTCGGCAGCATTCCGCAGGGCTGTGGATCCCCTAAGGAGCACTACACACCCAGCACCCCCTTCCTCCCAACCCGGCGCCACTGGCACAACCCTGGCACCACTGCCCGCTTCAGACTGGCTTGAATCATGCCTGCCCCCAGAGAAAACACTGGCAAAACCTGCGGCACCCCCTGAGACTGCACCAAACAGACGCAGACACCAGCCGTAGCCACCTACCAGCGTGACCGACGGTCAGCACGCCGGGGTCGCTGTGCGACCTCATGAGCGGGCGCTGGCTCAGCGCCGGGGCCGGGGACGAGGGGCAGGAGGTCTCACTATTGCGTCGCGCCTGGCAGAGACGCCCGGTGCCAGGCCCCGTAGAGCGGCCACCTCCTCGTCCCTGCAGCGAGCCCTTATCCTTGAGCCGCACCTCGGGGAAGCAGGGACCCACGCAGCGGGACAGCCCCTCCAGGCGATTGCAGCTGTGGGTGACAGCTCCCCCCACCAAGATGCCGTCGTGTGCGGGCTCTGCTGTGGAGCAGGAATAGGAGCGCTCCCCCCGCACCCGGGGCTGAGGCACTTCCTCGAAGGGCCCCTGCAAGCCCAGCGTGGGGCTGCGTGCGTGGTGGCTGCACTGCACGCAGTCCACGCTCAGGCAGTAGTCTGCGCGGCTGCGCTGGATGGAGCGGAACAGGACGTAGTCGACGGAGCGCATGGAGCCCTGCAGCTCCAGCAGGCAGGAGTCCTCCGAGGGGCTGCTGTCCCCGGGGATGTCCATGATCTCAGACATCATCAGGGACCCACTGTCCATGGACACTGCCGAGGAATAGAAGCGGTGGGAGTGAAGAGCTGCCAGGATCACACAGAAATCACAGAATATCAGGGCTGGAAGGGACCTCCAAAGCTCCTCCAGACCAACCTCCCTGTCAGAGCAGGACCTCCTACACCAAATCACTCAGGAATGCATCCAGGCAGGGTTTGAATTTCTCCACAGAGAGGGAGACTCCATAACCCGCCTTGGGCAGCCTGTTCCAGTGTTTTGTCCTCCTCACAGGGAAAAAATTCCTCCTCGTGTTTAAATGAAGCTTTCTATGCCTCAGCTTCCACCCATTGCTTCTTGTCCTGTCATCAGGCATCACCCAGCAGAGCCTGGCTCCAGCCTCCTGGCACTCACCCTTTACATACTTATAAACATTGATGAGGTCACCTCTCAGTCTCCTCTTCTCCAAGCAGCACAGCCCCAGCTCCCTCAGTCTCTCCTCACAAGAGAGATGTTGCATTCCCTTCATCACCTTTGTGGCTCTGTGCTGGACTCTCTCAAGCAGTTCTATGTCTCTCTTGAACCAGGGGCCCCAGAACTGGACACAATACTCCAGATGCAGCCTCACCAGGGTAGAGTAGAGAGGCAAGAGAACCTACTAGCCACACCCCTTCTAATGCACCCCAGAATGGCATTGACTCAAGTGTGTCCCCCCAGCTCCCAACCAGGCCTTCTCTCATCCCACCAATGCTCCAGCCCGAGGCAGGCTGGTGGGGGTGTGCTCACCTTCTCCACTGAGCACGATGGAGGGGACACGGTCACAGGTGCAGGCATGAGATCCATCTGTCAGCTGTGAGTCAAAGAGGGTGGCCTGCAGGAGGGCATGGTCAGGGCACAGGCAGAGCAGGAGCCCAGCCCAGCCATCCCCTGCCCACAGCCCCCCCCAGCTTGTCTCTCACCTGGCTGTCTCCCCGCAGCCCCATCACAGTCTCGTAGGAAGGGGGGAAGTCTGTTGGGTAGAGAGGCACAGGGCTGTCCATGGAGCCGTTGTAGGTGATGCTGCACAGGCAAGAACAGAAAAGCCTCATCAGATGGAGCAAAGCTGGAGGTAAGCAGGGTCAGACTGGGTGTGAGGAGGAAGTTCTTCACCATGAGAGTGGTGAGAGTCTGGCATGGGTTGCCCAGGGAGGTGGTTGAGATTCCATCCCTGGGGGTGTTTAAGGCCAGGCTGGATGAGGCTGTGGGCAGCCTGCTCTAGAGTAGAGTGTCTCTTCCCATGGCAGGGGGGTTGGAACTGGCTGATCCTTGTGGTCCCTTCCAACCCTGACTGATTCTTTGGGACAAGCAAGGTGGGCCCCCCCTGCTCCTGTACCACAGTGGCCCCACTTCCCCCAGCCTTGCTCCCAGCTGGGCACCTCTGTGCATCAGTCTCGGAGCTGCAGGTGTACTCGGGTGGGTAGTAGGGAGGTGGTGGCACTGGAGGCACAAACTCCTCAAAGTCCATCATGCTCTGCAGGAAGGTATCAGGTGGGGATGTGCATTCCAGAGTCACAGAGCTTGAGCGCTGAGGGACCAGCTGTGGAAGGGGACAGAGGGAAATTGTCATCCCATGCCCAGGCATCCAGCAAGGCATTTGTGTCCTGGGTCTTAATCTGAAACCCAGCTGGGGCCCCTCAAGCCTGGAAGTGCTGCTCCCCAGCCCCATCTGCTTCTGGGCCTGGGCTGGAACTCACCACGTGGACAATGTCAAGGGAGAAGATCTGGATGCAGCATACAACAGCAGAGAGCGTGCAGATGATGGTGGAGAAGATGGTCAAGCCACAGACACTGAAGAGGAGGTCCTGGAGAGGAGTGGGGTGAGCTGCAGATGCCCACAGAGCACGGCTGGGTGTGCAGCCACTCCCCAGGATGCCCTTCCCCCCCACCCCGGGTCCCCCACCTTGAGTGCTACTTGGATGCTCCGGCAGTTGGGGTTGGGGAACATGGTCAGCATCTCACTCTGATGGCTGCAGGAGGAGGGGGGGGGCTCCGAGCGGACCTGGCAGCAGACGCATGAGTCCCTCTCCTGGGGACAAGGAACACTGTGAGGGACGTTGTGCTCTCCACCGAGTCACCTGCCAGCTCCCACCCACCACTAGACCTGGGCTTCATAGTTCCCACGTCCCCAGAGCTCTGCAACCAGGCAAAAAGCTGCACTCAATGGCTCGGACGTGCAGGGGGCACTGTGGCAGCCTCCGGCCAGCCTCACCCTCTCACAGGCCCCCAGGGACTTCACCAGCTGCGCGTTCTGGCAGGACAGGATGGACCCGGCGAGGCTCAGCATGACACCCAGCACCGACAGCAGCGTGAAGAAGGTGATCTGCAGCAGGGAGGAGAGGGGCTGCCAGCCGGGCAGGGCTGTGGAGCAGGGAGCCAAGACACACGACGCATCCAGAGGCTACTCGTCCCCCTCCTGTCATCTTCCCCATCCTGGCCCCCCATCTGCAGAGAGGTCCCTCCCAGCACCTACCACCAGCGTCAGTGGCCGCTTCCAGGAGACGATGCCAACAAGTCCAGACAGCGCCAGCTGCAGACACACAAGGCCCAAGACTGAGAGCAGGGAGGGGTCTCTGCCAGGCAGCATGGTCCAGAGCAGCCCCTGCCCTTGGACAGAGCCCCCCCCAAGCCCCGTGGAGCTGGAGCCATCCCAGAAGCAGCAGGAGCAGGGACATAGAGGCAGCCCTGGCGCCACAAACAGAGAGAATCTGCTGATTCAGGGCGCTGGAGAGCCTGGGGGCAGCAAATCTGGGCCAGGATACATGCTGCAGGGTCACCGTGGGGGACTGAGGATCTGCCAGGGCATTACCCTGTCCCTGCACACACAAGGGCAGGGCCCCAACCCACTCAGCTCAGGGCCTGTCCTGTCCCCTGCCCTGGCACACTGCAGCACCCCACACCCCATCCCTGCCTGCAGCTGCAGAGCCCTGCCCAAGGTTTGACAGCTCAACACGCACCTTAGCCAGCCCCCCAGCACCGCTCCGGGGGTCCTCATCCCTCACAGAATCACTCTGGGGGAACCCTCGGGATTCTCCCACAATGCACAGCGGCAACCACAGGCAGAGGGGTGGGGGAGCAGCGGGGCTGCGCTCCCCTGGGACCGGCGACAAATTCAGCATCCAGGGAGCTGCAGGGACCAGGCAGGGCAGGGCAGTGCCGGACCTCCCACACCCCCCGCGCGTTGCCTCGACCCCAGACTCACCGAGAAGCCGGCCCAGGACGGGCAGGAGTGCCGAATCTTGGTGGAGGGCGTGATGGTGGCGGCCACCAGGCTGAAGGTGACAATCAAGACGCCCAGGATCACTTGGATGAAGCCCAGCACCAGCAGGATCTGTAGCCAGGTCTTCTGGACGCGGAGGTGGGTGAGGCTGCGAGCTGGGCGGGCGGTCAGAGAGCGGCTGGAGTCGCTGGGGGAGGGCATGGCTGCCCCGGGGGGCGAGCGGAGGCTGCCGGCCCCGGGGCACCCGGCGGCACCTCGCCAGGACCGAGCCGGCCCGGGGGAAGCAGGAACGGACGCTCTGCGGGAACGGACCGGGCTCCACCTTTCGCCTCCCGGAGGAGATGCTGACGGCGGCTCTTCTCTGTCCCCACCCCGGGAGGGGGGCTCAGGGCAGCGCCCAGGGCCACGGGGGATCCGGGGGCCGCCAGAAGCGCTAAAGAGTAGTCCCGGGAACAGCCTCACCGATACCTTCGCATCCCGACCGGAGAGCCGGCTTAGAGCTCCCGGCCGGGGACAGAGCGCGGCCGTGAGGCTTCCTCCTGCGCCCTCGCCGTACCGGGTCCCCGCCGGGGGATCATCCCGCCCCGCGGAGGCCGAGAACCGCCGCCCGGGACGCGGCGCCCGGGCCAGGCCGCCGACCCCCGGTGCAGCACCGGTAGGCGGGAGCCGCAGGGGGCCGGGTAGCGGGCGGGGGTCCGGCCGCCGCCCAGGAGCATCCCGGGGAGCGGGCGTGAGGAGGGGGAGGCGGCTCCCGCTGCCAGGAGTGGCCCCCAACACGGGCCAGTACCGGCGAGCGGCTACGGGCGGGATCGTATCCCCGCACCCCGCGGCCTCGCACGGAGCGGCTGGCGGGGACGCCCGGCAGGCGGAATGCTGCGCGGAGCGTGGCCAAACATTGTCCTCTCCGCGTCCCTCGCTGGGCCGGGGCAGTGGGGCCGCAGCCCGGTGGCCGTGGCCGCGCCCGCGGTGAGAAGCGGAGCGAGCTCAGCCGCTCCGTGCACGCTCCCGGCAGCAGCTCCGACCGCGCCCGCCCCGGGGCCGCCCCTGCGCAGCACGCCGGGAGCTGTAGTCCCTCCCGCCCGCCCCACCGGGAGCTCCCCCATCGCTTCCCGATGTCAGCGCACACAGAAGCTGGAAGTGCGGAGTGAAACTTGATTTATTCCTTAAATAAAACCTGAAGGCGGCTTCGCGTCGGACACAGCAACACACGGGGGCGGCGGAGGAGCGGCCCGCGGCGGGAGGGGCACGGCCGGGGCAAGGCACCGCAGCCACCGCCAGCGGGACAGGGCAGGGAGCTGCCGCTTGCAGCGTGTTCCACTCGCCCCGAGATGAAGGCACGAAGCCTCTCGCCAGCCCAGGAGCAGCAGGGACAGATCCAAGTGCGGGGGAGAGGAAACGGCGCAAAGCAGAGCTCGTTAGACCCAGCCCAGAGGCATCAGGGCCACAGCTCCCCGAGGACACTGGCACACAGGAGAGGGGGCACACAAGGGGTCAGCAAGGACACAGCTTGTACGGGGTAGTGCTGGGCGCATGGACTGGCTCAGCCCCTGAGAAGGGAGGAAGGGTGAAGGCCTCTGGAAAAGCGTCAGGATCCAGTTGAACACTGACAGGAGGCATGAGGAGTCACCAGCCCCAGGGCAGGCACCTAGGAGGAAGGCAGAAGCTGTCCATCCCCTCCCCTGGAGACCAGGAGGGAGATAGGTGAGGTTCCAGGACACCTCCTCAGTGCCCAGCCTGGGATTAGGGTCTACAGATGCCAGGCCTGGGGGGCTGCGGCCACATACCCAAGCTAAAGGCAGGAAGCCCCAGCAGCAGCCAGGCACCAATTCTGTCTATCCTGGCCCCATCCTCCTCCCTGTGCCTGGAGCAGGCTCAGCCCAGCAAAGGAAAGGACAAGGAGAGTAGGGGGCCTGCAGCTCAGCTCAACACCCTGGAGACAGAGCCAGCCCCACTCCACCAGTAAACGCCCTTGGGGGAAGAGTGGGACAATTTTCCAGGTAAAGAAACAGGTCCCAAGATGAAACGCAGGCAGGCAAAAGCCTCCAGGGAAGAGCTGGCCTCTGTGTGCCCTGGGACTGGGCACAAGGGGAACCCTTCATGCATCACCAGGGGGGGAAATGGGCGAGCCCAGGAAAGGCCAGCAGCTGTTTCAGTCCCTGCCACACATCTGGAGGAGACTTCTGCCCCCAGCAGCTGATGCTGAGGAGACAACCAGCCCGGGTCTTGGCTACAGCACCTCCCCTCCCACTCCTTCCCCAATCCACCGAGGGAAGGGGACCAGTGCAAACCAGAACAGCCTCCATCCGTGAGGAAAGGGGTTAGAGCAGCAGACAATTCAGGCACCAGCACTTCCAAGCTGGGATGAGGCAGCCTCTGAGAGCTGATGCAGACACACGGGGATCCAATGAGAGTGCAACTTGGATTTCCTCTTCCTCAGAAAGAGCCCACGTGCGATGAGGAGCAGGGGCTCCCCCCTGGCTAGGGTGCCCGGAAGGCATTGGTGGCAGCGCCAGCAGCAGCGTTGGCTGCCGCCGTGCGCACCGCCTGGTTGGAGAAGACCCCAGCAGCAAATTCCTCCTGTGCCTTCTGGAAGCTGGCACCAGTCCGGCGATACAGGGAGTGGATCTGGGCAAGGGATGTGGGCTTGGGGTCAGGGCATCGACCCTGTTTCAGGCCCTCAAGCACCAGAGCTGTGCTTCCATGGCCTGCCAAAGCCCACCCTCATCTTCCCAAAGGGGTGCTCTGGCCCCAAGCTTTGACCCAAACTCACCTTTTTCAGCATAATGATGCCCAACACAGCCACTGCTGTGAAGATCAAGGACACCACAATCATCATCACAGCCACGGCCGTGTTTGTCCGCAGCGCTATCAGGCTCAATATCCAACCGCTGCAAAACAACAGGTGGCTGTCCAGCAGTTCCCTCTTCCCCACCCAGCTCCTCCCTGTCTGGGGTATACCCAGCTGGCCAGGGCTCCCCTAGGTCAGCACAGCACACACCTGAATCCCCAGTTTGGTATTCCAATGGCCTGCAGGACGTACATCACGTTCTGGGCAAAGAAGACGAAGAAGAAGACAAAGAAATTGAAGGAACTGTCACTCCTGGGAGAAAGAGAGAGGTGAGGTTAGGCCAGGCCACAGAAAAGAACTCCCAAAGCTTCTTTAAAACAGGGGATGCAAGGAGAACACAAAGCTCAGTACAGAACCACCACATCACCCAGATACAGAGGCCACAATAAGCTCTGGACAGCACTGATGCTGCACTTGGGGCAAAGGGCCTGGTTCAACCAAGCAGCTCACACTCCCCACCTTGATGGAGCAGCCATGCAGCCACCCCACACCACCACCACTCTGCTGCTTTGTGGGCCTGGAAGCTCAAGCAGATACACACCTGAAAGCTTTGTACATGGGCCTGTACCAGCAGACAAAAGAGCAGGGCGTGTAGAGAAGAGCCCAGAGAATGGAGAGGCCGAACCCAGAACCAGACGTGGGGTCCACACAGAACCAGGCCAGCGAAGCCAGGAAGTTCAGGAACAGAGCAATGGTGCTGGCTAAGAGAGAGGACAATGGTCAGAAGACCTGAGCAAGGCTCCCTCCTTCCCTCCCAGACTTGGGCACGGTGCATTAACTGCACCTTCCCCAGAGCCATCCCATTCCCTTGCCTCTGTTCCTCTACCTCCTCCCATGATCTGCCCTTCGAAGTCCCCAGGGGCTCACCCATCCAGAGATAATACATGGTAGAAACAGTCTTCTGGAAGTCTGCAGGGATCTCCACAGGGATATCTTGGTAGAAGCAAGGCTTCACGGGGCAGAAAGAGGGCAGCGGGGGCCAGTTGTTGAGCCTCGCTGCAGAGGGAAGGACAGGAGACAACAGCTGTGCCTGTGCAGGGTGGGTGCGGAGGCTGGCGGGCATCATCCCTGCCCCACACATCACTCACTTGTGGAGCCGCCGAGGGCCGCATTCTGCAGCTCCCTCTCCCGCCGGTCCAGCTCCTCTGCCTTCCGGTTCAGCTCCTCTTGCCGCTTCAGCAGCTCGGCCGTGGCAGCTGCCGCCGAGGCCTGCGGGGAGAATGCAGGCCCTGGGGCTCCCACCTTCTCCGGCGGCCCACGCTGCGGCAGCCAAGCGGCTGCCTTCCCCTGCCCGATACCTGCGTGTCATAGGAGCCGTAGTTTCGGGGCTCCGTGGGGCTGGGTTTCCGCGGGGGCATGCCGCCGGCTGGCAGGGGCGGTGGGGCTGCCGACGGGACCTGGTACGGCGGCTGCGGGGAGAAGACTGTAAGAAGCCGTTCCCCATGGGGAGATCCCCAGGCGCCGGGAAGCGGCCTGCCTTACTGCCCGCCTCACCGCGCTGGTCTCGAAGGGGTTGTAGGAATCCAGGTCAGGACCGGACCGGGGCTGCACCGTCGAAGGGTCCTACAAGAGAACACGACCGGCGTGACGCTGGGCCAAACCGGGCCGGGGCCGGGGCCCTCCTCGAAACGAGGCATACCTGGAAGGGGTTGTCCGGGAGCACCGCGGGGTCGCTGCGCTGGGCCATGGCTGGGCCGGGGCCGGGGCCGGGGCCGGAGCCGGAGCCGGAGCCGGAGCCGGGACCGGGACCGAAGCCACCGCCTCACGCCCGCCGGCGACCCACCCCGCTGCCGATTGGCCGCCGCGCGGTGACGTCACCGGCCCCGCCCGGGAAGCTGGGAGCCTCGCCGCAGGAGGCCTCTGCGCATGCGCCGGGCGGGGGAGCGCACGTGATGAGGTCACCTGCCCTAGGGTCACGTGCCGGCGCTTCCGCCCCGCCCCTCACCGCGCAGGGGCCGCCCGGGACGTGGACCCAGCGCAGCCGCGGGCCGGGACCAGGCCTCTTCGTCGCTCGCAGAGCCGCTGCTGTCCTGGCTCAGGTTCTCACTGCGCTCCCGACCAGGGTTTGCCCCTGTACCGGACCACGCCAGGTGAAAGCGGAGCTTCACTTTATCCCTCTGCAAGAGCCAGACCAGAGCCTGCCACAGACGGATGGTGCCACAGCAATGTCATATGCTCCTGCAGGGCAAGCTGTGAGGGCAGCTGCTCCGCTATCCACAGCGAGACTCTCCCAGACATGCTTACAAAGCACCTCTACAGAGCTGTCCTCGGGTCTGGAACATCCCCAGAAAATGCCCTGGTCAAGCCCAGTCCTTGCCAAAAAGGCACAGAGAGAGATGGGGGTATGGCTGCAGCAGCTGCCTGTGGGCACCTGGACACCTCGTTCCCAACAGCCAGCACCAGTAGTCAGCTCTCCACCCTCTCCAGAGTGTGAACTTACTCTAGTCAAGAGAACACATTTATGAAGGACCTTTTGTCCTCAGTACTGCCCACAGTACAAGATGGAGCAGCCAGCCTGTGGTTTGCTGCTTTCTCCACCTCAAATCTGCATAGGTCCAGTTGCAGCCTTAGGGGCTAAAGCAGCTCATCACAGGGTATCAGGGGTTGGAAGATGCTAGAGTCCAACCTCCCTGCCAGAGCAGGACCACACAATCTAGCACAGATCACAGAGGAACACATCCAGACAGGCCTGGAAAGTCTCCAGAGAAGGAGACTCCACAACCTCTCTGGGCAGCCTGTGCCAGGGCTCTGGGACCCTTACAGTAAAGAAGTTCCCCCTCGTGTTGAGGTGGAAGCTCCTGTGCTGCACCTTACACCCATTGCTCCTTGTCCTATCTCAGGGAGCAGTGAGCAGAGCTTGTCCCCCCCTCCTGACCTTCAGCCCTCAGATGTTTGTAAGTATTTATTAAATCCCCTCTCAGTCTTCTCCAGACTAAAAAGCCCCAGGTCACTCAGCCTCTCATCAGGCAGTGCCCTCCAATCTCCTAATCATCCTCAGAGCTCTCTGCTGGACTCTCTCCAGTAGATCCCTGTCCCTCTTCAACTGGGGAACCCAAAACTGAAGGCAGTATTCAAGATGAGGGCAGGTGCTCAGCAGGGCAGAGCAGAGGGGAAGGAGAACCTCCCTTGCTCTGCTGGACACACTCTTCTTAATACTTCTTACATTCATACCCAGTGCAAGCTCAGAACCCAAGCTTGGGAGGCCAAAAGAGCTGGCTTATTACTGAAGTTTCCTGGACCATGAATACCTTTCACCCTACAAGAGGATGTGTCTGCCCTCCTCTGCAGGGAACAGCATCCACCCCACCCAGGCAGCAGAACTGCCTCAAGAGCTGCTGCCCCAAACCCAGACCAGTTTCCTTATTCACTTAATATTTATTTTTCCACAAAGACTGTACAAAATTCTTATAAAACTCTGGTGTGGGGATGGGCTATGACATTGATCCAAAAAAATAATTCCCATGCAATCCCACCAGTTTCATAACTTAGGAAAGGAAACAGATAAGCTACAGAGAGCTGGGAGTCTTGGGGAGTATTTACATCAAGGAGGGCAGGAGAGAGAAAACAGAGCAACACAGGAACAGAGGTATGTACAATATGGACATACAGGCCTCTTACCTCACGAGAATGGCAGCAGCAACAGCAGGAGGTCAAGCCTGTGGTGCTCAAAGGCCGATATAGAATATGAGCTATTTACACTATCTCACATATTAACAGCTTTACAAAGGTTATCCAGGGAGGAATTTTCATGTATATATATATTAAAGAAAAACAAACCAAAAAAAAAAACAATAAAAAGAAAAAAAGCACCAAGTGTCTGAATAGAAATCACACAAGGCCTCCACAGGGGCTAGAATCTGAGGGCAGACTGGCACCCAGGGCATCATCGGCTGATGTCCCTGCTAGAGTCCCACATTTTTGTGCTCGGCTCCATCTCCAGAATGTCAAAGAAGGGATGCTTGAGGGCTTCAGCCAGGGTGATGCGCTTGGAGGGTTCATATTCCAGCATGCTCTCGATGAGGTCGAAGAGGCGGTGATGGTCCTCGGCTTCGGAGGTCAGGTATCGCTGCGAGGGGGTGGAGGGAGAGGTTAGGGCGCTAAGGATGCTGCCCAAGCTGGAGAGCTAAGCTGAGGGCAGCAATCCTGCCTCGTTCAAACCATCACTCATCCTACAGCTGATGTCTGAGTACAGGAGAGGGCCACAAAGATGATCAGTAGGGTTGGAGCACCTCTCCTATAAGGACAGGCTATGAGAATTGGTGGTCTTCAGAGTGGAAAATGGAGGGCTTTGAGGAGACCTTGTAGTAGCCTTCCAGTATCTGAAGGGGGCTTACAGGAAAGCTGGGGAGGGACTACTTACAAGCTCTTGTAATGACAGGACAAAGAGGAAATGGGTTTAAACTGGCAGAGGGGAGATTTAGACTGGATGTTAAGAAGTTCTTTACAGTGAGGGTGGTGAAGCACTGGCACAGGTTGCTCAGGGAGGCTGTGGCTGCTCCCTCCCTGGAGGTGTTCAAAGCTAGGTTAGATGAGGCCTTGAGCAACCTGTTCTAGTGGGAGGTGTTCCTGCCTATGGAACTGGATGACCTTTGAAGTCCCTTCCAACCTAAACCATTCTGTGATTCCATGGGCTGTTCTACCAAGCATGGAAGCGTTTTCAGCCCCTTCCCCTAGCACCTTTCCCAAGCACTTCCTCAGATCTGTGCCTTCCTCCTCCATTTCAGATTAAGCTCTGCAGTCTTCCTACTTTATGTCTGGAACAGCCAAAGTTCATTTGAGAAGACACAGGTCTGACCCTTCTGGTGCCTCAGCCCTGCCCATAGACAGAATCTTGACAGCTGCAGCAGACACTCTAAGCCTCTGCAATGAGGAAAGGATGAAGCTGCTGCTGCCCACCCTGCCTTACCCTCAGTGGCTTGCAGTTTTCCCTGACGTAGCGGCCAGCAGAAGTGTTCTCATCCCAGTCCAGGCGGCCGTGGTAGAAATACTTCTGCTTCCTGTCAAAAAGTCAGAGGTGGGAACAGGTCACACTCCAGCACAAAACACCCTGCAGCAGCCAGCACCGTGCCAGCAGTGCACTCAGCAGCACAGACAGCTGGCACAGCAGGCAGCTTCTCCTCAACCCTCAGAAAGAACCACTACACATGAAGCAGGAGCCAGCTGGCAAGCCTTGCCCACCTTGTCTTCCGCACCATCCGAGAAGGAATTGGCCCCAAGATCCTCTCCATCATGGCCAGGTGCTCTCGGTTGTCATGTGTCTAAGGGAGGGAAATGTAAAGGGAAGGCATGAAAGATTCCACTCGTTCTATCTCCCAGCCCTCAGCATTCTCCTGTTCAGAACCCCTTGCTGGGCAACACCTCAGTTGTCTCTACAAGACTGCAGTGATGGAGAGAACCCCAACAGGCCCAGAGGCTCCTGGGACAGCATCAGCATCCTCTCATGAGTTGTGAGGCAAGCACACAGCACACAGTTCTCACCTGGAACAGGGTGAAACCCACATAATACTCAAAGATGATGCAGCCAATGCTCCACACATCACAGGGTTGGCTCCAGCCAAGCTCTAAAATAAAAAGAAAGAAAAAAACAAGGCAATATTTTAAAGATACAAGATCCAATTGTGGCCTAAACTTCCAAATCCCTCACACTTTTAAAAACCTGGGAAAAAAACAATTCCCATTCCAGCCAGGCTCCTGACATTCTGGTGGCAATATTCTGCCCAGTTGGTAACAACTTTTAAAGCTGTTGTCCCTCCCAGAAAACAGCACTGCAGAGCACGTTCAAGAAAGCACCTCTCATCCCCAGGGTAAGCTCAGAACAGCTCCTGAATGATGAGGCAAAAAACGCTCCTGAATGCAGCAGGCATCACCCAGAGCCCTCGGGGCAAACGCCTCTGCAGAGACCAAGTGACACCTACCCAGTATGACTTCTGGGGCCCGGTAATGCCTGGTGGAGACAATCGTGCTGTGATGCTCATGATCAAACGTGGCACTGCCAAAGTCCACCACTCTGATGGCTGTGCTCTTCACGCTCCGCTCGTCCCGCTTCTTCCCGAGGGAGAATGGCATCGGTTACTCGGGGGTTTGGAGATGTGGACTCAGCCCCTTCCTTTACACAGCCAAGACTTTGCCACGGGGCACCATGGGAGGGGAAGGCTCCCGAGGGTACATCAGTGCTGGCACAGGCCCCAGCTAAACGCTTAGCATCACCCAAGTAAGCCTGCAGGCCCTGTGCCTACTCAGATCACACAGGCAGTTCATGCAAGAGACCCTGAATGTAGAGAGTTGGCTCTATGGGGGAGCCTGGGGCCATGTTTTGACTCCTCCCATCTGCTGCTAAGGTCGGTGAAACCAAGAACCCAAGAGAAGACCTCTAACCCCAGGCAGCTGTTACCTTTTCCAAGTTATAGGAGAGCTCATAGTCGGAGTTCACAAAGAGGATGTTCTCTGGCTTGAGGTCAGTGTGAGTGAGTTTGTTGTCATGCAGAACTGGGGAAGCAAACAAGAGTCGAGGTGATGGAACAGCAGCAGAGCAAGGCTGCACCCACCCAAAGAGTCAACATCAGTAATTCAGTTTCCTCTTACTGGCACCACTTTAGCCCACATTTAGAACCAGATGTGGACAGTCAAGCTAGACCAGGCCAAGCTGCTTCAGCAGAAGCACAAAGACTTATCACATCGATCCCTACAATGCGTAGGAGAGTGGATGCTGAAGTGCCCTGAGCTGCTGCCAGCCCACACGCATCAGTCAGAGAACAGGTCAGCCAAGAATGCAGACTGAGGTCATACTGAGCACACATCTGCTACTGGATGTGCAGGAAGGCTCAGTCTCAGAACCGGCAGAGCAGCACCGCACTTGCTGCTTTGGGCCACGAGCTGCAGAACTGGCAGGGACACCAAGAGCTGCATGACTCAGTCGGGAAGCAGAGGAGAGAAGAGCAGTGAGCACTCACATTTCACAGCCTGGCACACCTGGTAGGCCATGTGCCGAACTTGGTGGATGGGGTAAGGCAGGTAGTTGTTGTCCTTCAGGAAATCAAAGGTGCTGAGCCCCAGCAGCTCGAAGGAGATGCACATGTGGCCATGGTAGTCAAACCAGTCAAACATCCTGACGCAGAGACTGAGAGAGAAACTCTCATGCAGGACAGATCTGCACCGCTCAGCTGAACCACTATGCCTCCAAAACCAGCTACAAACTAACTCAGTCACACAACACCGAGTACCTTTCCCATCCTGTCCCTGCAACTGTGCTGACACCTGTCCCTCCATTCTAACAGCAGGAGCACACTCACTTGGTGTTCTCAGGATCCTTCTCGTTGATCTTCTCCAGCACGTTGATCTCCAGCCGAGCAGCCTCTTTGTACTTCTCCACGTTTTTAATGATTTTGAGAGCCACACGTGCACCACCCCTGGGGGAGAGACCAGACAGCACAAAATCAGCCCTGAGCTGGGTCACAGAAACCCTGCCCTGCAAAAAAGGACTTTCCAAAGCAGCCTCCTCCTGTGCAGCACAGCCTTCCACCACCCTTGCTCAAGCCAGAACGTGGTTGTTACTAAGGGGTGTGCCCTGAGGCTCCCCTCCAGACCCCAAGAGGGTCACAGGATCGCATGATGCTAGGGGCTGGAAGGGATCCAAGGAGATCATCGAGTCCAACCCCCCTGCCAGAGCAGGACAATCCTATTTAACACAGATCACAGAGGAACACATCCACACAGAAGGAGACCCCACAACCTCTCTGGGAAGCTTATTTCAGTGCTCTGTGACCCTTACAGTAAAGAAGTTCCCCCTTAGGATGAGCAGCAGAGGAAGGGGAGCAACAAAACTTTGTAGGTTAAAGGTTAACAGTTGGAACTCTAAGGTGGAACTCGGCCCTGAAAACTTAAACCAGGACACAAAGAGACTCATTTTCACCCCCAGGCTCCCACATTAAGCACAAAAGGCTCTATTGTGACTTCTCTTGTTCCCTACCAGTCCCAGGAGCAAACCTACCTCCGGTGATCGATGCACTGCACCACTCTGCCGAAGGTGCCCTCCCCTAAGGTGCTAATAATCTCATCTGGGAGGGAGAAAAAGAGAAGGGAGGCAGATGAGGGAGTGAGCAGGACCTGGTTGCAGCGCATACACAAGGCAGAGGAGAATGCATTGCAACACCTAAACCTGCACAGCTTGAGAGACCGGAGCAGCGGAAGGCTGGCACCGGCTGCACGAGGCAACTGCCCTGACTTCCCTGGCACTTGAGGAACAAATAAAAAGAGAAAAAAAACGTAGCTTTTTTTTCTTTTTTTTTGGTCTTAAAAGAAAAGGGGAAGGAAAAAACAGGAGAGGGTTTTCTCTTTTAATAAACAATGAAAATCAAAACGGGGGGGGGGGAGAGAAAACAAAAAAAAAACAACCAAACAAACAAAAAAAAAACAACCAAAACAAAAAACCAAAACAACAGAAAGATTAAAGACAGATCTGCGACTGTGATGGGAGCTTAACTAGAGAGCTAAATTATGTTACGATTTGGCTGTACATCTTTCTTGTAGCCAGTCGCCGACGCGATAGATCAGATGCCCCTCGTCGTCGTCCTCCACACTCTTGGCCCTTCTGCTGCTCTGTCGACTCCGCTGCTGGCCCAGGCAGACAGGGAATTCATCATTCACCAATCAGATTTTCAAACCAGCGCAGCAGCCAGCGTTCAGCATTGGGTGGTTTGGAAATTCACATGGTTGGTTTGAGGAGGGGTTGCAGGAGGAGATTCCCAGCCAATTCATACGGCACAGAGGAATATATAACGATAGGGATATTGCAAGGGAACATGTCAAGATACAACACACTAGCTCAGGAAAGAAAAAAACAGTTTCGCTTTTCGGTGTAGCCAAAAAAAGGAACAAAAAAAAAACCAAAACAAAACAACAAAAAAAAAGAGGTATAAAAAAAAAAAAGAAAGAAAAAAAAGAAAGGAAGAAAAAAAATAAAGAGGGGGGAAAAAAAAAAAAGAACCTACAAACAGCCCCACCCGAACCAGTGTGAGAGCAGAGATGGCAGAACAAAGGCTGTCAGAGGGGGCATTGAATAGGGCCAAGTGCTCTTGCTCCTAGGGGAGCTCAAAGAGGTCCAAGAGTGCACACCGGGGCTTAACTCCGCACCTGGGCACAGAGCGGCCCAGGGAGAGGCTTGCTGCGGCCCTCGCAGCGGCCACAGAGGAAAGGCAGCAGAAGGCAGGTGATTGGGAAGTCCTGCACAAGCAAAGGGCCAGGCTGCCCCACACAGGCACTTCCCCATCCTGTCCTAACAACCACCCAACAGCACTTCCCCCGGCCCCAACACTCAGGAAAAAAAAATAGATGAATTCTGAGATTTCTGAAGCGCCTCTGGGCACAACGATCCAACCGAAACCAGAGAGGATTTACGAGTGACTGCCTGGGGGAAGATGTGACTCTTCTTCCTAGACCCTCCCCCGAAGAAGTTGATCCTGGAAGGACTAACTTCCAGGAGAGAAACAGAGGCCCAACAGGGAATAGGGACAGCCTGGGAAGAGGCAGATCAAAGGTTTATGCCAGAGAAGATTAAAATTCCTGCCTTTGGTCCTTCAGCTAAGTATCCCCCACACATGGGAGCAATTGGCCAGCAGATCTGGGACCTGAATCCAGCCCACAAATCCCACACCTGGACACACAGCCAAAACAGACCAGACAACACCGAGAGCTCCACAGACAGAGCAGAGAAGGTGTCTGAGGTCTTCTAACAGAAGTGGAAAGTGAACGGCAAAACAGACAAGAAGAGAAAGTCAGGGACGCTGCTGGGAAGAGTCTGTGGTGGTTGCTGCCTCCACCTGAATGGACCAGTCCACAAGCTCCACTCCCTTGCAGACCCACTCGTGTGACACCTCGTGTCAGCAGGGCCTGCCTGGAAGGATCCTGCTCTGATGCAGGACCCACCCTCAGAGACAGAGCAGTCTCCTGCCACAGAACACAGACCTGAGCCAGGAACCAGAGGGACCAAGCCGCCTGTCACAGGCAGACTGAGCTGTCTGGGACCCAGGCTCGGCAGAACATTTGCTGTACCAACCTCGCACAAAAGACTGCTTGGCTGAGCAGGCAACACTACGAGAGGGGCTGAGCCGCCTGTGCCCACGATGGCACAGGACAGCCGCTGCCCAGGCACACCAGAGCTGCTGTCTGCAACCAGAGGCTTTCTACGCATTCCTCATGCCGAGTCCGAGAGGGCGTTAGAAAGGGAAGAGTTCTACTTACCCAGCTGCCACCTGGGGAGAAAGGTTACAGGGAGGCCTAGCACAGCAGGATACTCACCGATGAGGAGCGACTAAAGGACCGGCTGCGGCGCCGCCTCCGCCTGTGCTTACGCCGGCTGCTTTTGCAGCTGCGGTAGCTGCCCTCGCGGTCGCGGGAGCGTCGGTACTCGTAGGAGTGACGGTACTCGGGCTCGTAGTAGGCTTCCCCTCGCTCACGGCTGTAATCATTGCGCCGGTAGCTGTCACAGTAACGCCGGTCGTAGGCCCTCCTGTCTGCTGAGTGGTCGTCGTAGCTGTGGAGGGGAAGGAAGCAAGCCGAGAGGTTGCAGTTATCAATGCAGCCCAGGAAGCTACAGGCCAGGGCACGCTGGCATCCTGGCTGGTGGCAGAAACACAGTGGCCAGCAGGAACTGAGAGGTGATGGTCGCCCTGTACTCAGTACTGGTGAGGCTACACCTTGAGTGTTGTGTTCAGTTCTGGGCCACTCGCTACTCAGAGGGTCTAGAGCGTGTTCAGAGAAGGGCAAGGAGGTTCATGAAGAGCGTAGAGCACATGGCCTATGAGGAGTGTCTGAGGGAGATGGGGTTGTTCAGTCTGGAGAAGAGGAGGCTGATGAGAGACCTCTTTGCTCTCTACAACCACCTGAACAGAGAGCAAGGAGGGGGCAGCGCCTTCGCCTTGGTGACAAGCAACAGGACTAGAGGAAATGGTTTCAGGCTGCACCACAGAAACAGAATCAAGCAGGTTGGAAGAGAGCTCCAAGCTCATCCAGTCCAACCTCTCACCCAGCCCTAGCCAATCAACCAGACCATGACGCTGAGTGCCTCATCCAGGCTTTTCTTGAACACCTCCAAGGACGGCAACTCCACAACCTTCCCGAGCAGCCCATTCCAATGCCAATCACTCTCTGTGAAGAACTTCATCCTGATATCCAGCCTATACCTTCCCCTGCACAACTTGAGACTGTGTCCCCTCATTCTGTTGCTGGTTGAACCAGGAGAGGTTCAGGCTGGATATCAAGAGGGTTATCAAACATTGGAACGGTCTGCCCAGGGCAGCGGTGGAGTCACCATCCCTGCAGGTGTTTTAGGCAGCCTGGACCTGATTTAGTACTGACCCTTCAGTGCTGGGCTGAGAGTTGGAATGGATGATCTGGGAGTGACCTCATTGCTGTCTACAACTACCTGAAGGAAGGCTGTAGCCAGGTGGGGGTTGGTCTCTTCTTCCTGGCAACCAGCAACAGAACAAGGGGACAGAGTTTCAAGTTGTGCCAGAGGTGGCATTAGGACGAAGCTCTTCACAGAGAGAGTGACTGGCATTGGAATGGGCTGCCTAGGGAGGCGGTGGAGTCACAGTCCTTGGAGGTGGACAGCAAGACTGGACGACGCACTTAGTGCCATGGTTTGGCTGACTGGACAGGGCTGGGTGCTCGGTTGGACTGGATGATCTTGGAGGTCTCTTCCAACCTGGTTCATTCTATGATTCTTCCAACCAGATGTTTTCTGTATGACTCCAACAGAACAAGGCCCAAGCTACCCAGAAACCAGACTGACCGCAGCTGGCCTCCAACTGCGCCGGAGAAGAAAACACGGCAGGGATTGAGGCCTCATCTCCGCACTCACCTCCTGGATCGAACGTGGTAGCTGTCTTCCCGACGGTGTCGACGGTCGCGCTCGCTACTGCTCGACCGTGACCGCGTCCGCCGCCTCTTGTGCTTACGACTTCTGTAGCGCTCGTGGTAGCTGCCCCGGCTGCTGCGCTCCGACGAGCGGTACCTTCTCGAGTGAGGCATCTGCGCGGACGACAGACAGCGACCGCTACGTCAGGCAACTGCGAGAGGCTGCGCTTCGCTGCGGTTCTGACTTCCAGCTTAAGTTCCCCTCTTCGCGCCCACCTCTACTGGCCTCTGCTCTAGCAGCGATGTCTGCAGTTTAAGGGGTTCTGCCTTCTGCAAGGGTCCCCTCCGGTACCTGAAGGAGGCTACAGGAAAGCTGGGGAGGGACTTTGTATATGAGCTTGGAGTGCTAGGTTAAGGGGGAATGGCTTTGAGCTAGAAGAGGGGTGTAATGACAGGACGAGGGGTAAGNCTCCCTGGAGGTGTTCACGGCCAGGCTGGATGTGGCCTTAAGCGACCTGTTCTAGGGGAGGGTGTCCCTCCCTATGGGAACTGGATGATCTTTGAGGTCCCTTCCAACCTAAACCATTCTCTGATTTGAGACTGGAGAGTACAAAGCAATTCTGTACAGNTGGTGAGACACTGGAACAGGCTGCCCAAAGATTTTGTGGATCACAGAATGTGACTGACTTCTGTGATTCTGTGAGGGTGGGGGGGAGGCACTGGAACAGGTTGCCCAGGGAGGCTCTGGATGCTCCCACCCTGGAAGTATTTAGGGCCAGGCTGGATGCAGTTTTGAGCAACCTGGGCTGGTGAGAGCTGTCTCCCATGGCAAGCAGGGGGCAGGAACTGGATGATCTTTAAGGTTCCTTCCAACCCCAAGTATTCTGTGATTGTCTCTTTAAAGTAAAGTACTTCCCAGGTAGGAGAGAAGCATCACCGACTAAAACTGAAGGTGAAAGGGAGCTCAAAATATCACCAGTACAAGGCTCAAAGTCCTTGTGCCTCAGTACTGCAGACACTGAAGTAGGCAGCTCCCAGGTTCACTCCCATCTACACTCCAACTACAAGCAGGGAGGGCCCTTTCCATCTGTGAAGCAGTAATGAAGCCTTGCAGACCCTACCTCAGAGGGAAGGAGCAATCAACCTCTGCCTCTCTGGTGGGACATGAAAGTCAAAAGCAAAGGAGAAAATCCCTCAGCAAGATGGCAACCTCGGATGCCAGCCCTGAAGGGCTGGCTGGCAGGACATCATGGTTTCCCACCCCACGTCTCTAAGCTGCTCCCCACCCGCGTTTCTGATTACACATCTCAATTTGTCTCATCCCCACGGGCACGACGATGGAGCTCCCTTTGTCCATAGGCCTCCCACCGGCCATTTTCTTCTCCCCCAAAAGCTGCACTCAGCACCCCGGCTGCCTGCCGTACCCGCACCCACACCGCGGGTAGGGCTGCCTGAAGGGAGAACCGGCCCCGGTGAGGCACTGACGTGGGGGAATGGATTCGTCTCACTAGAGCAAGGCGGGGCTCTGCGGGACCACCCGCGGCTCTCCCCGGTTTGGCAGTAGCCACCGGGCCTCGCCCACAGCGGGCACCGAGCGCAGCCTCTCATTAACGACAGCGTGTGAAGGCGGCGCTGGCGGCCCGCCAAGGCCGGGCCTCTCGCTGCAGCAGGCGAAGCCCGCCGGGGCGTTCCGCGGCGGGTCTGGAACCGGTTTAGGGACGATGATGGCGGCGGCGCTCGCTGCCCTGCTCCGCGGCCGCCGAATGGGGCCTCCCCCGGGCGGGGGGGCCGCGCCGAGCGCCAGAAGTGGAAGCATCGCCGCCTGCCCGTGAAGCGGAGGCCGGCGCCCGGAGAGTGGGAGAGACCGAGTCCGCAAGATGGGGCAGCAGGTGGGCAACCTCCCGCGCCGGTGCCACAGGGCCCGCTCGGAGCCTCCGCAGGCCATCCGGCCCCGCCAGTAACCCCGCCATCACCGGAAACGGGCGGGCCGCCGAGCTATGGCCTTAGCCGCACCAAGAGTCGCCGATCCCGGACCTACTCCGCGCGGCTCCAGGCCACCCCCGCCAGCCACGAAGGCCGCGGCCTACCCCAGCCCCGCCCCTGCCGCACCCCGTTCCGCACCGTTCTCGCAGCCAGCCCGGTTCGCTTGTCCCACAGGAAATCCGTGATGGCGGCCGTGGGTCCCCGGGAATCCCGGGTCCCGCTCCAACTGCTCCGGCTCCGCCGCTCGCCGCCGCGCCGCACCCTACCGCCGATCCGGGTCCCCGCAAGGCCGCGCACAGCTCGCCGCGGCGACGCGCACGTACGTGCGTACCCCGCAGACACGCACGCGTTGCGTCATACGGCGGTGGGACCGGAGGGCGGGGCCGGAGGCGGGGCCGAGGGCAGGGATCAGGGCGGGGCCGCTGGGCGGGGCCGTGTCCACTGCCTTCGCCCCGCCCGCCGTGGGGTCCCGCGCCGCTGCCGCCGCCGCCGCCGCCCGGGCCTCGATGCTCGGCGCGCTGCTGCTCCGGTGTCACCGGCGCCTCCTCGCTGGCAGCGGGGCCCGGCCGCCGCGCTCTCGTTAGAGTGTACGCAACAGGCGGGCGCCGGCGGAGCTGCGAGTGCCAGTGAAGGAGCACGACCGGTGACCGAGCGGCTGGGGGCGGCGAGCGAGCGCCTGCCTGCCCGGGGCTGGGCATGAGCGGCGGGGCGGCGGGCAGGGTGCCCGGGCAAGGGCGTTTGAAGGAAACGTGAGGCGCGGCGGCGGCGGCAGCAGCGGCGGCGGCGGCGGCGGCATGGACGCGGCGCCGAGCCGGAGCCCCGAGGCGCTGGAGAAGCCGCCGGTGCTGGACGGGGAGGCGGCGGGCGCGGCCCCGGCCTCGTCGGCGGCAACGGAGCAGATCGTGGCGGAGGGCGAGGCGGCAGCGGCGAGCACGTTCGTACAGCGGCAGCTCGGGGCCATGCTGCAGCCCGCCGTGAACAAGTTCTCGCTGCGCATGTTCGGCAGCCACCGGGCCGTGGAAATCGAGCGGCAGCGGGTGAAGTCGGCCGGTACCTGGATCATCCACCCCTACAGCGACTTCAGGTGGGACCCGGGCCCCGCGCCCGCCCCGGCCCCAGCGTCACCGCCCCGGCCCCGCCGCTGTCCCTGGTGCTGATGCTTCTCCTTCGCCCGCCCCGGCCCCGCCGCCAGCCACCGGCAAGGCAACAAGTGACGGGTGTCGGGGCTCCGCACCGGGCCAGGGAGACGCGATTCGCCACCGCGGCGGAGCGAGCCGCCGCCAGGCCGGCATCCCCTGGTGGCCCAGCCCCTTGCTCGTTCTCGGGCTGCCCCGCTCCCGGTCCCACGGTCGTCCTCGCTTCGCCTCAGCCCCACACCCGCGGCGCACCCTCCGGGCCGGGGCCAGCCCAGCGAGTCGGGGAAACCCGCGGGGCTGCCTGGCCATGCTCTCTCGCACACCTTTCCTTTCCCCTGCTCGATGCTGATTTGGTTTCCACGTCCGCTGAGGAGTTGCCCGGTGCCCACGGGGACGCAGGGCCCATGGGCTGCCCGCGGAGCTGGCCTAGCCCAGGCTCTGTCTCCACAGCTCCGGGAGCTGCTGGAACAGGGCAGGACACTCAGCAAGGAGCTGGGTCTAGCTCATGGTGTCACCGGGATCAGAGGGAGAGCTCGGGGATGGATGATGTGGGAGGAACTGAGTGTCACGGGGATGTTGAGTCATATAGGGTGGGCTTTCTGCACGGGGGATGAAGCTGCCAGGCAGTCATCTCCTGCAGGAAGCTGTGACACGGCTGATGTCCCCAAGCCGGGCAAAGCACCCCTCAGCAGGGACAGCACCTGGCAGACAGGGAACCATGGGTTCCTGGCACCTGTAGCCATCTGCCCTCACTGCTGGGCCCCAGTCTGCCAGGCATGCTGACTCCCCTGTGCTGTTCCACCACAACGCTGAGGGCTGTGAGCCCTCGGAGCCTTTTTCCTGGGCGAGCTGACCCAAAGTTTGTGAGCCTGAGTTTGGCAGGAGCAGCCCTGGCAGTCGGTAGCCTGCGCTGAAGGTGACATGAAGCAAGCTGGCAGGTACACAGCTGGCAGGGTTGTGCCTGTCTTTATCACATTATGGGGATACATAAAGGGCATTGAGACCAGGGCCCTGCATGTTCTGCCTGGCACAGAGGACAGGGCCTGCCCTAAAGAGCTTAAAGCCTAAATCTGACTCAAGAGCTCCCAGCAGGCTCAGGCAGCTGTGGGGGGCAGGTGATTTCCCTGCTCAGTGTGTGGCGTTTCTTGGGCCACAGCATGGACATGTAGGAGACAACTGCTCATCCAGGTCAGGCCTCTTCTGCCTTGGCTGGAGTCTCCTTGCCTGCCCCAGCAAACCTCGGCCATGGGCAAGAAAGTGTTAATTTTTGCCAAGCTCCTCAGCACTGGAGGAGCTCCCTGGGGACGGGGTGCCCCCTCCCTGCCAGGCTCTGGTGCTCTCTCACTGAAGAAGCCTCACGTGGTGCCACAGCTTCTCCTCCCTCCTCTTCCCAGTCACCCACAGGAAGCCCAGTAGGTGCCTGTGCCCCACTGAGGACACAGGATACAGAGCAGCCGCAGGCATCTTGTCACATGCAAGGGCCAGTTTGGATCCACGAGGCAGTAAAAAAGGTGCCCTGAGGTCACCTTTGGAGATTTGGGTCCATACCAACCAGCAGAGCAGGGGCTAACAGGGGCACATGAAAGTGGGAGCTGGACTTGCTATTCTAGGTAGCCCACAGAGGCTTTGAGCAGGGCAGCAGAGGAGACCACGAGGCTGTCACAGAAGCTGTCACAAGGCTCCTGAAGAAAGGCATTACAGGAGATTGTGTGAAGGAAAACATCCCAGCCACATTTGCATGTCAATGGAGATGCTGAATTTCATGACATAACCAAATGTTATAGCTGCTGCCTGGTGCCTCTTGGCTTTTCCTCCAAAGCCTCTCTAAGCTTGTCCACTCTCAGAGAAAGGAGGTGGATTAAGAGGTCCTGCAGGCTGTGTGGCTTCTGCCCAGCACTCACAAGTAGTCCCTTTGGGGTTGGATGTGTTCCTCCCACCTTTCCCCATGCTGATGCCTCTTGTCTGTCCTTGCCTGGCTGCTACAATCCCAACCAGCCTCCTGGTCCTTCAGTCCCTGGGCTGCCCCAGGAGCTCGGCGCTGGGTTTGCATAACCAGCAAAGCTGATTCCAAATCCTGCTAAGCCAGCCCAGGTGCTGGTGGGGAGCTGGCAGGCAGCAGGGAGTTCCAGGGAGTGAAGCTCACATCCTCCCCGAGTTTTCCCCAGGGCAGACACCAAGTTTGAGGTGCAGGTTATATGTCATGCCCACAAGGTGAGTGAGAAGCAACAGCCAAGCTCCGTTCTTACACATAGAGGGCAACACTTGCTCCCCCAACCCCTTGGCCCTGCTCTGCCTCAAAGCCACTGCAGAGCTGCTCCTCTCTGCACAGTTGCCCTTGCACAAGTCCCAGCCAAGCAGCAGGGTCTTAGCCATGTGCTTGGGCAGCACGTGTGCCCGTGTCCTGAGTGCCCATCTCTCCACAACCTGTTGGACTTAACTTCAACCCCGGGTTTGCTTTCTAACCAGCTGTGTCCTGTGTCTCCCCACTTCTCCTTGCTCCATTCCATTCCCTATGGTTCCTCCCTGCAGGTTTTACTGGGACCTGATCATGCTGCTCCTGATGGTGGGGAATTTGATCATCCTGCCTGTGGGCATCACCTTCTTCAAGGATGAGAACACCCCTCCCTGGATCGTTTTCAACGTCCTTTCGGATACTTTCTTCTTGGCTGACCTGGTGCTGAACTTCCGGACGGGCATTGTGGTGGAGGACAACACAGAGATCATCCTTGACCCCCACACCATCAAAATGAAGTACCTGAAGAGTTGGTTCCTGGTTGACTTCATCTCCTCCATCCCAGTCGACTACATCTTCCTCATCGTTGACCTGGAGACCCAGGTGGATTCTGATGTCTACAAGACAGCTCGAGCCCTGCGCATCGTCCGCTTCACCAAGATCCTCAGCCTGCTGCGCCTGCTGCGCCTCTCCCGCCTCATCCGCTACATCCACCAGTGGGAGGAGGTGAGAACCTTCTGGGGGGGTCCACGGCCAGGGCCTCAGGCTGGGTCAGGGTGTGGCTAGCTGGAGAGTAAGGGTTCAGAAGGCTGTTCTGGGAAAAGTTTCTCTGTAGCTCTTCTCTTGCCCAGATCTTCCATATGACCTACGACCTGGCCAGCGCTGTGGTGAGGATCTTTAACCTCATCGGCATGATGCTGCTGCTGTGCCACTGGGACGGCTGCCTCCAGTTCCTGGTGCCCATGCTGCAAGACTTCCCTGAGGACTGCTGGGTCTCCATCAACCACATGGTGGTGAGTGCCCCAGGCAGGGGTGATGTTGCCCACGCATCTACGATGGGAGGAGAGGATTTGGCTGCACATCTCATCCTCTGAGGCTGGAGCTGCCTGGATCCATGCACTGCCGAGCAGCACCTCTCTGCCCACAGCTCAGTGACAGCTGGTAGATGGCTTAGAGGGAATCTCTGCATCACCTTCCCACCTCTCTCCACCTGGCTGCTGCTGGAGCCAGAACAGCCTGGGGATTCCATCGTGCCCTGCCAGGAGGGAACAAGGCTGAGGGGCTCCTACCACCTCCCCAGAGCAGAGACTGGTGCAGGCTCAGGGCTTCCCACAGTCCCCTATGCCTCCTCCTGGAGCAGAGCTCTGCCATTTGAGTTTGGACACATCAGAAACCTTTTCCTTGCTGTGGGTCTGCACTACCTGGCTCGGGGAGGGGGGACTGAAGGGCTCAGCCCAGCAGCTTCTTCCACAGGCCCCCAGCGCAGCTGTTCCCTTGTCTGCAGAACGACTCCTGGGGGAAGCAGTACTCGCATGCCCTCTTCAAGGCCATGAGCCACATGCTCTGCATTGGCTACGGCCAGCAGGCACCCGAGGGCATGACCGACGTCTGGCTCACCATGCTCAGCATGATCGTGGGGGCCACCTGCTACGCCATGTTCATCGGCCACGCCACCGCCCTCATCCAGTCACTGGATTCCTCCCGGCGCCAGTACCAGGAGAAGGTCAGTGGCGTGGGGTAGTGAGTGCCTGAGAAGTGGGGAAAGAGGCCCTGCCACGAGAGGCTCCAGCTCCAGAACTAGCTCAGCCCAGGCTGCCCAGCCCTGCAGATTCCTGCCCTGTTCTGTGCCTTTGCCACTCACCTGGGGAGGGGGTGTGTGGGGGGGTGCCAAGCTGCCCCTTTGCATAGGTGCCCACTTCATGAGGCTGGCTTCATCCTAGCTCAGCGAGGCCCCATCCTGGCCTCTGCATTCCAAGTGTAAAAGGGTGCCATGCTCTACCCTGCTGGTGTGGCCTTTGGGACAGGGCCCTCGAGCAGGGACAGCTGCATCCCAGCTCTGACATCAGCTGCTTCTCATAGCTGAGGAGAGGGGAAGCGTCGGGCAGCCATGCCCCTGGCCTTGGCGCAGCACAGCTCATTTCGGTATGGCCCCGTGTGGCCCTGCCTTGTCCCCACAGTACAAGCAAGTGGAGCAGTACATGTCATTCCACAAGCTGCCAGGGGACACACGCCAGCGGATCCATGAGTACTACGAGCACCGCTACCAGGGCAAGATGTTTGACGAGGAAAACATCCTGGGGGAGCTCAGCGAGCCGCTCAAAGAGGTAAGGGCAGGCACCCCAGTGGAGGAGGAAAGGTCAATGTTTGCTGGAGTCAAGCTCCACGAGGTCTCTGCTGACCTGCTCCTCACCCACAGGAGATCATCAACTTCAACTGCCGCAACCTGGTGGCCAACATGCCCCTGTTTGCCAACGCGGACCCCAACTTCGTGACAGCTATGCTGACCAAGCTGCGCTTCGAGGTCTTCCAGCCCGGGGACTTCATCATCCGTGAGGGCACCGTGGGCAAAAAGATGTACTTCATCCAGCATGGAGTGGTCAGCATCCTCACCAAGGGCAACAAGGAGACAAAGCTGTCTGATGGCTCCTACTTTGGTGGTGAGGCTGGGCTGGGGAACATGGAGAGCAGAGAGGAGCGAGAGCTGCTGCGGGGCAAGAGCTTGGGCATTCCTGACGCTTTTGCCTGCTGCACCCTCTGCCCATCCCCTCTTGCTTTGTGCCAAAGGCTTGGCATCCACCTCACAGTGGGGCTCAGAAGTCTACCACCCCTCCTTCTATGGAGTACCTTGTCCAGCAAACTGCTTCAGAGGGACCAGCAGCCAGAGCCCTGAATTCTGGCTGACTTGGGCAGAGGGGGCAGCCACTCACCTCAGCTCTGGTTGGAGTGGGGTTCAGAGCAGAGCACCTGAGCACAGGTTTGGGAGAGAAAGGCACCAGGCAATCACAGCAGCCATATCCAGGGATGTCTCCACGGCCTTGGGAGGGAGGAAGAGGCTGTGCCTGGCTGAGGGCACAACCGTGGCTGTCCGGACTGCTGGGTCTGTCGCTCCTCCCGAGTCATGCTCCGTTTCTGTGCAGGCAGTGGCAGTGACAGGCAGTCCTGTTCCCGCTCTGCTTGCTGTCGTCTGGGAAGGCTGTTGGGAAGGGGAGGGATGACACCTGACACCCAAACCTGTCTGCCTGCAGAGATCTGCCTGCTGACACGGGGCAGGCGGACGGCCAGCGTGCGAGCCGACACCTACTGCCGCCTCTACTCCCTGTCGGTGGACAACTTCAACGAGGTGCTGGAGGAGTACCCCATGATGCGCAGAGCCTTCGAGACAGTGGCCATGGACCGCCTGGACCGCATAGGTGAGGAGCAGCCCCTGGGCACAGCATGGCTGCCTCCGTGCCTGCTCCCAGGGGCTACAGAACCCCAGCACCATGGGTGGTCGTATTGTGGACCCTGTTGATTGTGGCACCCTGGCCTCATAGGTGCCCAGCAAGGAAGATGAGAGGGAGCATAGAGAAGGAGCCTGCCTCCAGGATCCCTCTCTCCTCCCAGGCAGGATCTGGGTGATGCCATTTGGGTGGCTTCCCAGCAGGGTCTGTCACCCTGCACATGTATCTGCACTGCCTGGCACTGCCAGCTGCTTGTCCTCCATCCCCATCACCTGGAAAGGGCAAGCAGGATTCCAACCTCCAGGCCCCAGCTTGTGGAGCCAGGACTCCTTTGTTTTATCCCTGCATCTCCTCCTGCCCCAGCCTGCATCATCCCCTGGGTTTTGCTTTCCTTTAGCACACCAGTGAGGTTCTACTGTCCCCTTCCCACTGCCACACTGCCCTTCCTGGTATCCCCAAAAGCCAGCTCCCAGGGTCGGTGACACTGCTGCCTCCCTCCCAGGGAAGAAGAACTCCATCTTGCTCCGCAAGCGAGCTGAGCACAGCTCAGGGCCCATGAACACTGAGATGGTCCAGCAGATCGTGAAGCACGACCAGGACGTGGCCCACAACATCCAGGACCTGCAGCAGATGGCCATGGGCCGGGAGCTGAGCGGCAAGCCGGTGATCTGGGAGCCGCTGGTGCACGCTCCCCTGCAGACAGCTGCTGCCACCACCAACGTGGCCATTGCCTTGACTCACCAGCACAGCCTGCAGGCCCACATCTTCCTGCCGCCCTCCTCCATCTCCAGCCCCCTCTCCCCCGAGGCCACGCTGCTCACCAAGCAGGTGCGCAGGTCCCAGCCCAGCCTGGGGGGCTCCCGACCCTCCTCTGTGAGCTCCCCGTCGGGGGTACAATCTCACCTCCAGACGCCCGCCGCCGGTTCGCCTTCCTCCCCCATGGTCCAGTCCCAGGTGTCCCTGGAGAGTGGGGCCCAGAGACCAAGCCACGGGGCACAGCCCCCGCCACGCACGGCACAGAAGGGAGATCTGCCAGCCCCGGCCAAGCAGCCCCCGGGAGGCTCCCAGCCCCAGCTCTCCAAGTCCCGTGGCGCCTCGGTCTCCACCTCGCTGCTGCAGCAGGCGGCAGGGGCTCCGTCCCCCAGCTCGGAGCAGGCAGTGCCGGCGGCGGGGAGAACGCTCCACTACAGCTTGTCCCGAGCCACCGGCTCCCACATCTCCCTTCTGATGCAGCCCCAGCAGCTGGTGAAGCACAGGAGCATCCAGGGCCTGCCGGTGGGGAGGCTCACCCAGGACGTCCGACTCCTCTCCGCCTCCCAGCCTTCCCTTCCCAACAAAGTGTCCCAGCAAGCCGACGGCAGCTCCTTGCAGCAGGGCAGGAAATCTGCGGGGAACCTGGCCCGCAGGTCCTCTCCCTCGGTAGCTGGACTCCTCGCCAAGCCATGTCCGGGGACCCCAGGCCAGCCAGCACACCCACAGCAGATGCCTTCAGGATCTCTGGCTCAATCCAGCCGCTCAGTGGCAGGAGCATCCACCCCCCAGTCCCCAGCCTCCACGTCCAGGCAGGCAGCAGGTCCCTCCCGCAAGGGCTCCGTGGCTTTCAGCCCCGAGGTGGAAACAGGGAAGCCCAAACTCCCATCCAACATGTGAGTCCCTGGTGGCACCTGTGGACAGGCAGGAGGGACCTGGGCACTCCGGCAGCAGAGGTGGCAGGACAGGCAGAGCACCTGGCAAAGGCCCCAAAGCCCTGGCTGTGTCAGAGGGAAGATGAGGTGAGAGGCAGCATCCAAGGCCGTGGCCTGGATGCTCTGGGCATGGGGACATGGCAGGGACAGGTGTGGGGCAGCCCCAGAGCTGGCCCTGCTGGATGAGGAGGGTCTGCTGACTGCCCTCAGGGGGAGCCTGCCTGGGCTCTCCTGTCCTTGCTCCATCACCATCTGTCTGAGTCTCACCCTCCTCCTGGAGGCAATGGGGTGGGTCAAAGCCCTCACCCAAACTCTGTCCTCCCTTGGGAGCTTGGCTCCCTACAACTGCTCAATGGGGCTGGGCTGCCCCACACCCTGCTCTTACATCCCATGGCCTCTCCTTGGGGCCAGGCCGGTGCTGGTGGCTCCTCCAGTTTGTCCTCTGCCACAGCTGTGGCCACCACTTGCCCAACTTAATCCCCAGAAAGCTCTGCCCAGTGCCTTTGCTTTTCAGGAGAGAAAGGAGAGGCAGCCTCCCGGGGCCCACTGCTAAAGGAAGAATGGTGAGGCTGGGGCCCCAGGTGGGGTCTCCCCAGGCAAGCAGGGCACAGGTATCCAGAGCCAGTGGGGCCATGTCCCCTGTGCCTGAGGCCCTGGCAGGTCCCTTGGGGCACAGTACCAGGACCTGGGGTCCCAGGCAAGGTCTCCCTTGTGTGCCAAGTGGTGGAGATGAGCATCCCACTGAGCAGCCCCCAGATGCCTCTTCCTGGCTTGGGGGAACATCCTGCCTTAGAGGGGCTGGGTCAGAATGTGCTGCCAGGCAGGGCTCTGCCCCCCCCCACATCCAGGCACTGCAGCCAGGACCCTTGCCATGCTCTGTCAAGGGTGCAGTCCCGGGAGGATCTCTCTTGTCTGTGGCTCCAGGAGGATGTTCAGAGGGGGCAGCCCCCACTGCCTGCAGCTCCTGAGAGGGTGCTCAGCCTGGGCTCTGCTGCCCTCCTGCCCTGCGGTCCAGTTTCCAGACTGCCTGGACATGCTTGGCAGCAGCATCACAGCAGATAAAAGAGTGTCACGAAGAGATGCTAACCCCAGGCAGTGCCTGGGTGACGCGTGGGGCCGTGGAGCTGCTTCCCCTTGGTTTCTGTGTGCGAGGGCAGGGGGGGCAGGGATCCCCCGTGGCCAACCCACGTAGCCCCTCCGGAGCCAGTAGTCAGCAATGTGTGTTCGAGTCGTGGCTCTGCTGAGCAGCTGAGCTCTGCTTACAGTGTCGCTTTGGGCCAACCACGTTAAACAGTCCCGGTTTAGAGTAGTGTCCCCTCCCGCCCCCGCTGCTGCGCTGCACAAGCTGCTTCCCACCACTGGAGTCAGGACCCTTGGCTTGTACTTGTGCCCTGCCTGAGCTCCGGCGCAGCTGGTGAGGGTCTTCTTCCATGTGGTACTTCTTCAAGTGAGGTCTTCAGTTCTCCCCTCTTGCGTTTGAGGGCGTCGGGACCAGTCCATCCCGCAGGGCTGCTGGCGGAGCCCACCCTGCAGGGCACGGCAGCCCGGCAGGAGTCCTGCCAGTGTGCCCGTCCAGGAGGGGATGCCCAGCACTGCCTTTTTATCACAGGTTTCAGCTCCCCTTCTCTGCCCACCCCAACCCCAACTCCCGTGCTCCATCCCCATGGTTGGTGTCTCCCTGGCAGCCCCTCGGGAAGGGGTCTGCAGCCGGGCCGCGTAGTCAGAGGTTCCCGGGCCGTGTTTACACTGTGTGATGTAGATGTTTAGCTGTCATCCTCGGTGTGTGTCCCCGCAGAGCACTCCGGCCAGCCCCGGGCGGCACCCAGCGCAGCTCCGCTGCTGCCAGCTGTGCCACTGGTGCATCCTCCCCACACCGCAGCCCCATGCCTGGAGCCAGAGCCACCTTCTGCTCCCGTCACTGCCGTGGTGGGTCCTACCCTGAGCTGTGCCTGCTTGTGGCCCCATCCCAGCGGGGAGGCAAGAGGGGGTGGCTGGAGGGGCTGGGGGGGGGGAGTGCTGGCCCGGGCACGCGTTGTCTCTGTGGCATAGGTGGGCACTAAGTCTAGCCACCAAAGACCAATGATCCTTCTTCNAGAGGGGGTGGCTGGAGGGGCTGGGGGGGGGGAGTGCTGGCCGCGGGCACGCGTTGTCTCTGTGGCATAGGTGGGCACTAAGTCTAGCCACCAAAGACCATGATCCTTCTTCACTCTTGCACTCACAGCAGCTGATGTACAGAGCTTGTAGGTTTCATATTGCAGAGGATTTAAAGGCGTTTTTTTAATTTTTGGTCGTTGTACATAATGGATTTAAATAATAAAGAGAGATTCCGAGCTGGTCTCTGGGGGGGAGGACTCCTTCGGTGCCACCCTGCCCTCAGGGACAAAGACAGCAGTAGAGGAGGTGCTGTAGTTTCCCTCTTACTGAAGAGCTGCATCTGATCCCTCTGCATCTGATTCCCAAGGATCAGTCCTGTTCAATATCTTTATTGATGATCTGGATGAGGAGATGGAGTCCAGCAGCAGTAAGTTTGCAGCTGGCACCAAGCTGGGAGCAGGAGTGGTGCTGGTGGAGGGTAGCAAGAGCCCTGCAGAGGAACCTGGCCAGGCTGGATGGGTGGGTAGAGGCCAAGGGGATGAGACTGAGCAAGGCCAAGGGCAGGGTTCTGCACTTTGGCCACAACAACCCTAAGCAGCTCCAGGGTGGGGCCAGAGTGGCTGAGAGTAGGCAGGCAGAGAGGGCCCTGGGGGTGCTGGTAGAGAGGAGCTGCAGAGGAGGCAGCAGTNCGAGGGGGACACAGTCTCAAATTGTGCCAGGGGAGGTATAAGCTGGATGTTAGGAGGAAGTTGTGCCCAGAGAGAGTGATTGGCATTGGAATGGGCTGCCCAGGGAGGTGGTGGAGTCTCTGTCCCTGGAGGGGTTCAAAAGAAGACTGGATGAGGCACTTTTTGCCATGGTCTAGCTGACTGGATAGGGCTGGGTGCTAGGTTGGACTGGATGAGCTTGGAGGTCTCTTCCAGCCTGGAAGATTCTATGATTCAAAGCCAGCAGCAGCAGCAGCAGCAGCAGGGGCATCCTCAGGAGCCTCTCCTCAGCCCTGCAGTGGCAGCGCAAAGGCAACAGGTCCTCTCCCGCCCACCTCCAGGGAGATTAATGTTTAATCTTTGCCTGTTTTCCCCTCCCATCTCCTTTCATTAACCTGGGGGGGGTGGGGGGAGGGGGATGTTTGATGCCTGATTGCAGAGCAGGCTCTAGGTATTAACTAGATTAAATGAAGGTCGTGCAGTGCATGGTGGGCTGGGGGTGCCCCAGCCGTGCCAGCTGGGTTGTTTGCATCGCACAGCCCCACATGGCACTGCCAAAGTGCCTGCCACAGGTCTGGGGGGCACAGCTTTGCTCTGATTGCCCCCTTCCTCGGCAGCTCCTGCCACGGCACCATTAGCATGGCACAATTAGCATGGCACAGAACATGAGCACAGGCAGCCCCACGGTGCCCTGCCTGTTCTCCCCACAGCAGCCCCTGACTGCAGGATGCTGGTGGCAGCCCAGCGAGAATTAGGCTCTGTGACACACGATGAGATCAGAGCTGATTAGTGGTTTCTTTCTAATTTGATTATTTCAGATTAGACTGAAGCCAGCCTAATTAAGAGTGCGTGTAGACTACCAGTCCCCCTGGCCCAGCACCCTGCTGGAGGGCCAGGCTGAGCTGCCAGCACCAGGGTCTGGCTCTGTTTGGCCAGCGAGCCGCTGGGCAGGGCACACTGAGGCTGCCCGAAGTGAAAAGAGCATTTTCTTGGAAATACAATTCCAGGCTGTGTGGCTCATGCTCAGCTGTGATTTGCCATCTGCTCGGGCAGAGCTGGGGCTGGAGAGGAGACGAAGTGACCTACTGGCTTCCAGCGTGTCCCAGGGCAAGAACCCTGTCCCAGCAGAACCCTGTTGCCTGCCTGGGCGTGAAGACACAGCCTGGTGCGGCTGCAGCAGCCTCAGCTCTTGTGTGGGGCACCTGGCTGGGAAGTGAGGGTGGTCCTGCCCCACGACCTCGCGTTCCTGGCTGTCAAAATGGCGAGAGGTGGGGGGCGGGGGATTAGCAGACGGTAGGGTAGAGATTGATTAACCCGGGGTTAGCTGAGATTAGGGGATTGCGGCGGCTAAACGGGAGCTTGCCAATCAGCGGCGCGGGCAGCGGGGAGGGAGCTGTGCCCATCCAGAGGGTGCTCAGCTCCGCTGGGCGGTGGCCATGGGGATGGCAGAGCACCCCCACCCCGCACCGGGGATCTCGCCTACAGGCCAAGGAGCACGGAACACCCAATCCGCACCGCATCCTGCCCGCCACCTTCATCCCCTCCTTACACTGCTCACTACCCTGCACCCCCTCAGCTCCCCGCACCCCCCACGCCCTTCGGCCGCTCCCCGGGCCCCACCCGCGCCCCCTCCCCCGCGTTCCGGCCTCGCACTCGCTCGATTCGCTGTCTCCACCAATCGTCCGACTCGGTCCCGCCCTCTCCGTGCTTCTATTGGCTTAGCTTCTTTGGGCTCATCCTCATACGATAGAGCGGACCAATGAGCGTGGACACCGGTCAGGGACAGAGGCTGGCTCCGCCCCCGAGCGGGGCACGCCGGGAGCTGTAGTCGAGCGGCCGAGAGGCACCAGCCGCCTCCGCTGTCCCGGACTACGTGTCCCGGCGAGCCCCGCGCCCGGCTGCGGGGCGGAGCGGCCTCAAAAGGCCGGGCGGCAGGCCTGGGACGTGTTCTTGGTCAATATGAGCGGTAGCGGCGGCGAGCGGGAAGAGTTCATGCGTTTCTTCCCTCAGATCGTCCGCGATCTGACGGAGGACGGCGTAGGGCACCTGGAGGTGGGCGACGCCGTGGCCCGGCTGCAGAAGGTGAGAGAGGTCCCAGGGGCTGGAGCGCGGCGGGCAAGGGATCGCCCGCTCCCGACTGCCCGCCACTCTCTGCCCGCCACTCTCTGCCCGCAGGTGCTGGAGTACAACGCTCCCGGCGGGAAATGCAACCGCGGGCTTACGGTGCTGGCAGCCTTCCGGGAGCTGGCGACTCCCGCGCAGCAGGACCCGGAGAGCCTCCGGTGCGCCCTAGCCGTGGGCTGGTGCATCGAGCTGGTGAGAGCCAGGGAGGAGGGCGGCCCCACAGAGTTCCCCTGGGGAGCCTTCAGCTCCCTAATTCAGCCTCTCGCAGCTCCAGGCCTTTTTTCTTGTGGCTGATGACATCATGGACTCGTCCCTCACCCGCCGGGGACAGCTCTGCTGGTACAGGAAGGTGGGAGCACTCCGGAGGCCTCTGTCTGCTGGGGGAGGACAGTAGGGCCTGTGGGGTCAACATGTTGTGTGACTCCCTCCCTGTCTGCCTGCTGCAGGAGGGGATCGGTCTGGATGCCATCAACGATGCCTTTCTCCTGGAGTCATCTGTCTACAGGCTGCTGAAGAAGTACTGTGGGGAACGTCCCTACTACCTGCACCTCTTGGAGCTGTTCTTGGAGGTGAGCCTGGCCCCAACCTGCCCTCCTGCAGAGCTGCCTTGGCTCAGGGGCTCCAGGCTGCTGCTGGGAGTTTGACAGCTTGTGGCTTTCAAACAGTCCCTTAAGCTCCTGGGGTCCCACCAGATGCAAAACCTGCCTTCAGACTCGAACTGGAGCTGCATTTGGGCTTGGGGCTTCATTGCACTGTTGGGACTCTCCTAGGGGACTGTGTGAATAAATCACAGAATCTTAGACCTGTTTTGCTTGGAAAGGCCCTCCCAAGATTAGCCCAACACTACCATGGCCATTAAACCATGTCCCCCAAGTGCCATGTCCACACATTTCTTGAGCACCACCTCCCTGGCAGCCTGTTCCAGTGCCTGAACCACTCTTGCAGGAAAGAAATTTTTCCTCATGTCCAACCTAAATCTCCCCTGGCACTACCTCAGGCTACCCCCTCTCACCACCTGATACTGGGGAGAAGAGACCAGCCCCTACCTGGCTCCAACCTCCTTTCAGGGAGTTGTAGAAAGCAATGAGGACTCCCCTGAGCCTCCACTTCTCCAATCCTTCCTTTCAGACTGGCTACCAGACTGAGTTGGGGCAGGCACTGGACCTCATCACTGCTCCCATTTCCCAGGTGGATTTGAGTCGCTTCAGTGAGCAGAGGTAAGAGGCAGGAGGGCACAGAGGTGCCAGCCCTGTGGTGGCAGAGTGGCTCTGCTTGCTGTCCCTTCTGGGCCGTGTAAGAGGGGCAGTGATCACTGAAGCTCTGCTGACGCCTGCCTGGCTCTGTGCAGCAAGTGTGGCTCCCACTGCCAGAGCTCAAGGACTGGTTTGCAGGGAGATGCTGCTCTTCTGCTGGCCCTGGTGGGAGGGGAAGGCCTGGGCTTTGCCACTGAGCCTGGTGCCTCTGCCACAGGTACAAGGCAATCGTCAAGTACAAGACAGCCTTCTACTCCTTCTACCTGCCTGTGGCTGCTGCCATGTACATGGTGAGTCTCAGGAGTGGCCCAGCCCTCGGCACAAGGCTGCTGAGGAGAGCAGGAGAGGAGGAAGGTTGGGAGAGATCAGAAGTCAGGGTGGAAGGCAGGTACTGGAAGGCTTTGTTCCTCTCTTCCCTCTTCTTAGACTGGTATTGACAGCAGGGAGGAGCACGACAACGCCAAAGCCATCTTGCTGGAGATGGGAGAGTTCTTTCAGATCCAGGTAGGAGGAGGGTCCCTGTCCCTTGGTGCTTCTGAGACGCTGGGTGTGGCACTCGGTGCATTTTCATCTCCACACAGGACGATTACCTGGACTGCTTTGGGGACCCAGAGCTGACAGGGAAGGTTGGCACTGACATCCAGGACAATAAATGCAGCTGGCTGGTGGTGGAGTGTCTGCGCCGGGTCACGCCCGAGCAGAGGCAGCTCCTGGAGGTAGTGCCAGCAGGTTACAAACGCCCCTGGAGACTGGGAGAGGTTGGGGGGGTGGGTGGGTTCCCTCCTCGAGGACCTGCTGCTGTGAAGCCATGAGCTGCACTGCGCTTCTGCCCCGGCTGTGAGCAGGTGGCAGCAGGGAGGACGAGAGGTGACTCCTGCCACGTTTTGCAAGGGCAGTGGTTGTGAGCTGGCACTCGGCCTGATTTCTGGTGTCTCCTCAGGACAACTATGGCTGTAAGGAGCCCGAGAAGGTGGCAAAGGTGAAGGAGCTCTACGAGACGCTGGGCATGAGAGCTGCTTTTCAGGAGTACGAGGAGAGCAGCTACCGGCGGCTGCAGGAGCTGATCCAGAAGCGTGCTGGCCGCCTCCCCCCGGAGGTCTTCCTGAGCCTGGCTCGGAAGATTTACAAGCGGCAGAAGTGATGGAGGCGAAATGCCTGTGGACTGCTTGCCCTTTGCTAAGGCGCCTGGTAGGCTTTGTGCCCCAGGCTGCAGCTGCCTGGAGCTGGTCCCTGCACCGCGGGTGGAAACCTGGGGTCTGTCTGTAGACCGTAGGCTGGGGCTGCTGGCGGGGGGGGTTGGGGTCGTAGATCTCGGCCAGCCTTTGCGTCAATAAACATTAAATTATTGCGGGTGTGTCACAAACCGGTGCGGGCTTGAGGCGGGTTGGGAGGAGCGGGGGTTGGATGGCAGCATCCCCGGCGCTTGCGTGACGGGGGTACGGGACCGGAGCGCCGCCCCCGCTGCTTGCCGGGCGAGGCGGAGCTGGGGCTCCTCCCTCCCGCCAGCCGCATTCGCCGCCGCAGCGCGACGAGGTGAGCGGGGCTGGGGCCGGGCTGGGGGGCTCTGGGCAGCCGCAGCAGCAGGGTGGGGAGGGGGCGACTGTAGCCTGGCAGCATCGCCCCCGCCGCGGCGCCGCAGGTCCTCCCGCTCCGGGAGCGGGGGATGGATGCTCGGGGCAGGGTCGAAGCTGCCTGATGGAGACTCGGGCTCTGAGCTGCCCGTTCCCCGGGCGAGGCCGCCGGTAAACGCCCGGGGCCATGACTCTCCCATCGGCGAGGCAGAGCTGGGCAATGCGCAGGCTGCGGTGTGGTTGCCAGGGCTGCGGCAGTCCTGAGCCCGGACATCTCCTTGAGCTGGCTGTGCCCTGGTCTCGGAGCTCCGGCGGTGCCACCCTCCCTTGTCCGGGACTACTCCAGCTGCCATCAAGGGCGTTTTCTCTTTGAGGGCATCTCAGCTGCCTCTGACCCTCAAGACCCCATAGAGGGAATTTGGCCCAGCCACTGCTGCAGCTGCTTGCACCAAGCTCAGGTTGTGCCCTGGGGATCAGCAGCTGGCTCCTGGGTGGACAGGCCTGAACTCAGTGGGGAACTGTGGGGCAAGTCCTCTCTGCTGGGCATGTTCCTGTCTTTCAGCCCTCACACTGGTCCCCTGCTGCCAGCCCTTCCCTTCTCGGTGGCTGCTGCAAGGTCACTGCCATCCTTCTTGCCCTCTCCATTCTGCTACAGGTTTGTGCTGCTGTGTTCTCCCCTGCCCACTGAAAGGCTGTTTGGTGTTTGCAGGGAGCTGGATGGTCTGAAGAGAGGAGCTGTGGGGCTCTCCAAGGAGCCTTGGCACTAACTAGCCAGGCAGCACCATGCTGGCTCCAAAGAAAAGCCTGCTCTGCAACCTCAACCACATCCATCTGCAGCACATCTCCCTGGGGCTGCATCTCTCTCGGCACCCAGAGCTCCAAGAGACTTCTGGCTCCATGGGTGGAGGAGACCAGACCAGCTGCAGCGACTGCCCAGAGAACTATGAGCAAGTGGATGCCAATTCCAACAATCCCTCCTTGAAATGCCGCTGCTGTGAGTCCCACACACAGCAGCTGGTGACGTTGGGTCTCCAGAACCAGGCAGCTCAAGAGGATTTCCCTGGACTGGATGCTGGAGAGGAGGCAGCATCCCCTTGTGATCCCCCTTGTGATCTGGCCTCCTCCACCTCCTCTTCTGTCAGTAGCTGCTCAGATTTCAGCTTGGATGACTCCCCCGTCTCTGTGTACTGCAAGGGCTTCTCCAGAGAAGAGTCCCAATCCCCTCAAAATCAGCCCCATGTCGTTCCTGTAGAAGGTGCCCAGGGTGCCCAGTCGTTGGTTGGCCAGGGGAGGACCCCTGATGGAAGAGATACCAACTGCAACCCCCAAGTGCTCCAGAGACCAGAGGCTCTGGCTGGAGCGAGCCCAGACAGCCTCTGCAGCAGCAACTCTCTTGACTTCCAGTGTGATGAGACCTCTCCCAGTGCGGTGGTGCAGGAAACCATCAGCATCTGTGCTGTCCTCGACCCTAACTGTAATCCGCTCCCTGCCCTTCATGCTTTGCCTCCAGCACCACCCGCACCAGCACGGTGGGATGCCAGTCTGAGCAGAGCTCCTGAGCCACAGCCCCGGGCTGCCAGCGTGCCCCCACCTGTGCCTCCCCGGCCCCGGAGACGGCTGCAGGTTCTCAATGGTCAGAAAGCAGAGCTGCCCCCCCTGCCTGTGCGGCCGGCAGAGCCAGAGCCTGGCTTGGGTAACCTCTGCAAAGACTCGAGCAAGAAGACCATCACCTCCTTCCATGAGCTTGCCCAGAAGAGGAAGAGGAACTCTGCTGGCCCTGCTCTCGCCCAGGCCAGGGCTGACCGCAGCGACTGGCTGATCGTCTTCTCTCCTGACACGGAGCTGCCACCCCCCAGCGAGCTGCTCCCCAGTGCCGCTGGCCAGGAGCCGGCCCGGCCCCAGCTCCAGCACGACTGCCCAGCGAGACCTCCTAGCACCGCACAGAGAGAGGTGACGACGTTCAAGGAGCTGCGGTACCGCAGCGCCTCCAGCAAGCCCAAGGGCCAGCAGGCTGAGGAGCGGGCAGAGCCGGTGCCACCTCAGCCTCCCTCCGCACCTGCCACCTCCCCTCCTGAGATGGCTGTGGGCTGCGACAGCTCGGGCTGGGTGCCACCTGTGCCTCTGGGGGGACAGTTGCTGGCACCTGTGAGCAGCCACCAGCTGAAGAGGAGAAGATCTCGGCCGGGGCTGCAGCCCATTGCAGAGGGGCAGTTGGGGGACGCAGAGGGTGGGCGACTGCCGCTGCGGAGCTGTGTGCCAGGAGAGACAGGGCTGGGCTCTGCCTGCGACAAGGACGCCCTGGCTTGTGGCCTGGGAGGGCCTGGTGGGCACCAGTGGGTGCCAGGGACAGTCAAGAGAGGAGAGAAGACCTGCAAGGAGGGTAAGAGCCTGGCCCTGGTCCTTTCTGCGCTGGGCACGGGGGTGTCGCTCTGGCGGGGAGTGTGCGGGGCGCAGGGGAGGCGTCGTGGCCGCTGCTCAGGCAGGTGCCCTGCTCCCGACTCGGGGACGTTCCTTGCCCCTCGATGCTCCGTGCCGCCCTCCACGGCTCTGGCCAAGCCCGGGAAGGAGCCACTCACGGCCCAGGAGTGCCGAAGGCTGCGGCTCGCCCGGGGCCCGGCTGGCTCCTCCTCACCTCGCCCTGCCCACGGGCTCCTGCCGAGCCTTGCCTCTTCCTCGACCCGCGGGGCCAGGCCCTGGGCGGGCAGCGGGGCCCGTCCCGCCCCGTTCCGCCTGTTGCCCTTCATCCTGCCCCGGCCTCCGGCTCCATGAGCCAGCACGACCCGGCGGGCCTCAGCTCCGCTGCTGCCTGTGGTGAGCGGGACCCGAGGCGGCTGCGGCGGCGACGGAGCACGGCCTGGGCCTTCTCCCGGTGGCTGCGGGGAGCCCCTGCCGCGGCCCTGCCTGACCCCCGCCGCTTCCTCCTCCTCCTCTCTCCAGCCAGGACTTCGCCGTCCGCCGCTGGAGCCGCCGCGGGCGCAGCGCGGCCCGGGGGGGGGAGCGCGGAGGGAGCCAACAGCCGCCGCGGGGAGCAGAAGAAAGGTACCGGGCGCGGGGCGGCCGCCGGAGCGGGGCCGGGGCTCGCTGAGCGGGGCTGCGGGGGATGGCAGCGATGGACGGGGCAGGGTCGGTGGTGAGGCCTAGCTGGACATAGGGCACCCGCGGGGCCGGGCAGGGGCAGTGCCGGGCAGGGGCAGGGAGGCTGCTGCGGAGCTGTGGAGCCGCAGGACCGGGGCGGAGCCGCCCCTGGCATCTCGCACTCCATCCTGCTCTCCTCCCCTTGGATGCTGCCGCTCCTTCATCCCTGCGCTCGGGAGCTGCAGGTTCCCATGGCGACAGTTTAGGCTGCTGGGGTACCCAGGGCCTTCCTGGCGCCTGCCCACTCCTCCCCGGCTAACCCGGGCCTGGGTGTCAGAGCTGAGCCTTGCTGCAGCCGTGGCTGGTGCAGCGCTGCTGGGGTGGGGGTGTCTGACGTGTTGGCATCTTCCTTTCTGTTGTCTGGCAGCTCTGCTGATCGCCATCAGCACCGCCGTGGACAAGATCATTGCCCACTTCAGCACCGCGCGGAACCTGGTGCAGAAGGTGAGGGTCTGAGCTGAGGACCTGGCTGGGCTGGGGTGGGCAGCAATGAGGGCAAGGAGGGGCTGTGCCACCCATGAAGACTCAGGGTTAGGTGCTCTTTTCTCTCCCTCCTCTCCCTCCTCTCCCTCTCTCCTCTCCCTCCCTTCCTCCTCTCCCTTCCTCCTCTCTCTCCCTCCTCTCTCTCTCTCTCTCTCCCTCCCTCCCTCCTCTCCCTCCTCTCTCTCTTTCTCCCCCTTCTCTCTCTCTCTTTCTCCCCCTCCTCTCTCTCTCTCTCTCTCCCTCCTCTCTCTCTCCCTCCTCTCTCTCTCTCTCCCTTCTCTGCCCTCTGCACCTCCCTACTTCAGGCCCAGCTGGGAGACAGTCGGCTCAGCCCAGATGTAGGTTACCTGCTGCTGAACACCCTCTGCCCTGCACTCTATGCCTTGGTGGAGGATGGGCTGAAGCCCTTCCAGAAGGATGTTATCACTGGCCAGAGGAAAAATTCCCCCTGGAGCGTGGTGGAAGCATCTGTGAAGACAGGTGAGTGTGAGGAACATGCTCCTGGATGTGTTGGCATCTCAAGAGGCTTGGAGTCTTTCCAGCCCAGACTGGGCACAGATGTGTGCCCAGAGCAGTGGCTGTGTTGTGTGTTCCACAGGCCCCAACACTCGCTCCCTCCACTCCCTGTGCTGGCACGTGGCTGGGCTGGCTCCTCTCAGCAGCACCAGACAGAAGTTTCATGCCTTTATCCTTGGCCTTTTGAAGTGAGTATTGGTGCTGCTGGCCCAGGCTGTCCCTGCTGTGATGGCAGGTGGGACCCAAAGCCCCAAAGCCCTAACTTGGGTTTCCTTTGTCTTGTTCAGCATTAAGCAGCTGGAGCTGTGGATCTCGCACCTGCAGAAGAGCCCAGGTAAGGATCCAGCATCCAGAAGCTTCCCACACAAATCCTCCCCTACTTGCCAGGGTGATAATCCCATGCCTGTGCCACTCACAATGCCAGTCTGGGATTTCCCTGGTGGATAAGGGCATTGCTTTCCACAGTGCATTGCCAAAGCTCTCAGCAGAAGCTCTGACCTGCTGGCACAGCCCAGCTGGCCCCGGGGGGGCAGGTATGGGGGCACTTTGCAGCTGCCCAGCGCCGTCCCTGTCTTGTAGGTGTGATCTCTGTGCTGTATTCACCCTCGGCCTTCTTTGCCCTGAGCCAAGGCCCTCTTCCCCACCTCGCTGACGAACTGCTGCTGCTCATCCAGCCTCTCTCAGTGCTGACTTTCCACCTCGACCTGCTCTTCGAACACCACCACCTCTCAGTGGATGTGAGGCCCTTGTCCCGCCGGCTGGAGTCACCTCTGTCTCCTGCCCATCAATGCTCTCGGCTGCAGGAGTCTGCCCAACCTTCTCCAGAGGGTGCTGCAGGGACAGTCCTTGAAGAGGAGCTCCCCCCTGACACTCTGGGGAGGGCAGCTGGTGCAGAGGGCAGCACAGGTGCCCAGTCCCAAGCAGCTGCGTGTGGGCTGGTCCCTGGCCCCCAGGTTGGGGCTGCCCTGCAGCAGACCTTCCAGCAGGTGCTGCGCTGGGGGGATCAGCTCAGTCGCACTCTCCTGAGAGCTGATGACCCTCCAGAAACCCACAGGCCTGAGGCAGGACCTCAGGATGCTGGTGCTGGCCTCGGGGGCTGGTGGGGCCAGCTGAGTCAGGCTTCCAGGATTTACACTTCTCCTAGCAAGGACAAGTTCCCCTTCGTCTGGTGGACAAAGCTGCGAGCGCCTGCGGGGGACTCCAGCCCTGGGCAGGCTGCACGGCCCCAGGCATTAGTGAATGAGCCAAGAGGCACAGAGCTGCAGCTGCTTCAGACTAAAGCTGCCCCTGAACTCCCTGCTCCAAAGCCCAGCAACAGCACTGACACCTCTGGGACCTCTTCCCCTGAAGATCTCCTCCTGCCTGCTGGAGCCAGAGCACCAACCAAGCCGAAAGGTCCCACTGCTGGAGAGCCTCCCCCAGAGCCTCACGTGAACAGGGACCAGGCAGCAGCTTCTGAGCCAGGGGCAGATGCTTCTGGTTCTACCAAGGGCAACTGGCTGGGCCGGCTCTTTGGAGCCACCAATCCTTCTGCCAAGAGCTTCCCTCCCAGTCCTGACACCATCTCAGCTAGATCCAGGTAAGATGTGGCTCGGGCAGGCGGGATCCGGGGGGGGTGTGTGTAGCAAGGGTGGGTTTCTCTCCCAGCAGCCAGAGGAGATGCCAGCGTGGGGCTCACTGGCCCCGCGGGGGTGTCTCGCCCTGCCCCTTCCCCAGCTTTGTGCTCCTGGCATTATGGCATTAGCATGTCCCAGGTTCTGCCTCTCGTTGCTTTGTGTCAGGTCCTTCAGGGCAGCAGGGCCTCATGCTGGAGGCTTGGTGCTGCTTGATGGAGGGCTCCTGTCAGCTCCCAGACCACTGGAGTTTGAGCAGGAGGAGTGGGAAAAGGCTTTGCTTTGCTGTCTGGCAGGAGACCTTCGAGCTGGCTGTCGCCCAGCACACGGGCCCTGGCGGTGGTGGTGAAGGGGCTGGCACCTGAAAGGACTCCTGCTCAGGAACAACCACCAGGGAGGAAGGTGCCCGACTCAGCCCAGACCCACAGGTGAGGCAGGGCCCTGCAGGGTTTGGATTTTCCTGGGGAGAGGGAAGCACAGGAGCTGTTTCCAGACAGAACCTGGAAATCCCACACCTGTTCCCAGGGGATGGAGCTGCTCCTTGCTGCTAACTTGCACCTGGACTGCTCCCCCCACTCCCCCTGCCAGGGATTCCCACAGCTCCTGCTGAGCTTTGGGTGAATCTCTGCCAGCTGCTTTCCCTGGCCATTTTGGGGGGGGACTTTTGAGCATTTTCTTGGGGGCTTTCTGGATTCATAGCAGCTGGTTTGGAGCAGCTCTGACCAAGTTATGGCCTGAAATGGTGCCAGGGGAGCTCTAGGTTGGATACTGGGAAAAATATGTGTGGTCAGGCACTGGCACAGGCTGCCCAGGGAGGTGTTGGAGTTCCCATCCCTGGAGGCATTCAAGAACCATATGGACCTGGCACCTGGGGACAGGGGTTGGTGGCCATGGTGGTCTTAGGCTGACTGTTGGACTCAGTGACCTTAGAGGTCTTTTCCAACCCAAACAATTCCATGATCCCATGGATTGTGGCAGGTCAGAGAAGATGTAGAGGTCCATCTGTGCTTGGCAGTGTCTGGTCCACACTGCATTTGGCCATCTCCCTCCTCCTCAGCCCTGACTCCACAGTTCTAAGCCTCCACGGATCTAGAATGAGGCATCCATGCCCTGCCATCTCTGCTCACACTCTGCTGCAGCTCCTAGCGGCTTCTTGATCAAATCCATCTTCAGGTGGCAGCTCTGCCCACGGCGGGGTGGGGGGAGGGGGTTGGTGTCTCTCCATGACCATCCAAACCTCTCCCACATCCTGTGGGTCCCTGGAGCGGTGACATCCTGCTGGTGTTTGTCGTGCAGGGCGGTTCGGGCACTGTGTGACCACACAGGCACCGCCGAGGGCCACCTGAGCTTCCACAAAGGGGACATCCTGCAGCTGCTCTCCACCGTGGATGAGGACTGGATCCGCTGCTGCCATGGCAACAGCAGTGGCCTAGTTCCTGTCGGGTACACGTCCCTGATTTTGTGAGGAGGTGGAGGAGACCTGGGGGAGCAGCTCAGCTTGCCGAAGCAGGCACTGCCTCCAAGGAAGGACTGGCTCCTGCCACGGCTTCACCACCTTCAGGGCTTCACCACCGTCAGGGCTGGCAGTGTGGCCAAGGACCCTGCGCTGGTGCCTGTTTGTGCTGCTCACTCGCATGATGCCAGCATCTGCCCTAGGTGCTTCCCACGACCCTGCAGACCTGCTGGCACAGACCTGCTGGCACCTTCACCGGTTGGGAACTGCCTGCATTCATCTGTCCCTCAGCTGCTGCCCACACCTGTGCCAGAGGGAGGGAGGGACCCTGTCCCTACATGCTACTCACAATCCTCTCTGTTGTCTCCATGCCATTGTGTCTTGCCACTGTCTTCACCCCCCATGTGTCCCACGGCTGGGGCTGGGGGTCCAGGCTGGCCCCAGCTGCTGCTCTGCAGTCCCCATCACTCTGTAAATAGTTGTAGCCACAGGACTGAGCTTGTTCAGGGGGAGAAAAGCTGGAAATAAAGGTTGTGACTCACATGTCCAGGGCTGAGAGTGGATCCTTGCGGTGACATTGCAGGGGGACAGCAAGAAGCTGTTTCCAGTCCTGAGTGACTGATGCAAAGCGACCAAAGCTATGCCCAGGAACCACTTTTTGAGTTGGAGTTAAACCCTAGAGGGGCATCAGTGCCAGCTCCAGCAGAGGGTAGCAGAGGAACTGTGAGGCTGACAAAGCCTTAGGCTGAAGGGACACCAAGTTCTCCAGGGTCCTTAATGTCCTGCTGTGTGCCAAGACACAGGGCAGGGTGCCAGGGCAGGACCAGGCTGCCATCTCCAGATAGCTGCAGACACCTCTCACCTTTTCTAGCTGCCCTTAATTTAGGAGGAAGTTCCTCACCGTGAGGCCTGAAGTTGTGCCAGGGGAGGCTCAGGTTGGACAGCAGGAAAAAAACCCTCTTTGTAGAAAGGGTTGGCAGCACTGCAAGAGGCTGCCCAGGGCAGTGGTGGAGGCACCATCCCAGGTGACCTTGATGGGGCTCTGAGCAACCTGATCTAGTTGAGGATGTCCCTGCTGACTGCAGGGGGGTTGCACAAGATGACCTTCAGAGGTCCCTTCCAATCCAGACCATTCTGTGACTCTATGATCTAGTGGGAGGTGTCCTGCCCATGGCAGGGACATTGGAACTAGACAATCCTTGAGGTGCCTTCCAACCCAGACCACTCCATGATTCCAGAGCTTTATGATCTAGTGGGAAGTTTCCCTGCACATGGCAGGGGGCTTGGAACTAGATGATCCTTGAGGTCCCTTCCAACCCAGACCATTCCATCACCACCCTTCCATGACTCCAACTCTATGATCTATGACTCTGACTCCATGATCTAGTGGGAGGGAGGGGCTCGGAACTAGGCAATCCTTGAGGTCCCTTCCAACCCAGACCATTCTAGGACTCCATGATTCCTTGGCTCTAGGATTGTATGGCTCTGATTCTGTCTCTGGCTGATTCTATGACTCCACTGATTATGACTCCATGATTCCATGACTCTGATTCTATGACTCCATGAGTCTGTAATTCTGACTCTATGACTTTGATTCTATGACTCTGATTCTCTAACTCCATGACTTTGAGTCCATGATTCCATGACTATAATTCTATGATTCTCTGACTCCTACTCTGATTCTATGAGTCCATGGTTCTATGACCCCAATTCCATGACTCCATGGCTCCAGGACTCTGATGCTATGACTCCATGGCTCTAGGACTCTAATTCCACAATTACATGGTTCTATGACCCCGCTTCTATGATTCCATGGCTCTAGGACTCCGATTCTATGACTCCATAGTCCTATGACCCCCATTCTATGACTCCATGGTCCTATGAACCCAATTCTATGACTCCACGGTTCTAGGACCCTGATTCTATGATTCCATGGCTCCAGGACTCTATGACTCCATGGTCCTATGACCCCAATTCTATGACTCCATGGTTCTAGGACCCTGATTCTATGATTCCATGGCTCTAGGACTCTGATGCTATGACTCCATGGCTCTAGGACTCTAATTCTACAATTACATGGTTCTAGGACCCTGATTCTACGACTCCATGGCTCCAGGACTCCGATTCTATGACTCCATGGTCCTATGACCCCAATTCTATGACTCCATGGCTCCAGGACTCTGATTCTATGACTCCATGGCTCTAGGACTCTAATTCCACAATTACATGGTTCTATGACCCCACTTCTATGACTCCATGGCTCTAGGACTCCGATTCTATGACTCCATGGTCCTATGACCCCAATTCTATGACTCCATGGCTCCAGGACTCTGATTCTATGACTCCATGGCTCTAGGACTCTAATTCCACAATTACATGGTTCTATGACCCCACTTCTATGACTCCATGGCTCTAGGACTCCGATTCTATGACTCCATGGTCCTATGACCCCAATTCTATGACTCCATGGCTCCAGGACTCTGATTCTATGACTCCATGGTCCTATGACCCCATGGTCCTATGACCCCAATTCTATGACTCCATGGTTCTAGGACTCCGATTCTATGACTCCATGGTTCCATGACTCTAATTCTATGACTCCACAGTTCTAAGCCTCCACGGATCTAGAACGAGGCATCCACGCCTAAGCCAAGGGCGTGGGACGCCGTAACTAAACCCTCCTCAAGCTCCCTTTATCCAACCCCTACCACATCTCTGATGACTCTGATAAGAGACTCGAGGCCATGCCAAAAGAAAAACCCCTCCAGGCATCAAGTAGGAAAAGAGATACTTTTTTTTTTCTCCATTTAATACTAGAGACTCTCTCAGGATCGAGATGCAGGCTTTGTTTGGTTGTTTTTTTTCTTTTTTCCTTCCTTTTTTTCTTTTCTTTTTTTTTTT
>WAAF01004306.1:0-76922 GCA_013400475.1 Tricholaema leucomelas | reverse complement strand
GACTATAGGTCTCCTCTTCCTCCTCTTGAGCTCCAGAGGTCCCTTGTCCTACATCCTCTTTTTAATCACTCTTTGTCAAATGTGGTGTCTTAGATTTCGCCTTAGCAGGTGCCAAAACAGCCTTCACAGGAGCCAAAAGAACCTACGCAGCAGCAGACTTTGACGAGTCCGCTGGTGGGTTTGAATTATTGGGGGTCTGGCCTGAGGCCTGTGAATTCAGATCTGCCTTAGAGCTAGAGTCTTTTTTGTCTGCTGCCTGGGGATTCGAACTAGCTGAGTTAGTAACATCTTGGCCCTGAGCAGTCACCTGTGTTCCTGGGCATCCTGCCATGTTATCATTCCCATCTGGAACGCTGGCAGCATTCCCAGAATCTTGGGAAGCTGGTGTAGTGGTTGTCCCTTGCTGTGCCCCTGTGTTATCATTGTTTTTGGACACAGAAGCTCTCCTTCTAGTTCTTACAAGCATCACATTTGAGTTTTTCTCACTTAATGCTAGAATTAATATGAAAATCAAAATTACAAGACATAAAATCACACAGGACAGAAATACCACAGTCTGATGTGAATAACATTCAGAATAAACCACCTGAGTTTTAGGTAAGATAACTCTCATGAGTGCTGTAGATAAAGCAGTAGAAGTACTAATTTCATTTCCTGTAATGTTATTGGTGAAGACCCCTGTAATGTCACTAGTAACAGACTCAGTGAAATTGAACCCAGCGTAGCCAAGAATGAAATCCCCCCAACTCCGAAAGATGGATGTAAGCTTAGCTTTGACCTTTTTCAAAATTATATTAAATAGAAAATAACCAACCTGGGCTTTGACCCAACTAAAACCAATAAAACAGAAAACAGGCCACACAAGAGCCCCCACTAAGTAAAGCAACTTCCTCATCAGCTTCATTCTGATTCCCAGAGTTAATTAACAAACACTTAAAATGAATTTGCCCCACACTGGTGTGCCAAAATAAAAGATGTGGTGGTTTGGGTGTCCCCTGCCCCCCCACACTTTAGAAATCACCCAGACTAGACTCAGTCGGCTCTGGAAATATGAATGAAGCTTATATTTACAGCTGGCACAATGTACAAGCAGATAGTTACAGTGTATACAGATATAGACAGAAATATACAAGGTAAAAAGGTAATACAGAAACACAACTCCCCTCCCAGAAACCTGAGTCCCCAGGAGGGGCTCTCAACCACCCCCTGTTGATAAACATCACAGAAATTTGCAATCAGGAATGAAAGATAAAAGAGGTATTGAGATAGAACTTTTTAATACCAGTCCAATGAGGTTGATGGAAGTATGGTTGATGGAAGTATGGTTGATAACTTTCAGAAGAACATCTTTTCACCCAAGGGAAGAACTGTCAGTTCCCTTAGAGCACTAAGTCCTTTAAGGATGAGAGGAAAATAAAAAACTTTAATGTCTTAGTCAAAACCCCAACTATTTTTTCCTCATGTGTAACAGTCTCCACACTCCCTGCCATCAACACCTTTAAAAAAGCATCCACTTTTCAGTGTCTACTTCAAAATTTACTAAAAATAAATTACTATATGAAGGTATTGTATCATGTCCCTTATGAAGAAAGGCTGAGAGAGCTTGGTCTCTTCAGCTTGGAAAAGAGGAGGCTGAGAGGTGACCTCATTAATGTTTGCAAATATGTGAGTGGTGAGTGTCAGGACCACCAAGCCAGGCTCTTCTTGGTGATGTTCAACAATAGGACAAGGTGGAGTGGGTGCAATCTGGAGTAGAGAAGGTTCCATGTGAGCATAAGGATTTTTTTTTCCCTGTAAGGATGACAAAGCACTGGAACAGACTGCCCAGAGATGTTGTGGAGTCTCCTCCTCTGGAGAAATTCAAAACCCTTCTGGATGCATTCCTGTGTGACCTACTCTAGATGATCCTGCCCTGGCAGGAGGGAGGGTTGGACTAAATGACCTTCCGAGGTCCCTTCCAACCCCTTAATGTTCTATGATTCTATATTGGTTCTAATGAAGCATTGGTGTTATTAATAATAATGAAAGAAATGTGGAGGTTTCGGACTGATAAAGTATCCTTACTTTACTATCAACCAGAAGACATGTTTTTGAAATATTTCAAAATATTTTGGCACATAAATTTTAAAGCACAACTTGGACTGTGCAGACTTCAGTCAGCTGTTCTGTGTATCTACATGCTATTGTCTTGCAGAGGATGATTCAATTGCTAACAATTTGTGGTAATTACAGCCCTCCTGCTGTGAAGTAAACAGTTTTATATAATAACGCATGCCTGAAACAGGCAGAACATCTAAGTTGCATTGGTAAGACAACAGGATCTTCACCTCTTGCGGGACGGTATATGTTCTTAGAGGGATGGTGCTCAAGCAGGTGCTAGGCAGAATTGCACTTACCAGGATGGTATCTGGTCTGGGAGTGGCTACTGTTGGTTTGGTCACTGTCAGAGTCAGACAGAGGTAAGCACAGAACATGAACAGGCATATCCAAACTTGTATCCCAAATAGTTGGGGGAAGGTATGGGTTACTTCTCATTGAGAAGGAGGAATGGAATGTTGGAAGCATTTCTCATGGCATTTGGGCCACCAGTTAGCTACCGTGGATTGCAGAGAGGTCAGAGCAGGCACTTTTACACTAGTGGTTTAATGTCCTGTATGTGAAATGACTGCACAGTGATACAGACCATTCTAGTGCTTCTCAGCCTTATGAAAATTATGTTAAACGAGGCTTAGATGAACAATTGAACATGTTCTGTGTTCCCAGGTGTGGCTGGTCAGGAATGGAGGGTGACGTACAGGAGTTAATCATCACCATTCATCATCATTAGTGTTCAGTTCTGGTCTCTGCTATATAAAACCAGATGTGGACAGCTTGGACAGGGCCCAGAGAAGGGCCACAAAGATGATCAAAGGACTGGGAAGCCTGCCATCTGAGGAAAGGCTGAGGGAACTGGGTTTATTCAGTCTTGAGAAAAGAAGGCTGAGGAGAGACCTTAATATCTATCATGTTCCAGTATTTAAAGGGTGGCTACAAGTAAGATGAAGACTCCTTTTTTTCAAGGAGGCACAAGGAAAAGAGGAAGGGTAGTGGGTAAAACTTAATACTGGGGAGATTATAATTTGACACAAGAAGAAAAATTTTCACGGTAATTGACCATTAGAATAATCTCCCCAGAGAAGTGGTGGACTCCCCAACATTTGCTACTTTTAAGATTTTTAGACTGTGCTCTTGCCAAGAAAGGTTGGACTAGATGATCCTTCAGGTCACTTCCAACCTGGTATTCTATGATCATCAATCATCACAAAAGATGGTTCTGTGCCACTCATCTAGTTCTGTAGACTTGGCTTGACCTTCGGCATGTACCTGCCTCACAGCTACCTTAAGTCCTGCTCTGGAAGTGTTACCCAACAACAAGATTAGCAACTTCGTTTTTGCCATTAGCAGGGCACATCCACAATATCCTCACTGAAGCAGACTTTGAGGAGAAAATATACAACTGTTCCTGCAGTTAGATCTTGTTTCTGAACCACTTCTGCACATAGTGTTGTAAGGCCAGTGTGAGTTAGGTCAAAATGGAAAAACTCTGCCTCCTGCATTTTTGATGTAGTAAGGAGTAGATAAGCCCAGGTCTTTGTCATTCAGACTGGATAGAGACAGAGATCAGGAGATTTTGAAGCCAACCCAGAAAGATGACACTTCGCATTTTAAGAAATGCCAATCTCTTTGTTAGTACAATCACTTCGACACACATTTCTGTGTACATTTGTAAGACTGTATTTTCCCCCAGAAAAGAGCAAGACACATTCAGGCAATCACAAACTTAATGAGGGTGGTGCTCAGCCCCTGACAGTGAGGATGAGGATTTCCAGAGCATCCGTGCCGTTACATCTGTTCCCTCACAGCTCCAGATGCTGGACTTCTGACAAAGTTCTCCCAGCGCAGCAGTGGAAGTAAGCACACTACCCGCACCTTGGGGAAGGGCCCAATGAAGGTGCGTGGCTGCGTAACCTGGAAACCGTGTTAAAAGATGTTTGGCGTTGAGTGTGACGCTTCTCACTGTGGTTTATCCCCAAATAATCAGACATCCAGACGGCTATCACATCTTAACGTCTGTCTGCAGGCGTGCACGAAACCAGCGCGTTTCTGACGGGATCTGCCCTTCCAAGGCCGAAAGCCGCAGCCGGTAAATAGAGCTGCCTCTCGCTTTCGCACTTCCCACGTCGGCGACCCCCGGCAGGCGGGAGTACCGCACACCGCACTTTGCCGACCGTACCTCCCAAGGGTAGCCTGCGCAGCGTTCCCTCCTCGCCTCCAGCTGTTCCCCGCACGCAGGACTTTTCCCGGCCCACCGCTCGCGGGAGCGGCTCTAGGCGCCGCGCGCGCCACCACCACCTCCCCCAGTCGCTCGGTGTCCCGCGCGCCAGCCGGTGCCGGACGGCGGGGTGGGGGAGGGCCGCCGGCGCCGCGCGATCCCGCCTCCCCCATCCCCTGTCTGGCTCCGGCCGCGGCGGGCGGCGCTCGCGGGGTGACAGGCAGGTCTAGGCCACAGCCGAGTGCGCACGCGTCAGTTCCGGCGGGGAGCGCGGCGCGTGGGTAGGAAACGCCGCGGCGGCGGGGGAGCGGAAAATGGCGACGGCAGCGCAGCTCACGGACGAGGAGCTCTTCTCAGAGCTGAGGCGCTTTGGCTTCTCCCCGGGGCCGGTCACTGAGAGCACCCGGCCCGTCTACCTGAAGAAGCTGAAGAAGTTGCGCGAGGATGAGCGGGCTGGGGCCCGCAGCGGCGCAAGCAAGACCCGGAACAGCAACAACAATAACACGGGTGCCGGAGCGGCGCCGGGCGGAGACGGTGGCCCCGGGCGAACGGCCCCGGGCTTGGGCGCACGGCTGGTCGGCGCCAAGCACCCCTACCTCCCCGGGGCTGCCGCCGGGAGCGGCCGGAGCCGCGCAGCACCCCCTGCCGGGGGCGGCAAAGTGCTGCTGGGCTTCAGCTCGGACGAGTCGGATGTGGAGACCAGTCCCCGGAGCCAGGCCGGCGCCGTTGGCGGCAGCAGGAGGGAGCGGGCTTCACCCCTCTTCCGCGGCCTGAGGCCAGCCGCCCCCCGCGGCGCCTGCGGATTGAGTAACAGCTCTATTCGGGAGGAGGCGGCCCGGCGGAAGCCCAACGCCTGGTGGGGGGCGGCGGCCAGGAGACCGGCGGCGGATAAGGGTGTGAGGCAGTCCGGAGACGGCCAGGAGGAAGGAGGAGACGAGGACGACGAAGAAGAGGAGGGGAGCGGGCAACACCGGTGGAAGAACCGGACCGTGAACGGTAACCGTTTCCTCTCTTACGGCGGCGGCAGGGACAAGTACTCTGACTCGGAGGAGGAGGAGGCGGCGTCAGGGACGAGGGCCAAGCAGCAGGTACCGAAGGAGGAGTCAGTCGTCCGCCGGCCCAGACGGAGCCTCAGCAAGTCTTCTGCTCCATTCATAACAAGCAAATGCGCTGCAGCCGGCGCTGGCGTGATGGAGACGGGCCAAGAAAGGGCTGGCGGAGGCTGCGGTGCTGGTGTAGTAACGAATGACAGGGCGGCGGCGAAGGCAGCTGCTGCTGGGAGTCTAGACGGGGACAGAAATCGGGAGGAGGAGGAGGCGGCGGCGGGGAAAGGAGGAGGATATGAGAATCTGGACGTTAGTCCTTCCAGCCCCAGATACCGCGTTGGCCTATCTAAGAAATCCCCTGCAGTATTGCTGCTGCCCCCGCCGCTCACGGACGTGGACAGCAGTAAAATCAGTGACCCTCCAGGCACCATTAGGAAAGCGACCAATAATCATATACTTGGTGGTGCTGCTGGTAGCTATAACGTTGAATCCAGGATCTATTCAGCTACTAATAGCCTTCCCTCGGGTGGAACCACCTCCCCCCTTAGACTCAACCACTCCAATCATACGGGTTCAAATCACACCTACCTGAAAAACACCTACCAGAAGAATCTCTCAGAGCCCGAGGAGGAGCTTCTCCAACAGTTCAAAAGAGAGGAGGTATCCACCACTGGAGGCTTCAGTGCACATTACCTGTCCATGTTCCTCTTAACTGCTGCATGCTTGTTCTTTCTGGTACTGGGATTCACATACCTGAGAATGAGAGGTTCTGGAGTAGCTGAGGATGTGGGAGCCAACAGTAAGTATTAGGTGAAGGGTAAGAGCAGTTTCTTTCTGCTGCTGGATATAAAACTGTTAATTAACCTTTGTATTTCCAGAAGTGGGTTCTGTCTTGGTACAATTTTTTATTATAGGATAGAGCACAGATAAATTGTCTTTCCTTTTAATTATATATCTTACAAGCTGGTATAATAATCTTGCAATGCATCCTGGCGTTCTGTGGTGTTGATATCTTTTTTTTAATCATGCTTTCTTCACAAAGCAATTTTATCTGTTCCCTTCAGTATAGCAGATGTGTGATTAATAGAATTCACGAGGCAAGGCTTTGTGCCAGAGGTAATCATGCACATTTAGATACCTGAGATTGCTGCAGGGCTAAATTTTGACTGTCGTTGTTTGATAACAAAGTTCCCATTTGTGTATATTGAGGCTTGAAAAAAATGTGACATTGAGATGATGTTGCACACTACAGTAGACTTTGTGCAGTGAATGCTGAGCCTGCTGTGAATTGTTTCCTAAAAAGTAGTTTTTTCCTAAATATAATTGAGAGTATGTTTGTACATGTAGTACTGTTGTGCTTTAGTTTGAATTTCAAGAGCATCCTAAATGGGAACGCCTTTAACATGTGAACGTAACTTCTCGGAATGGATTTACAAACTACCATTTTCAATTCACAGAGCATATGAAAATGGAAACGTACCACCTAAGGGTGGTGATTCATGCTAATGCAATTTTTAGCTGCTCTGAAATGTACAGTGGAGATTCTAACATCAGGAAAAATCGTGCCGTTGGTGTCTTAATTTCTCATCAGTAGCAATGAGAAATTACACTAAAAGCTAGTTTTGAGGCATAAGAGTATTAGAAGTGTCCTTGGGGACTTGTGGTTTTTCTTAAACTGATTGAGGAAAGTGCGGGGGATGTATGCGTGTGCATATATTTCTTCGTATAGATAGTAGAGGATTTACATACTTGTGTGGGCATGTATACAGTGCCTTGTAAGGAGTGATCCCAGTGTTGGACTGCGATCTGCTTGGTGTTGCAGGGCAGAAATAGCAGTGCGAGCTGGTTGAGTTGTTTGTTGTAGTTGTTGTGTGTTGTTGTTTGTTTTTTGTTTTTCCTCCAAGCATTATTCTTTATGGTAGCAGAATTGTTCTTCTGTGCTCTTCGGTGTGGGTAGTTCGGTGAGAACTGTAGCATCAAGGACTTAAGCAGTTTGCAGGGGTTGAATAGATGCCCACGTGACGCTTAACTGCCGTTCAGGCTTGTTTTTTGAGAAGGCGGTGAACATACGCAGGTGGGCTAAAATTAGATACAGTATAGTGTGACTGTTGGGACTATGTTCTGTGGTTAACTTCTGACCATCACTGCTTGAGACATACGTAGATTTTCTTAACGACAAGCTGTGTAATTCTACAAATATCTATTGAATTTTCTAGTCTTGAAATCTGATTTTAATAGGGAAGAAGGTCTGTCAGCCTACTGGGGTAAACCTACTGTCTGTCAAATTCAGTGATCCAGTTAAAACTTAACTGCCGTGCTGATTGATAAAGCTAAATGTCTCAGCTATGCAGGTAGCTGTAATGCTGTGAGAAGAAGTCCACTCTAAATTTACTGACTTGGACAAAACTTGTTTTTGAATGAGTGAGCTTTCCTATAGAGCACATGGGGTCACTGTGTTGAGTGTACTGCTCTTGAAAAGTTAACCCAACTGCAACTGGTGAACAGGGAAAACTGTTATTTTCTGCTCTTTTGCTTATGTTAGGCTGCTCAGCCTATGGTCTGGTAGCCCACAGTTTCTGGTAGTTCAGTTAAGCCAGTTCTTGGCCTTTTCCTGTTCACTCTCTTGAATGGAACTCCTGAAAGTGGACTTCCAGAACTGTTCTGGCAGCGATGCTCACATTTCATCTGTTATCATTTCTCCAAGCCCTGGACTTTGCAATGTTAAAAAATGGTAACAGGGGGAAGTGACCCTGTCGGAAGAAGCAAAGAGCAGATTTTGTGACTATCTCCTTTGATAGGACGAGGAGCTAGCCACTTCTTTTAAGTAACGTGGGAGTGAACAGGGGAGATTACCTTGCACATGCTCACTAAATTTTTGCTTCTTAAATGGGCGTATGCAACAGAAATATGGTAGGTCTGTAGAACAGGCAAGAACAGACAAGACTAGCCAATAAAACTGATTGCTATTGCAAAGGGAAAGAACACTGACTTATCCTAGGTGTTTCCCTAAGCGTAAGCATCATCTGAGCGAGTCCCTGTGGCTCCCCTATTTGTGTGGATGTGTTGTCTGTTTAATTTATACAAGCAGAATTGTTTCATACATTTTAAATAAAAAAATAGTGTATCTCAACTAAAAAGAAATCAATTGAGTGAGTAGTTATGGAGCTGGTTTTTTTCTGTCTTGTAGATGGCTCTAGGTGAGAATTTTGTTGGCAGAGAATGATTTGATTGTGGAAAACTGTTATTTTGAACTTCAAAAGACATCATAAATGTTTTTAGGATTCAGTGAAGTTGTGCTATACCATAATTAAAATAATTATTGTAAGAAAACAAAAAAGGCAGTTATTTTTACGTTTGAGTGCCTTCTTATTTTAGCTTTGCAGGGAATGGTGCATAATGAGCTTAATGCTGGTTGTCTTAATTGTTCTTTACCTAAAATGAAGTTTAAGTGCTGTTATGTGTGTGGGGCATTGAGAAATACTTTTCACTAAGTACACCAATTAGGTTGCAATCTAAGAACAAAGGAGATGTGTGCAATGGGGGAGAGCTTAAAACTAGGTGTGAGGTTGATCTTAGGCCAGGTAAAATCATACAGATAAGAAGTGGTAAGCAGAAAACTTCAGAAGAGGATTGACACTTTTGCCATGCATAATAATGTCCACATGAAATTAATTTTAAGCCATTGAAATTGAACTACTCTTTAAGTTTTAAAAACAGACCAGCTAATGCATGAGTATGCATTGTGCTTGCAATCTTTTATGGTNTTTTTTTTTTTTTTTTTTTTTTTTTCTGCAGCAGCCTCCAAAATAGCAAGAAATTGATATTTGTACTTCGGTAGAAAAATAGTAGATTTTACTTGTGACTGCTTCCCAGAGTTCCTCAAACTCTGAAGAGCTGGGTATATTTTCCAACTTTGTTCTGTGGTGTTATTCTAAGCCCTCTCAAGTGGCCAGTCCCTGGTAGTTAGTTCTAAGGTTATTTTTCAGGGAAAGTTGATAACAGTATCAGATCAGTAGATGTTACTTTCAGGTCTGGCTTTCTGAAAGATGAAGGCACTACTACAGGTGCTGCCTAAGGTAATTTGAAATAGATTACATTTAGATTCTTGCTATTTCTTCTCCAGTACTTTGCTTGGAGAGCAGTGGTGTGGCAAAAAACACCACCGCCACCAAAAGTAATCTTGAAACTGTCAGATCTTAGATTCTTGTTAGGAGAGGTTTTGAAAATGACATCTCTTGTTAAGTAATTTCGATACTTTCTATGATAATTGTTACAAAGTAATTACTAGGAGGATAATCCGTATTATATTTGCTACAACATGCAGTTTTGGAATGTTAATTCCAGAGACTTAGCAGCGCATGTATTGCAAGTGGAACTTTATGCAAATCACAATTCTGAGAGATGAATTCTATTCTGTTGATGTTCCTTTGTACTAGACTTCTGAATTCCTTGCGTGTTAAAACTTCTATGGGACTTTATGTGGGGAGATTCCATTGCTGTATAAAAGACAAAATGACTGTTATGCTCATGGGTCTACAAGTTACTATTAAAGCGCTGTTGTATTTCACAGATAACTTACAAATTAGTTATAAAATCAGCTTCTCAGAAGAGTCTGTCTTCATGACAATGTTGTCTTCAGTGGAAGAGAATTTTTGATAAAAAAATATCTATAGAGGAGAAGGCAGTAAAGGGAAGAAAAGGATTAAGAGTTCCTGTGTTGTGGGTCTATTATTGTTGCATGTGCTTTCCAAGTGTAACTCTGACTTTTGTGTTTGACAGTACAACCACTTATTCTATTGACATATTAGCATATAGCTCTTTTTACTTTATGTTGCTTTAAACTCTAGCAAGTATTTATATTGTAGGTGGTATAAAAAAATCTTGATGCATATCTTAAAGGCTAATCTCTGTCATAGCAGATCTCACTTCTGTCGTTTAGTAGGTTTTGGATTAAGATGAATAGATGAAATATACTCTAGGCTGCCTTGATTAAGCCAGGCAGAACAGTTAAATTTTCTTAGGATTTTGGAAAATGTTTACAGCATCCAAAGATAATGGTCAAATGGAGAACACTGACAGGAGGACTCTTAAGAGACCCTCAATCATGAGAGCAGCGATATGAAGAAAGGTCAAGATAAAGATGACATATGAAAAATCTCTTTTTAGAAATGGGAGTTTTGTGTGCCTCTGCCTTTTTAAGCATTTAGCATATAGTGGTCTATTGCTGCTTGCTGTTCTAAGCACAACAGATCATTGCTGAACAGTGATCCATACAAAGCCTGAACACAGCAGGAAAATTCTGAAACGGACTCCTGCGTGTGCCCTATGGAGGGAAAACACCACCTTAACTCTATACAGGACATACAGAAGTAGCTACCAGCAGGTCTTAAGACAAAGATGAGGCTGCTTCTCTGTATTAGCTACACAGAAGAAGGAAAACTGCATACCACATGTAGTTAAAGTTTGCAGAGCTCAAACCCAGGATGATCGTGGAAGTAATTCAAGATTTAACATCACTTGTCTAGAAAGAGATAGGAGGCGGCAATATGCAGTAACTTCCATTTTTACTTGGCTGGTCTAAGACTAAGGAGCAGGCTAACCTTCCAGGCTGTTTACTATACCAGCTGCATTTGTTTGATAGCATAAACTGCCTGGTTCAAATAAAAAATTACTTGAAAGAAACAATTGTATTACTACACAGCCATACATCACCAGTGGCTCCTATGCTCAGTTAAAGAATCTGCTTGAACTAAGACTTCCAGTACTGTTATCATAATTGTTTATTGCTTAAACAAGTTATGCTTATTAGTTAAAGAGTTAGATCAAGAGCTATAGTAGTGAGTCAATTTGATCTAGAGAGGAAAAAGAACCTATCTTAGCAAGAAACTCATCTGCCGTATTGAAACAGCAAAAAGAGGAGGGCAAAGAAGAACAAATGACTTTTACCAAGATCTTAAACACTGGGGACAATTAATCTTTACTGCACCATTGACTTTTTGCAGATACCCCAGTCACTGCAGAGTAGTACAAAGCTAGGTGTACAAAAGAAGGTTACAAAGATCTCCGTCCTCAATCCACAATGCCACACCTTGAGTACTGTGTCTAGTTCTGGGCTTCTCAATTCAAGAGAGATGTTGAGGTGCTGGAATGTGTCCAGAGAAGGGCAACAAGGCTGGTGAAGGGCCTGGAACATAAACCCTATGAGGAGAGGCTGAGGGAGCTGGCGTTGTTCAGCCTGGAGAAGAGGAGGCTCAGGGATGACCTCATTGCTGTCTGCAACTACCTGAAGGGAGGCTGTAGCCAGGTGGGGGTTGGTCTCTTCTCCCAGGCAACCAGCAACAGAACAAGGAGACACAGCCTCAAGTTGTGCCGAGGGAGATATAGGCTGGATGTTAGGAGGATGTTCTTGACAGAGAGAGTGATTGGCATTGGAATGGGCTGCCCAGGGAGGTGGTGGAGTCACCGTCCCTGGAGGTGTTCAAGAAAAGACTTGATGAGGCACTTAGTGCCATGGTCTGGTTGACTGGATAGGGCTGGGTGCTAGGTTGGACTGGATGATCTTGGAGGTCTCTTCCAACCTAGTTGATTCTATTCTAATCCACTTATCCCATGCTTAAGATGGCCATATAGCTAGCAGTCCAATGCTAAGGTTTAAGCAGCTCAGTATATTCATATCTCTTGAACAGCAAAGAATGTTACGTGCTGATTCACTCCCTTCATCAGAAAGGACAGGCAGACCATACTCGGCCTTTGGTCCTCAAATCACTAGGACAGCTCCTTCCCAGCGTTGGCCTTTGGTCCTCAAATCACTAGGACAGCTACTTCCCAGGGCTGCTACTTTCATGTGATTTCCCTCCAGTCTTCTCTTGCTCCAAAGGAGAGACTTTAATAGCACAGGTCTTATAGAGTGGAATGAAAGAAAGACTTAATAATTTTTTTTGCCTCTTTTCCCTCACTTCATGTGCACTTTTACAACACCTTTAGACAAAGGTCAAGAGGGAAAGAAGCCAACCACTATTTAAAGTTATAAATCAAGGAGTGCATTAACCACTACATTGTCCAATTATGAGTAGACAGGCACACTAGTACTCGGTGCAAACAAACTGAAAAAAGTTTACAACACTTCTACTGGGAGTACCATCTTTTATGGAAGTCAGACTTTACAGACACCAGTCATAATACACCTAGGATCACCAAGTCAGATTGTGCACTACGTGTTCTGAATGAGCAGACTCTCAGAAGTACTTAAAAGGCTGCTATTTCTGTTTTCAGTGAGAAATTGAAACCTACTAGCCCAGAGGACACTGTACCTAAATTTTATGACTCTTTCAGATGCCCTCGACACTCCACTTTATTCTTTCCTGAGTTTACACCAAAATGAACATGTGTTTGCTATTAGATACAAAGTACCCAAACATGAATATATCCTTTCAATACAGCACAGATTCTCAATTTCCCACAGTGATTTAGGAACACCTTTATCCAAAGCTGCTTTTGTGTAAGCGGTATTTCACAAGCTTGTAGATAAGGAAAAGCAAAACCTGAAAGGTAATGGGACTACTTCCTTCTCTGAAAGGAAATCTGAATTTTTAATCTGATTTTCTCAGGTATCAAAAGGCTCCCTAGGAGAATAAAAAGTTATTTTGACAAGCAAGCAAATAAACAAAAAACACTCTCCCCTAAAAAATCTCTGAACAAACATGCAACAGCTTTTCAGCTGGTTCCTTGGAATACTTCTCACCTCCAGGTATTTCCTTGGATCATACAATCAGGTATGAACCTATACAGAAACAGACTAGGGTGAGTCTGACATCAGATGTTCCTCTTAGTTTCAAGATCCCACCAATGAATTTCATAAATAATTTTATTTACAAAGTAATGGTGAACTGTTTCCAAGGAACCTGCAAGAATGAGAAACACCTCAAGCAAGACTGCCAAGCTGACCTTTCCCAATAATTCAGTTTGATTTCCAGAGCCTGGAAGGGGCTTCTCAGGAGTTTGTCACACATGCACCACCTAGTCTGTCACTCAGTAAAATTAACAAATACCCTGGCTGTCTGGAGCACAACACCTTAAAATGAACAAACAGCCCACTGAACTTGTAGCTACAAATCGAATGCCAGACATGAGCAGAAAATTTCATAATGAAATGTTCTTCCATTTCTCAGGAAACTCTTAAATTAAAATTAAAGGACAAACACCCTCCCCCCACACCCCCCAAAACACACTGTAAAACACTCCCAAAACATGATTCAGACAACACTAACAAAGAAACAACAACAAAATTACATCTCTGATTTTTAATGATGAAACCTTTCATTCACAGTAAATGCTCCATTGCTCAATATCTATTGACAAGTTTCAGGCCAGTTGAGGTTAGACTCCTGTTCTCTATTAGCAACAGTATCTGCATGTTCAGATAAAAATCTGTTTGATGGAATTGTACTGTGAGATACCAGAATAGTGGATGTGAGGAGCTTGTATTGTGCAGCTTAATGATAGTGTACGGACACTGGGGTAAGTATTATTGAATGAGTGTGTTGTGGAATGTTTTATCAAAGTACATAGTGAGATGATGAGTATTGGGGGGATATATGGGTAAAGTGAATGGCTTCAATATGCAGCCTATTGAAAATATCCAAAGGAAACATGGACATTGTCTGAGGTTTCTCTGATAAGGAGTTCAGCAATTTAACTGACTTTCAAAGAAAAACTTCTCTTTCTTTGATTAAGATCCAGATGTAGCCTTAAAATCTAGTTGAGAATAATACTGTACTGATCCAACTTAGTCCAGCTGTCCTCTTGGCATAAAGTTTTATTCAGTTGACTGCCCAGCAAGGCCAGTCTGATGCTGCATTTACACAAGATGTAATGTGTCCAAGTATGTTTCTTACACTTTTCCAATGCAGAAAATGTTATGGGGATATGACCTGTAAATAAGCCCTGCATTAAGATGTGAGGGAATAAAGCTGCCATAAAAGAAGTCTTAGTATGTTTACAAAACAATTATTTTCTAACAAGCCACCTTCCAACTTTTAATTAAGTAAATAGCCTTCTCTATAATACTGGAAAACTGGCCTAAGGAATTGGTCTACAGCCCTTCGTTACATAATGTAGTGTCATTAGAATTCAATAGATCTCATAGACTACTTAGTTTTAATGACATTTAATTCAAAATTGGACCTCTCTTTTTAAGCCTTTACCTCTCTTCCTCCCCACATTAAACAGCCGTATATATCTATATCAGTCACTCAGAGTACATGTAAACCATCTAAATGAATTTAAGAGTCTAAAAGACAGCTTTATTCAAGATGCTTACAATATGACCCTCAGAAAGGAGAAAGTTTGATCTTTTACTTTGCAAAACACCAGACATAACAGCACACTTGCTCCAACAGTGCAGGCCCAACAGGCACACCATGTTTGCTGGCATAACATTTAGCCCACACTGGCTCCTTACCCTCTGACCCTCCACAGCAGACTGGAAGTAACCTATGATGCTAACTGTAAGTTACGCAGTGGTTCTTGGATCCATCCTTGCATCCATTAGTATGCTTCTATCAGTAACACTTCTCCCATTCTAACCTTTCCTAAATCAGAGTTCCTCAGAGGACATAAGGATTACTTTGATCAGTGGTAGAGTTATACCATGTCCTCATTTATTATAGTCACAGCATTATCACCTTCTCTGCCTTTTACTAGCAGCAACAGTAGAAGCCACAAAAGAAAAGGACAAAGACACTACTCACTACTGAAGTACCTAGCAAGCATGCCAGTCCCCTGAAAAAAATCACTGTTTTCTTAATAGACCTTGATTTCACAATCCCTTTAGTCCGTTTACTTCCCTCAACCTACCACAAATCATAACAGACAACTAATTTAACCAGAGAATACAAATACTCATAAGAATTGTAAAGGTGTAAGGAGTAGATGCCTCACAACTACAACAGACTGATTATCCACATTGAAAAAGCACTTTCATCAACAAAAACTGAAGTAATTGCTTAATTTACTTCACTGCACTTAAAGTGATCAAAAAAACTTTTTCAAACAGCAACTCTGTCCTGTTAATCCATAATTTTTTTTCGCGATTTTCATTATCATTCTATGCATCTGTCCTAAGCAGAAAAGTATGTATCACACTTGAACCTGGCAGAGGTTCTTAACAGAAGAAACACAAGCTTGCCTTTTGCTTTCCCACTGCTTTCTAGTCTGGAATGCTTTAAAACATGCAAAAGTTGCAACTAGATTTACCTTCAGATCCTAGATCGCCTTTAATTTTCTCATGAGAAGCCAAATTTTCTTTCCAGAAAAATTAGCATGCACTATGGAGTGCAGACTTCATTTGAGACCTAGTGAATCAGATTCTGCCAGAGTTTTTCTGCATCCCTGCTCCTCAGGCAAGTAATCTTAGTTTCAGTTATTCATGACTGACTTCACAAAAAAAGCATAGTCTATATAATAGCAACATTGAAAAAAAATGTAATTGCAGGAATATATAAAGCCATAACCTAAGGAAAGTCATGTGCATGTCTGCAGAGAGCAGCACGTTTCAGGTATGAATGCCAAGTATGTTCTAAATATTCTGAACAAAGTGTCAAAAACTAATATCGCCTTAAAAATGGGAATCTTGAAGTTGCATTATTTGTGCTTCAAATACTGATAAGCAATTTTCACATCTATGCCTTAAGCTACAGATCTGCTACTAGGTAAATACACAATTTATTGTCCCTTAGAAAGGATTTAAAGTTGTCAGGTAAGGCAAACTGTGTTGCACTCTGAAACAGTTATTTATACTTTCCTGGATATAAGTCTTGACCAAATTTGTTCTTCATTTTTAAGAATTATTTCTGATACACCTAGATATTGACTCAATATGTTTACAGTGAAAGCTCTTCAAGACAGGAATCCTTCCTGATGGTGTGAGGTCACAGGAATGTTTCTGTCCACACCAGAACCCGTGTTAGAGTGTCAGCAGATTTAATTGCAGATTACCATTGATTTAAAAAAAAAAAGTTTTTGTGGTTTTAATAAGACTTTCTTTCTGTTTCATCCTGAACTTTGGAATTTGAAGAAAACAGATCACTTTCTAATTTAACATTGAGCTGCTTCTGCTGCCATGTTTTCAAATTGGAGTTTCCTGTGCATGTCTTCGGTGTTTGGGTTTTTTTTGTTCATTTGTCTTCACTCATTGAAGTCCTGGGTGGTTTTTGACCTTATAAAAGAGCTAAAATGCTTGTGATAAGGGAGCACAGAAAGGAGGAAAATGACTACAGAAGCCTGTTCTGATTCTCTTGAAAGTAAAGGTATTGACTGCCATTATGAAATACTGGTAGGTGCCTGAAGTTTAACATTTCTTCTGTTAATGTTTTATAGCTGCTGATAAAAGCAGTGTGTTTGGATTTTTTTCTTTCTTGCTTTTCCTACATATAAGCACACATAATGGAAACTGTGTGTGTGCGTGCAAGGAACGTAGTATTACCTAATCTTTACAATGCATTGCAGAGGCATTTCTCCCGAGTCATTTTTCCTAAGAGAACATAGACAGCTGTTTCTTCATTGAAATACAATATAATGTGTATGCAAATTTTTTGATACAACCCTGAAGAAAAGGATACTTTTAAGAATTGTTTTCATACAGGTCGTGAAAAATTGGGTTTTTTTTGTAAATAACTTAGTATCTTAATGTGCTCTTGCTTAAGTCTGCTCTTCTACTGTGTATGCTTTATTGATACTATTGCAGGCATAGGGCAGATAGAATTTAGAGTGAAGACCAGTTGCTAGGTGAGTATAGCAGCTATAAGAATTGTCTGGAGTGTTTGCTGATCGACACTTGCTACTTTTGATGACACCCCTTGCCCTCCTAAAATAGGAGTAGAAACACTACCTGCATCTTTCTGCCAAATCCTCTAGTCTGCCTATGGAATGGTGAACTAAAATGCATTATTTATTTCTTGCTGATAGTGATAGGTAAATGTCGTTCTGTTTCTTGGTATGGCTGCATTGGTTCCTGTTAGGCCTCCTTCATCAGTTGATTACAGGTTCTTATAGAAAAAGTGAATTTTCTTTTTTATATATACACAGACAGGTTGCACATTCTTCCTTTTGAAATAAGCAGTGTCTGTAACTGTAGCTCTTTGGGCTTTCTTTTTTCTTCACTGAGTCCTGCTATGGTTGATGATGATGTTTAGGAAACAGGAGACCAGAAAGAAGGAAAGGCAGCTTCTGTTAATATTTGCAGGTATTGGTCTGAGCTACCAACTCCATTTGAATTGGGCACTTCAGCAGATGCTAGCTGACAGCACACTTCACGGAGTCAATGTGGCAATAATATAGTCAAAACTTCCTCTGAAGTCAGCTCTGTTGCCAGACATCAGTCTTGGCAGCTCTTTCAGTTCTGGATTCATTTTATAGAGCTTTTTGCTTAAAAAAACAACATTCTTTTTAAGAACTGACAGCGAACTATTCTGTTTCAGTTTTGCAGTACTAGAATATCTACAGGCACTACAGAGATTAAAATGTTTTACTTTGTTTTAGGCACAAAACGTAGGATGTCTAGGTTTTCAATCATTAATGCAAGTATTAGAAGGAAATCGTATTTTTATTCTAATAAAACAGAACAATCTGATGAGAAACTCCCCAAATGGTACTTTCTCTTCTTCTATCATGGACCAATTGACATGGTTCTCAGCATGTTTCAGTATTCAGGTTACTTCTAACCAGTATTTTAATAGGCAGGAGTAGATTTGAGCGTTTCTAGAAATGGTGATGAAGCTAAAAGACTCAATGAAGAACTCCATTATTTTAGGTATAAAGGTGGAAAATAACAGAATTTCTCTTTGAAAACTTCTGTTTTCAGGGCTGATAGAAAATGTCTGAGTTGAAATGTCTATCTCAAATACAACAGTTTTAATTCTTCTAGAGGTGGGTTTTGTTTAAGCCAAAAGTAATTATAAAATAACATGGCTATATCATCAACTCTTGTATCGCCCATTCACAAACAGAATCAATTCACAGAATCAGGGAATGTTAGATGTTGGAAGGGACCTCTAGAGATTGAGTCCAACACACCCCCCCAAAGCAGGATCACCTGGGGTAGCCCACACAGGGACCCATCCAGGCAGGTTTGAAAGTCTCCACAGAAGGAGACTCCGCAGCCTCTCTAGGCAGCCTATTCCAGGGCTTATGTTGAGTTGAAACCTTCAATGTTCCAGTTTATGTGCATCACTGAAAAGAGATTGGCCCCCTCCACGTGACACCCACCCCTCAGATATTTATGGACATTGATCAGATCCCCTCTCAGTCTTCTCTTCTGCAGACTAAACAGCCCCAGGGCTCTCAGTCTGTGTCCATAGGGTAGATGCTCAAATTCCCCAGTCATCCTCGTGGCTCTCCGCTGGACTCCAGTAGGACCCTGACTCTCTTGAACTGGGGAGCCCAGAATTGCACACTGTATTCCAGGTCTCACCAGGGCTAAGTAGGCAGGAAGAACCTCCCTCAATCTGCTGGACACACTTTTCTTGCTGCACCACATGGTAGCATTGGCCTTCTTGGCCACAAGGGTACATATTGGTGAAAAAATATCTGTAAAAGCTGTCTAGACTGAGGCAGCTGAAGCTACTGACTTGATGTTAAGGAAAGATTCAGGTGTGATTACACTTTTCTCTTTCGTATGGCAGATTGTGCTGCTGTTCAAAACTGACATGGGCAGAGACTATCCAAGTTGTAATGGTTTACTGATTTAAAAAAAACTTTTTCCAGAGCACACTAAGATGAATTGTTGTAAAGCAATTGCTCAGCTTGATATGCAGGTTGGTGTCTTGGATTCAGCACACAGAGATTTAGCCGACTGATTCAGAATGCATTCTACCTGAATTAGTGCAATCTGGAGATGATGATGACGGAAAAACTGCTGATTTACAGAGAGGAAAATAAGGCAAGATAATTTTAAGTTGTTGGAAAGATGGAGATCTGGAATAATTTATTTTGTGTAATAATTACTTCTTTTCCTGGCATTTTAAAATTTAGAAGCTTTAAGAGACAATATTTTAGAATTGTCCTTGACACATATCCACTATGTCACGGGGTGGACTCAGTACTTGACCCCAGGCTTACCAAAATAGTTACAGATCTGTTAGTTGATGTTGGAAGTACCTGGGCTGTAAAATTGAGAACTTGTTTCCAACATGTAAATGGCTAAAGGACCATTTTGGATAGCATTGCTTCCAGCATTGTTGCTTCCTCTGTTAACAACATCTCATCCAGCTAGTTATTTCTCTTTGTCATTCTTCTAATGAACAAAAAATTGTAATGGGAAGCATTGGGTTATCCACTTAACACACCTTTACAGAAGAGCTATTAAGTGCTTACAGGTTCATTGGACTTGATGATCTGTGAGGTCTCTTCCAACCCTGATGATACTGTGAAAGTTGCTTTTTCTTTGTAAAATCAAATCATCTCTATGTCCAGATATAGATTATTACATTACAACGGTTACCTTAAAAATGTTAGCTTAATACTTAGTAGTAGCCAAGAAGGAAACACAATGGTAGGTTTTCTTATTACTTAGAGAACAAAGTGTATTCAAGAAGATTTATTTGAGAGTGGCGCTTAATAATCCAGGGTTCTCCTTTACTTTGAATAGCATCCAACTCTGGTCCTCAACCTTACAAAGGGCATAGCAGAACTGCGAAAAGGTTAAGAGTGGGAATATGATCAGAAACATAGTCTGGCTTTCATAACTAAGAGAAATAGGACTTGAGTGTGAAAGAGTGAGGGAATGCAGACGGAGAAATGAAGTAAAGGCACAAGTACTAGGGAGAGAGAGAGTAGGCTTTGATTACTCACCATTTCCTCTAATATAAAGAGGAGTTTCTCAGTGAGTGGCAAGTTCAGGGTAAGCAGAGAAACCGGTTTATCACACGTGTGTTTAAATTGTGGAACTGTAAAGCTTCCTTGGTGTTGATTCAGGACTAGACAAATTGGTTGGGGAAAAAATACATTAGGGATGATAATTTAGGAGAAGAAAAAGTAGCCAGCCACTTCTGTCTCAGAAATCTTCTGAGATGCAGATCATTTTGTGATGGGGAAAGTATTCTGCTGAAGTATCAGCATATACTTTGTATTATGCTCTGACACTCATTTTTGCAACTGTTCTGTTGATTTCTGCCCTTCAGTTAGAGACAGATGTCTCTGGATTGGGCAAAACCTTTTGCTGCTGATGGAGGCAGGATTCTGGGGTAACTGCATGCTTGGCCCACTGTGTTTGTTCTTTCCTAATTCAGTTTGGATTTTATCTGTTGAAATCTTTTGAATACTCAGACTTCAGGAATGGTAACAGTATACAAGACAGGCAGCATAGCATTTAGGACATAGTAGTGGATTAGCTGCTTTTTGGCACCCTTTTTTAGTGAGTGGAAGGTAACTGAATCCCTTAATTTGGTACTATGTTAGTGATATGGTTCTAAGTTATGTCCTAAGCAAAGGTATTTTTTACATGTGTGTGTCTTCTTCCTAAGTATGACTGCCTGTGAATCTGTGCCAGTCTTTGGAAATGTTACCATTAAGAGTAACATTTAGAGTAAAAGCTGACTTGTGTGTTCATGAATGTCTGTGATTAGGCTGCAACTTCCTCTCTGTTAAACCATGCTTCGACAAAAAGGAGAAATCCTACTTTGTGTTCCCTGTTTGTTTTACAGTAGGAAACTAAACCGTCAGAAATACCGTGGCTGTCCACAATTGATACCAGTGTATTAGGGAGGAAAATAGGGTGGTGGTGCATGGTTTTATTGTTACCTTAAAGATGAAACCTCCGGTAGTGTAGCAAACATTAACCTTGTATGTTGACACTGGCTGCATTTATATTCCTGAAACTGAGTTTCTGTGTGAGATGGCTTGGTATGTGCATTTGTATTGACAGCTTTGGTTGGAATGCTTTGGAGCTGTGCTTTGTATTGGTGACTTTTGTTGTTTTAGATTGACTGGTTCCACTATTCTGAGGAATTCTAGTAGTCTGTAAATCATCATTTACGGCTTGTTCCAACAGCAGTGCATGTAGACTGGTTACTTCTAAGGGTCATTACTAGACTTTTCAGTTATCCGGAACAATATTTGTATGATGCTTTGATTTATTTCCCAGGCTTTTCAGTAATCTTACTGTCTTCTTGTTGGTTAACTAGCATTTAAATGCAGTCAGTTTTTAAACATGGAATTTAAACAGCATACGTCTTCCTGATTTAGGATAGGGTGTCCCTGCACATGGCAGGAGGGCTGCAACTAGATGATCCTTGTAGTCACTAATAACCCTGACTGATTCTATGATTCTTCTTCTGGAATCAAATTTCGCATTAAGATAATATCCCTCAGTGTTCTTATGCTTGGTTTCTTCTCATGTCTGCACACTTGTGGAGGCAGGGAATTAACGTGCCTGAGTCAGGTATATATATAAAAATAGAATTATTTTATTTTCCTGAAACCTGCCCCCAAAACTATATGCAGCAATTAATTTAGTTTTAATTAGCAGATTCAGTTTGAGAAGATCTTACAAGGATACCATAGATAAATTTGACTGTTTTAGAAGTCAGGAGATGGAAAGGCTAATCTACTAGACCGAGCATTCCCACTATTAATCAGGCTGAGCCAAAGTTACTCACAGGTGAGTTAGGCCGTCTGGGAGAAAGGGCGGTCTAGATGCATGTCATCTCTCTCTTTTTCAAAGGACATCCGAGGCTCCTTAGCTTGTACAAAGGGTGCTTATGGTGGGAAGCTGTTCAAAGCAGAGACAATCCTGTCCCTCAGAAGCTTGTCCTTCGGAGTGCCAGGGGGGCTCTTTCTTCAGGAACTATCCAGGCGGGGGAGAACTCTAAGGTGGGAACCCCAAGGCAGGAAGTATCCCAATATTTATACCTTTCTTAGACAAAGAGTCGAGTTACCACTTCCTAGGCGCGAAGACCACAACCAATCCCCAGCCCGATTCCAGCATGGGCATCTGCATGGGGCACCCCTTGTGCCAGAAGGGCCCTTTGCTCCATTCTTTCATGCCTGCAGGGCCGGGGTGGGGGGGGAAACAGGTTTTTCGCTCCTTTCCTCTGGCATTCAAACCACGGAGGAGAGGAATTTTGGGGTATACAGGACTCCAGGACAACATTATCATTACACCTTGCCAGGAATAAAGCATTTCTACCAATATATCAAACTTTGAAGCAGAATGTTTAGCTATTACAGTGTTTGGGGAAGTTGGTGTGGTTGTATTTGTCAAGTTTTGGGAGTTTTTCTGCCATAAAAATACTCTGGCCCTTTTTTCAGTCCTGCATCTGGTATTGACATGTGGCCAGGTAAAAATGCTATGCTTCTTGCAGATCCACTGCTGTCTGAGGAGTTCTAATGGATAATGAAATTGCTATGTCCACTTGTTTGTTGCTTTCCTCCCTTTTCTGAGGGCAGCTTGCTGTGGCTGTGGATTGGTTGGCTAACCTGGAAAGAAGCCACTCTGTCACAACAGTCAGAATACTCCTGTTTTAAGACGTTAGTGCTATGTTTTTTTAGCTTAGTTGTATAAGTAGATGTGAATTTGTGCTTTGAAACTCAGTAAAATGTGAGCTTAATAGGCTGATGCTTGTTACTGTATACTAGAGGTCTTGAACCCCTTATGAGGAGGAACCTTGGAATTATGTGTTGACAAACTCACCTTTAGTATTGAAATTAATACTTTGCTTGGTAGAACAAGAACTTTTTACTTTTAGAACTGTACTTTAAGAACTGTCAAGAAACCTTTCAAAACAGTAATGATGTAATACATTGAAATAGCTTAGGCACTGGAGTAGATGAAAAGTATCTGTAGCTGGAGCAAGTGGGAGGATTTGGTAAGAGCTTAGATCCTGGACAAAAGAAAGAAGGGTGGATTCAGAATGTCGTTAAGGAGTGGCCTCAACTGAAATTTAACAAGGTAAATAGTTGCAAGTTGATTGAGAGTTGTTAATTACATATGCAGCTGGTGAATTGCTGCAGTTACATTTAGCATACTTGCCTCTTCAGGCATTAGGCATCCTAAACAGTATTAACATCTTAAAGTATATCGGTTAACTTTAAAATCACTAGCTTCAGAGAAATGTACTGGAAGTCCTGTAGTGTGAGTTAGAAGGATCATCACGTTTTTGTGCTAGATAGTTTTGGAGGACAGTCTTCTTTTTTCTTTTTTTCCTTCTTTTCTGTTTCACTTTAATGTATTTGAGAACTGGCATCTCATCTGGATTGCTTCATATTTGGATAAGTGAAAAGATCAAATTCATGAAGTAGCTTACATGTCAGACATGGAAGTCGTGATGCTGCGGAAACCTGACATCACCATTGCCTTCAGTTGCTGTACTGGCCTACCTTATGTAGAAGTGTAGCTGACAGTTTTCAGTTTGCATCTTTGAAGGCAGAGAAGTATTGCATTCGTGTTTGCTCCATGGCTTTCATCAGTGCTAACATGGTTTGCCAGGTATACTGAAATCTATACAATTTTGTCTCATGTCCCATTCCCTCTTCCCTGCCCCTTCCAGTCTAAAATCTTATAATTAAGATTTTGTATATGCTCAATAAGGTTAAACTTGGGAAGAGGCCATAATTACATAATTATTCTGTCTGGAAAACTAATGCTCAAACTAGGAGGTTGGCAGTCATCTAGAGCCTTGGCTGTGTTTCTCTAGTCCTGTGCTACGCTATTTAGATTAAAAGTTTAGTGTACTGGGAAGGTTCTGCTGAGTTAATGAATGAAACGCAACCAAGCTTTGTAAAGTTAGTAATCTAGTAGGCAGTGTCTTAGAATTTGCAGCTCTAGAATGAAAACGTGAAGTGGTATAAGGTGTGGTTTACAAGAAAGCTTAAACATCTGCTTCTATCAGTTTTAATTAAATTGTCTGAATCAAGTTTTTGAATGCCTGCAAACCAGTCCCTGTGTTTGAGTGCTGCTGGTTTTCTGGTGTGGTATTTCCCCACAGCGTTTACTGTTAGGAAGCCAAAATGCTTGTTACTGTTGTGTAAGTCACACATTTTATTTTCTTCTGAGCTTAGGCACATGGACTAACTGCAAAGCTTCAGAGACTCAGGCTTTCTTCTTGACTCCAGTATTTTCATTGCTACACTGTTTTATGCATGGTTTGTTGGGTTTAACTGTAGAAATGTAACAATGGTGGTGAACACATAGAGGAACTGTGTAATGGTAACTATACATACTTCAAACTTGCCTTTCAAAAATAAGGTGGAATACGTCAGCTTGTGGCTGCTGCCAGCAGTGCTATGGGACTTCAGGCAGGTTAAAAATACGTTGTTTTACAAATCTATCTGGATCTCTCCAAGGGTTTCTACTCTGTCTCCCACAGCCTCTTCCTTGAGAAACTGACACTATGACACTACCACCTAGTCAAGTGGTCTGTGCAGTAATTGGGGCTGACAGCTCCTACTGAAAGTGTGGTAATAAATAGCTCTTTCTCAAACTAGCAACCTGTCACTAGTGGGGTTCCCCAGGGATCAATATTGGGCCCAGTGCTGTTAATATCTTGATTAATGATATTGGAATTAAGAGCACTCTGATGAAGTTTGCTGACAACACAAAAATAAGTGGGGAAGTTGACACTCCAGAAGGGAGAGCTACCCTCCGTGAAGATCTTGACAGGCTGGTCAAGTGGGCACGAAGGAACTGTATGGAGTTTAATGAGGCTAGTGGAGGGTCTTGCACCTGGAAATACATAACCCAGGAATACAGATCAGATTGGGAGCCACCTGATTTGAGAGCACCACTTTGGAGAGGGACCTGAGGGTCTTGCTGTGCAAAAGGCTCAACATAAATGAACAGTGTGTGCTGAAGTGGCAAAGAAAGCCAACAGGATGCCGAGTTGCATTAATAAGGGTATCACAAGCAGGAATAGAAATGTCATTCTCCCACTTTGCACAGCACTGGTCAGGCTGCACCTTGAGTACTTTGCACAGTTTTGGTCTCTGCTGTACAAGAAGGTGCAGACAGCCTGGACAGGGTCTAGAGAAGGGCAACATGACTGCTCAGAGGACTGGAAGACCTGTCATGTGAAGGAAGGTTGAGAGCTGGGCTGATTCAACCTTGAGAAGAGAAGGCTTAGGGAAGACTTCATAACTGTGTACAGGTGTATAAAGGGCAGCTATCATGAGGGGGGAGACTCCCTTTTTACAGAGTCATGCAGTAAAGACAAGGGGTAATGAGCACAAGTTGCTACTGGGGAGATTTGGACTGGATGCCAGAAAGAAAAATATCACTGTTTGAACTATTAGGCATTGGACTAAGCCCTCAGGGGAGGTGGTAGATTCTATAATTTCCATTAGGCAATTTCAAGGCCCAGCTTGACAGGGTGCTGGGCCATCTCTTACCTTGAAAGGTTGGACTAGATCCTGAGGTTACTTCTAGTCTGATGTTCTATGAATTAACTATGAATTTAAAAAATATTTTTTACAAGTAAGATCCTTTTTTCTATTTTTTTTGGTTGGTGGAATCCTGATGTGTTAAGTTGGAGGATACAAGAGAAACTGAGGACTGTTTCTCTTAAAGGAGAAATCTTATCATGAGTTTCTCTTATTTTTCCCATTTTATAAGTCATCCTTGTAGCCCTCTGTTGGACTCTCTCAGGTAGATCCCTGTCCTCCTTAATGGTCATGTAGTCACACTATGCTTTTCACCTGAGCTATCCTCTTTTGTCAAAACAGAAAATGCTGAGGATTACATGGCTTTTTGTTATATGGATTATTACCTGGCAAACAAGCTAGTTTTTAATTTTTAAAGAAGACACCAAAAATGTAACCCCTTCAAAATTCTGATTACAATGCGATTGAGTCATTGAAGCAAGAGTTCAGCAAATGACAAGGGGAGTTTTGTTTGCATGGAATTACCTGTGAAATTCCTAGATGTACAAGAGTCTGGTTCAACCTAAATGCTAGTATAGTGTGTTGTCAAATACAGAATTAAGTTAAAAGTTAATAGCTGTCTAATTTTTATTTGTAATATTATGGCCTTGTTAGTTCTCATAGAAATATTAAAGTGTTGTCATAAAGCTAAAATGTTGCTGTACCTTTTATAAAATCTTTTTGGACTCTAGAATGATTTTTTTTTTTTTTTTTGACAGTCAAGAATACCCTCAGTGAAGAACTACAACAAATAGAAGTAAGTAAACCTACTTGATAATGAGGTTTTAGTCTGCCAAATGATTGTATAATACCAACAAATCTGTGGTTTCAGAGTATTTTGCATGAGCTGAACATACTTGCAACTCCGTTTGAGGTTGTTGTTTTTCATCTCGGGCAGTATGACTAATGGGCTAAACTGCCTCTTCTCTCAACACAAAAGTGTGGGGAAGAGTAACACACAAAGCTCAGAGCTGAGGTAGAGATAAGAGTTTAATGTAACAGAAGATATAAGCACAAAGCATAATTACCTTAGCCGTAATCTAATTAATCTAATAACACAATGCATGATTACCTTAGCTTAGCCTATTTGCAAAAGGAACACAGTGAAATACTCAGGGGAAAAAAAAAATCATAAACCACAAAGCCAAAGCCAGCATCTACCCACCTCCCACATGCCTCTCCACCATCCCTGTGGAAAGGAGACTACACCCAAGAAGCCTCAACCCAGGAGCAGCAACTGGAACAGGAAGTCTTTCACAGTGCAATCTCAACTTCAAGCCCTATAATACTTTACTCTGATTAGCACTTTCATGTTTTGAAGCTGGCATGACTGCAGCATGGTAGGAATAACAGCGGCAGGTTAGCTCCATCAGCCCATGACAACTAGGATTTCAAGATTTGGCTGTGGCACGCTGGTTGGTTTTATATACTACAAAAATGTTGTATCATTTGCATTTTAGAGCTGTGAGGAAAAATTGTGGTGTGGTAAGTTTTGAGACTAACTTTTGTCAGTTTGTCTCTTACCATTTGGCTTCTTAATGTTGAAAGGGCAGCTGGTAAAAGAAAGTAGCTTGAAACTCCAGGATCTTATTTAGTGCCACAGAGCAAGTATTGCCATCCTTTAGTTAAATGGATGAGTGAGTTAGTCGTTTTCACTTCTATTTTTTTGCTTGTTCTTATTCTCTTACTGTTTTTGACATGTCTCCATGAAAAGCTATCTGTGTTTTCAATTCTGCAGTGTGAGTTATGGTGCTTCTTTCTTCTGGCCTTTATTTTGCCTGGACTGTAAACAGTGATTTGCTTTTGTTAAGCATATGTAAGCAAATATTGCAAGATTACTGTATGTGGGGGTTGTTTTTTTTTCCCCTAGGATTAAACTCTTCAAAAATGAACAGTTTTATATCTTTAGTAGGTAGTCTTGGCTAGTAGAAAATGTTAGTCAGTCTCTTTAACAAACTGAATTTTGTGGGATCAGTTCTGAGTTTCTGAAAGTTATTTTAGTAGTGCAGAGAGAATGCATCTTGTGTGCTGGACTTGACAGATTAAGAGCCTGGTTTATGTGCTACTTTCTGGTTTATTTCTTGTGTACTGTTCCATAGTAGTCCTGCTTCATGCCTGCTTTTTTGCTAAGAAGTTCATGCTGTTGGTACACTGAACCTCGTGTGGTTCAACAAGAGCAAGCACAGGGTACTGCACTTGGGTTGGAACAGTCCTCGCTATCAATACAGACTGGGAGAGGAGGTAGTAGAAAGCAGCTCTGTGGAAAAGGACTTGGAGGTGCTGATGGACGAGAATCTGGCCATGGCCAGAGTGTGAGCTTGCAGCCCAGAAGGCAGCTTGCATCCTGGGCTGCAGCCAAAATATATGTAGCCAGCAGATCCAGAGAGGTGGTTCTGCCACAAAAGTGATCAGGGAGTTGGAGCACCTCTGCTATGAAGACAGGCTGGGGTTGTTCAGTCTGGAGAAGAGAGGGCTCCAGGGAGACCTAAAAGCAGCTTTCCAGTACCTGAAGGGGGCCTACAAGAAGGATGGAGAGAAACAGTTTACAAAGGTCTGTGGTGATAGGATGAGGGGCAATGGCTTCAAACTAGAGAAGATTTAGATTGGATGTTAGGAGTAGGTTGTTTACTATAAGGCTGGTGAAACACTGGAACAGGTTGCCCAGGAAGGTGGTTGGGACCGCATCTGTGGAGATATTCAAGGTGAGGCTCAACAGGGCTTTGGGCAACCTGATCTAGTTGAAGCTGTCTCTGCTGACTGCAGTGGGGGTTGGACCAGGTGACCTTCAGAGATCCCTTCCAACTCAGACCAGTCTATGGTTCTTTGATTTAGAAAAAAATACCAAAACTCAAACCATAATTTGGTCATAGAAATACATGTCTGTCTCAGTGAAGCTATTAGTGAAGTCATGGGTGTGCCTACTGGCAAATAAATGGAACTTGGAGTACTGCTGTTGATGGATGCATGTGTGGTAGTGGACTGATTTTCCTCTTCTGCTATGCCCAGTATTTTCCAGCCAGGAAATGAGTTAATAAGGTTGGTTAGTTTCCTAGGGAGTACCAACTTTATTAATTTAATCTCAATTACGGTTTCATAGGTCCAGAAGGGGGAGAGGTGAAGCTGGTAATTGTTGATGCTCTTTATGGGAATTAAATTGTCAAATGTATGACCAATGAAAGAAGTATTCTGCTACTTGGTAGCATGTTTTTATTTAATGAAAAACTCCCTGACCATTCACGTTTGCAAGTTATGTCAAATAGTGCTGGTGTATCAGGGAATTAAAGTGTTTAGTTTTTTTTCAATGTGGGTATAATCAGCAGATGCACAAAGTGGAAAATTCCTTTCCTTGTGTATTTTCTCAATAAAGGCTCTAGTCTTATCTCAACCTCAGGAGTCAGAGCCAACTTCAGAAAACCTCCTAACGTTGTGAAACAGCCTTTAGTATTTAGTGTATGTAATTGCACGTTCCTCATCTTCATAGTTTGAATAATTCCTTTAAATATGAAATGTTTCTGGATGTATTTCAATGAAGTTGCCCAATGTCTTGGTAAGTTAAACTCCCCTGCATGTAAAAATTACATGACATCTTGCATTCATGCTTATTTTTGGGAATTAGATTTTTTTATACTAGTGGTATGTGTAAGTATAAACAAGATTGTACAGTCCACAGCTTTCTCAGTTGTTTGCCTGTTTGTATCGTCATCTTTTTCTTTCATGTTTTGGTTTTAATTATTTTTCTGTAGTTTGAAGGTAGACAGTAAAAATACTACTTTTTAATGAATTTTCTATGGTAATATGACCAGGTGATACTTTCAGTGTGGCTTACATGAAGTGCCACTGCATGTTTATTAAGACTAAAACTGTTTTGTGGTTTGGTTTTTTTACATACTAGCTATCAAAAACCACCACAACAAAGCAACCAGACTTCTTGAGGGTCATTTCACCTTTTGAGGTCTCAGTCTTAACTGGCAGATCATCACAGTCCAGGCTGCAATTGAATTACGTTTCAGTTGAGATCTGAGAAAAGTCAGTTTCATGAATACTTTGATATAATATCTATTTCTATCAATCACCATTGTTATCTATAGCTGCCTATCACTGTTGATGTTGGAGGTGCTTTAGCTTTTCACCTATATGTGTGTAAACATTTTTATTTTTTCTCATGATAGATAAAGATTTTGGAGGTAAATGGAAGAAAATTAATCTCTACTCCTGTCTGTGTTAACATTCATGTGTTTTTCCAATTCTAGGAAGCCGAAATAAGTCTCATGATGAACAGCTTATATGCACTTCATGATAAATTGGCACAAATAGCAGGTAACACGTTAAAAAGTACTGTGACAGATAGTGGTTTGCACCTACTGCACACCTGACAGTCATTTAGAGTTTCATTTTGGGAATCTAGATATCCCAACTCTAGTTCACTTATGCTGCCCTTTTCACTTTTTTAAGTGCCTTCTGTTACAATGTTTTTCGGTTAATGGAATAGGATGTTTAATTTTGTAATCCTGTCTGGTTTTGATCTAATGTCTTAATGCTTTATGGATTTTACTTCATTCAGAATTTAAATATGCTGTATGTGGAGAGGAATATGTATTTCTTCTAAAGATAGTTTCACTGTAATGAAAAAATACCTGAAAACAGATCTTTTGCAGCCATCAGAAAGTGTTTAGTAATACAAGTACTGATTGAACAAGATTGCCTTGTTAGACAAAACAGTCCAACTTAACCATTCTAATTATATAGTAATGAAAAGTGCTATATATAGTAATGTGTCAGAGATGGTGTTTAGGATTAGTGTTAATTCAAAGTTAAAAATACAGTCCTTTTGCCACGAGTCATAATTGACACCGCTTTAAACTGGATATTTGCACATCACAATCGTGAAATAGTAAAGTTAAGTGTGTTTGTAACTTTGGCGTCTGGTGAGTGTGAGTTGCAACAGAATCTATTTCACAACTATTAAGGCGTTTATTTGTCATCTTTGCTTAATTAATCCGTAATCCATTTAGGAGGCAGTTGTTCATTTGTTTTTTTGTGTTTTGTTTTATTTTTTTAAGCCTTACTCTTCTTTCTGTCAGCTGTTTGTTCTGTGACAGCAAGCAAGAGGGAGAAGAAATACAGTTTTAGTGAAATTGGTGCTTTTCAGGTCTTTCTGTCACATTCTTGGAAAAATGTCTCTCATTTCATTCTTGGCTAGGGATCATCTGTTCATGTTATAGCTATTAGTATTAAAAAGACAGACTGGAAGCTTGCAGTAGTCTGTGCTATTAAGGTTTATTCAACATCTTAACTGCCATGAAGACGGTAGTCAGGATTTTGGTTTCTATCCCTCTTTGTTTCATTCCGTTTATATTTTTACTGAGCTAGTTTCTTGGAGAACAAATGATTTGACTTATTTTAAAAGGTAAAACACTGGAAGTATTTTGAAAGAAGAAAAAGTCAGGGTAACTTAATTTTACTTGATAGATGTTCCAACTGCAGATGCTCTAATATGATACAAAATTATTTAATAATCTTATATAGAAATAGACTGCCTTTAATGCATCACTATTTTTGGCATTACTAGTGTCTTCAAACCTATGGCAAGTAATGCCAAACTCGCAAGAAACTAGAGCGAGGAGCAGTACGTATGTGTTTACTTCTGATTTGAAGCTTGTGGTTCTTAATTGAAGTTTGTGTTCCTGTGTTCTTGTCTAATAGTTCAGGTTTTCTTCAAAAGAACAGCTTTTTATTGACTGTATATTTCAGCACCTAGTATTTTCTAGTAACTCACTCACATGGAGTACTTTATCCAGTTCTGGAACCCCTATTACAAGAAGGGTCTGAACATGCTGGCACGTGTCCAGAGAAGGGCTGCCAGGATGATCAGAGGGTTGAGGCGCATCTTCTATGAGGACAGGCTGAGAGAGCTGGGGTTGTTGAGTTTGGAGAAGGGAAAGGTCCAAGGAGACCTTATTGTGGCCTTCCATTATCTGAAGGAGCCCTCAAGTAAGCTGTGAGGGACTTTTTAGGGTGTTGGGTAGTGATAGGACTAGAGGGAATGGATCCAAATTAGAGGAGGGGGTATTTAGATTAGATGTTAGGAAGTTTTTAAGGCCAGACTTGATATGGCTCTAGGCAACCAGCTCTAGTGGAAAGTGACCCTGCCTATGGCAGGGGGATTGAAACTGTATCATCCTTGGGGTCTCTTCCAACTCTTGACAATTCTGTGGTTCTGTAAGAATGTGCTTTATTTAAATGAGACTTCCTTTAGACATATGTTAATTAGTTTTTGTCTTGATCTTTGATGGAGAGGCTTCAATATATCACATCCATTTTCAGTCACACTTGCAAAATGAATAAATCCAATCAGACGCAGGAGCAGTCAGCTTCCCACAGCTGTGACCCTACTTTCTTGTACATGTTTGTTTAATTAGACATTTCTTTTGCTGTCAGATTTAGATAGTTTCCTTCTGAGCCAATGGACAGCCCATGTCTTTGAGATGCAGAGGAGAATTAGACTTCTGTATGTAATTAGGTTTACTGGTAAACCTATTGCTGGAAGAAAATACAGCAAAACACTAGATCTTGCTTAATATTAATTTCAAGTATCAGCTACTTTATCTGGTTGCTATAACAGGCTTTCTGTCACTTTCCTTAATCTTTAGTTGTTCAAGTTCTAGGGTTGTTCCTGATCCTTGTGGTTCCTTCCAACCCTGACTGATTCTATGATTCTAAGTAATTGATATTGTGCTGTTTCTAACCAGTGACTTAAAGCCCATTTAGCAAGTTCTGGTTTTCTGTAGTGTTATTAAACTATTGAATTTGCCTTTGGGAGATCAGGAATTCTTACTTTTTCTTGCAACACTTGTTCTGTTCCTGCTTTTCTTCTAGCTACCTACTGTAGAGTCCTGCTGCAGATAACATGTGAGCATGTCACTTGATAAACAATTGTTTTATACACCATTTTTTTTTTTCATTGGGCAGATGTACCAGATCAAGCTATAAACTAAATTCATGTGCTCATGAAAGTATTAAATTTCCACTAGGTTTTGGTTCTGATAATTTACTGCATTTTACAATTCCAAGCATTTCTGTTAATTGCATATGTTGCAGTTGATAAATTAAGCTAAATGCCAAAAATGAAAGTCAGTTTCAAATATTCTATCCTGTATGTAAAAATTTACAGCTGACTTATTTTCTGTATTGAAAACAATTGTGAGAACAGACTTAAATATTTCTTTAGCCCTGAGGCTTTAGTTGCTTTTTGTTAGTATTTCTAGAACAACTCAGCTTCTTGTGTGGCTTGCCTAAGTACACTAACATAATCTAAAAAGTAATTTTGTGATTCTTGCTGGGATGTGTTCTCACCTCCCTGTAAAGGCAAGTGGAATGATTCTGGCTGCACTTTAAATTGATCTGCGCCCAAGAAGAGTTTGAGCACAAAGTTTCATATTTTGTGTAAGCTTGCAACAGGCATTTTGACAGAAGGAGTGTTTTTACAAAGAGCTCAGTGGTATCTTGAAGCAGACCTGTGTAAAAGTTTTATTTGCCTCTGCCTTGGTTTTATTCCTGGATATAGGGCCTCAACTGTGGAACAGTTGGGAAACATTTTTGGCTCAGACTATGGAAAATGGGTTTCCAAGCCAAGTGGTTAATGATTGCACCAACGTTATTCAAAGTAAGCCTTCATTTGCAGAACTATTAGCTAAAGCAGTGACTGAAATGGCATATAGGAATATCATGCTGTTTGCAGTCAAACAGAAGGTTGATTTGTGAATTCCTGACCTTCTGCAGGCCTTCAAATTCATGAAAGAAGAAAGCTGTTAAATGATTCTTGCAATAGATAGGTTGGAATGAGAATTACATCTCCAGCAGCTTTTTGTACAGAACTGAAACTCCATAACTCTGAGCTTACTCATTTCAAGAGTGGAAGGCAAGGTGAAAGTGACTTTTAATTTCCATCCCCAGCATTGCATGAGGGTAATTTGAACTGATGGTCCTCAAACATTGTCAGAGCCTAGGCAGCAAAGGCAATTTTAGCTGTTAAACTTGATTAGAGGAAATACAGTCTGAAAAAAATTTCAGAGGCAGAAATGCAAGGAAGCTGTTTGCAGGTTTTTGAAGACGAGACCAGAATCTGTGAAGTCAGTGTGTTGGCTGCATGCTGCATAAATGTAATTCCTGGAAGAAGACAAGATTAGAATTTCAAACTACTAAAGTAATCCAATAGTACTCTGTCCGTTGGGAGCTTTTGTTCTCTCCTAAGAGGAAGTACTGTCTTCTCATAAGATTGAAAAGGCAAAACGAGACCTGAAACCTGCTTGTAAGGTTTGATTTTTCACAATCTGGTATCCTGCTTATGTGTTCTGTTTGTCTTCTTCTCTATATAGTAACCTCACACTTTCTTTCTTATTTCATAAATGGGATTTTCTCCTTATCTACGCAGTTAAAAAAAAACAACAAACTAACAAAAGTTCCTGAGCAGAAGGTCTTATCCTCATGCTCTCACAAGCTGTTTTGTCTGTGCAAATTGACTGATGAGCTTTTACTGTATTAGAAGGAACTCTGGAAGACTTCAGGTCTTGCTAACCAAGAAAAAAGAGCTTAAACGGTTGACTATCAGACTTGCTCATGTCATACAGCTTTGTGCCTGACAGAGATTGTACATATGCCTTCTACAGAAAAACATTTTGGTTTTGTCATGTATATTTTATCAGTAAACAGACTCATAGAATCATAGAATTGTCAGGGCTGGAAGGGACTTCAAGGATCGTCCAGTTCCAACCATCCTGCCACGGGCAAGGACATCTCACACTAGATCAGGTTGCTCAGACTGCCCTTAAAAGCCTCCCAGGATGGGGACTCCACCACCTCTTTAGGCAACCTGTTCCAGTGTCTCACCACCCTCATGGTGAAGAACTTCTTCCTAACATCCAGTCTGGATCTGCCCACTTCTAGTTTTGCTCCATTCCCCCCGGAATGTTTACACCAGAGACTGTATGCGTATGATATAGTTAGGTCTGCTAATGTCAAAACATGAAGTTACTGCTGCACATGTCAGTTTACAGGTTGTAGAGTTTATGCTGCACACAAAAATGTGTACCTAAATTACATACAAGAATAGCCCATAACTTCAGTTCTGGTGCTGACTTCTACGGAGCGTGTTTTTGGAAAGGCTGGTGACAGTTTTCACTAGTGATCTCTGTAGTTTTGCTGTTACAATACCCTTAGGCACTAAGACGCCACATGCTAGTGTGGAAGGTGTTTCACTTCATGAGTAGTTTCTTCTCTGCTGAGTGCTTGGTTGAAAATACATGCATGCACACAGACTCAGTGCCAGTAGAACTTCTAAGTCAAACAGAATATGAGGACTCTTACAAGCTTCCTTAACCCAACAGCAAGAGAAGAGCATCCCTGATATGCTGATGTGCTTACAAGGCCAAATTCACCTAAATCTCTTGAATTGTATTGAACACAACTTTGTTTTAGGAGTCCCAGAAGAGTGTTTGCTTCCTGGAAATACTTCTTCACTCTTCCTTGCTGTGAATGAACCAAGATGCTTTTCCCTAACTTGCTAATGTTTTGCTTAGGTTACCTCAAACATTCTTGATTGTGTAGAGAATTAACACTTGAAGATGCTTCATGTAAAGTGTATTCCAGTGTATTCAAACACTTTAGAGGAGTATAAGCAGAGGTTTATATTTTATGTATGCATGAGTATCTAGATTTTCCTTGCCTTGCTGTATGCTTTGGGAATAATACAGTTTGGTATAGATCCAGGAAGGTAAGGCAGGCATAAACCTAAGCCAGTAAAAGACTGGATATGTTGTTTCCTATTTTATTGTTTTGGCACAGTAAAATCATGGTTCTAGGTGCTAAGTTTTTTGTTTTGTTTTGTTTTTTAAGAAAGATGTTATGGATTGGATTCCCTCTCCAATAACCTTTTCTGGAAGTCTTGCCCCTCAAACTGCAGGAAAAAAAAGTGTTTTTTACCACTCTGACAGTTCCTTAGAAATGATGTCCTAGTGATAGATAAAACGGATGTTAGAGTTCTTCCTTTTCTGTGTTATGTTGTATTGGTGTTACTGTTACAATGTTATTGGTTTGTGGTTTTTTTTCCATGAATTGCCTGTCTTTAGGTTAGCAAAAGAAATTGGGAAGGTGATGGCATGTGGCTGTGAGGGCTGGCTATGCATATAATACCTTACTTCTTTACTGCTTCTGCAGACTTAACCACGAGAGTGAAGCGAAGGATAAAATAACCAGTTTCAGGCCATATGGAAATTTTTGTGCATGTTCAGGAAGATGATGAGTTATTGTGATAGCTTGGATCAATCTAAACTGTAGTGACTTATAGTGCCCGAAACGCTATTATGGATATGCTGCAACTGCAACTGAATTGTCAGTATAAAAGATGCAGGGTTTGGAGTAAATGAAAATTATTTAGAAGTTGTCAGGGTTCAGCAACTGTTTTATGGTAATGTCCTTTCGATAGTTCTTCGTTCTACTTTTTTCTCCACTTCCAGGGTGAATATTTACATAAACTCTCTGAGCAGTATGTGAAGCCATATTGGTTTGTACATGTTATTACCTGTGACAATCTTTCATTTTAAAAAATTTTTTGAAGGACAGATTTGTCCAGAGACTTTTTGATGTCTTTAGAAGAACTCGCAAGCTTTATTGAGCTGCTACTTCTGGTGTAGTTTTTGTTAACCATAAAGCTTGTGTTTAGGTGTTTTTATTTTACACAATGTAGTAATTAGTAGATCAAAATAAACAAAAGTTTAATTTTACCAGGGGAACATGAATGTGGCAGCTCTGTTCAAAGAAATCTTACCATCGAGGAGGCAGCTGCATATTTAAAAGTAAGCAAACGAGGTATTTTTCATTGATTGTACATAAGACTTGTATAACTTACAGTTTGTAAGCCTGGTTTCATATCTGGTGTATTGACTACATTTTGACTTGGTACTGAATGCTATTTGGAAATGTTTGGAATTGCTTTCTTTTTAATGCATGCTACTCAGTTTTTATTTGGAGAGGCAGCAAGGTTTTGGGGGAGAGGGAAGATGAATGAAAATGAGTTGATTTCGACGGAAGTGTAGATAGTGCTGCAGTAGCATGCAGGTTTTTATCCTTTAGTTAAAACACCAGGGCATAATTCAAATTGATGGAGATAGTTGACCAACACAAAAATAACAAATTTATGAAAATCTCTAGAATTTTATCCAGAAATTGGCATACTGTGTTTTGAGACTTCGTAGAGAAGGCTACTGCCTTCCTTCCTTTGGGAGGAGAGGTTGATGTGAATCTGTGCAGTGGGCTCAACAGGCAGCAGCTGTATGGAGATGCCATTCATTGGTGCTTTAAATAGAAATGGTCAAAAAAGGCCTTTTTGTTAATTTGGTAGGTGTGCAGCATTACAAAATCCCACTCTCAACTGTCATTTCCATGCCTCACTCTCCGAATAAAAGATGACTCTTGCCTTATCTTGACAGCTGTAGGGTTTATTTTAGCCTACGTTGGTGTATCCTTCAGTGGGAAACTACTTGAAGCTTTTAAAAGGCTGGAAATACGTAAGATTTCTTTGATTGGATGGGGGGACACTGATGTGACATTTAATGTACAAATGTATTGGTATTAAAAAAAAACTTTACATTTGGGCAAATGTTTACATAGTAGATAAAAAGAAGTGGTACGAGCATCCTGAAGAGGCTTCTAACACTGGTTTGTGGTTTGGCAGCGATATTCTGTATCTGTTAAAAACCAGTGCATTGTGGGAGTACATTGGAAAATAATTAAGTTGATGCCAGGTAACTAACTGATGGTTTTGTCTATCATTCCTTCAGGAGGGTAGTTGTTAAAACAACTGTTATAGCTCTGATAAGATCAAATTTCATATGACAATTTGTCACTTTGTACAAAGTAGCATGTAACTCTGCAGTTCCTTATTTGGGAAGTGTACATATAACTTTGCAGACCACGTTCACTGATAAAATTTTAATTCTTAGAGTGAAAATAAAACAGTTACCGTGTGTTCTTAAGTGCTTATGCTTTAAATTGTATGCCAGTGACTTTGAAGTTCAGAGGAAAAAGGAAGACAAATCTTTTTGGAGAGTATTATTTCAAATACAGTAGTAACTTCCATTGTTGCTTTATTTTTTTTCTGTGAAAGAACACACAAGGTCAGCTGTGGAGATAGCATTAGCTCAGATGGCAGCAAACATTCTACTGTTACAGTTGATGGCAACCAATTAAAAAACTCAGTTTCCATGTAGTAGTATCAGTTATTGAACTGCAAACACTGGCACTGGACTATTAGCAGAATGCCAGTTAAAATCGATGCTTCTCTGATAGATTTGAAATGGGACCTGAACTGCGTTTATAGGACCCATTTTCAGCTGGGTTTGTACCGTTTGATTTTTAATCTTGATTTTTTTTTTTTTCCAATGAGCACCACCTAGTGGCTGATTTATTTTTCTTGCCGTAGGTTAGACTTGCTAGTAAAATAGTGAATGTGGCTTAACTTTTCATATGGTCCTTAATTTGAGGAATGCTAGTGTGGTGGGTTGGGAACTTCCCTCCCCAAATTAAAATCTACTAGACCAGCTCAGATGACTTGGAAGTAAGATAAAGCTGTAACTTCCCTCCCGGACAAAGAAAGCCCCAGACAGAAAACCAGCAAGATCTCATGTAGTATCTGGTCAGTCAAGGTTAGTGGAGGAGGTAGAGAGGAGCAAAGGAACGACAAACAGAACCATTGCCCAAAAGCCAGGAGAAGAAAACTGTTTATACACTATCTTTTATACCTCTTATCAAACCAGTGAATGATACAGACTTTATCATTATTACTCTTTTACATCCAGTGATGTAGTTTATTTAGATTCTGCACTGAACTTTCAGGAAAGTCCCAATTCCTCTTATTAGAATATTCTGATAAGCCTTAAACTACCATAGCCAGTAAGTGAGAGCTTGTAGTATGCATAGATTCACTTTATTAACTGGGTGAACACTTAGGCAGAATCTGAAGAATCAAGAATAAAACAATGTAGCTTTTGGCCACTGGTCTGTGGAGTATCTGAATTTTATTGTAGCGTGATAACGTTCTGGTTATTTACAAAGCAACTCATTTATATTTGTCTTTTGACAGAGTTTAAATCCAGAATATGAAAGTGTACTTAACACATCCTTACAATGGATCTTGAGTAGTGGGGAAGATGTTGGCATAAAGTAAGTGGTCATATTTCTTAACTCAGTTTCTTGTAACAGAATGTGTCTTTTTCATAAATACTCTCTTATTTTTCAATAGGTGTCTCAGCAGTGACTCCAATGAGATGGATGTCATTAATGTGACAGATGTGAAGTATTTGGAATCCACTAGTCCAAAGATGTCTTTCAGGTGTCGTTTCCGCCGTGCATTTGTTAATGTCACTCACAGGTTATCAGTATTGCTTTTGGGTAAGTTAAAGTCAGCTTTTTTGGTTATAACCTCCCTTTATGTAAGTGGATGGGGAAAAGTAAAGAGCATGTGTAGAGAGAGTGGAGAGTTTTTGTCCAACCATAAAACCTGGAGTTCTTGTCAGTGTCATGATTACAATGCAGTTTGCTTTGCACTTCTGTTTCACATTAGCTGCTGTCATCTGCTGCTGTAGTCAGCTGAACTCTGTGTTTTTCCCTTTCAAAGCAGTACTTTATGGCTTGCTAAAATTCCAAGGTGAACTAATGCAAAAAAAGCAAAATGCTTAGTAAGAAGACACAACAGCCTTAGTTTTGAGAACATTTCATGTTGTTCCAGAAGCTTTGGAAACATGACTGCAGAAGAGATTATTTTCTTGGTTTGGGGAAAAGTTGGATACCCAGCATAATTGTCACCAAAAATTCTTACTTTTGTATTGTAAAAATTTATCTATCCTTCAGTAAGACTAACTCATTTAGTCCTTGACAGTTCCCTAGTTAAGCTTCAAGCTCTTCCAACTTTTATTTAATTCTTAGCCTTTCCATGTGGCTGGTTATAGAGATACTGAAAATGCAGAGCTTCTCTCATGCACCCATTGAATACTTTCTTAAGTATTGTTTATCCCAGTGTCTTAATCTCATGCTTCTGAGTAAATGATTTGAGGCCTCCTTGTTCAAGGAAAGGCTGGATGAGGCACTTAGTGCCATGATCTAGTTGACTGAACAGAGGGGTTGGGTGATAGGTTGGACTGGATGATCTTGCAGGTCTCTTCCAACCTGGTTGATTCTGTGATTCAGTGGCCTTTAGATGAACCAAAAGAATTAAAGGCAAACTGTCCTAGATGGCCGTGTTTCAGATAGTCAGATAGTCGAGGGTTGAATTGGGATGGGAAGATGAAACTCAGTATCCAGGACAACCACTGATCTCGTCAGTCATGCTGAGCAAATTGCTCCATGTCTCAACTTTCTCATCTGTAATTAAGGTTTATATGAAGCACCTTTACCAAAATAAAACATTGTATAAATGGTAGATTTGTTTAACATCCATATTTGGTCTAAAATGGCATCACTCATTCTCCTCATGTGTGCCTTGTGAGCAGGAATGAGATTTTTATTTCCATCTTACGCTGACAGCCTTCCCAGCTAGATTGTCTGTTTTGGGAATAATCTTTAACACAACAAGAGCAGAAAAACAATTAAATCTGTAGCTGAACTGAAGTAGTCCAAGTTAACCAGTTTCAACTGGTGTATCTAAAAAATATGTGACTTACCTATGAATTAGTGAATATTTTTTCATTTTTAAACTTTAACATGTTCTGAGTTGTCAGTTTATGTAACTTGATACAACTGTAATTTTTTCCAATGTAATCACTTTGCTGTTTTGGCTTTTTGCTTCACAAATGGGTAAAAATTTGAAATGGGATATCCCAATCATGGGATACCAGGCTATTTTTAAAACAATTGTTTTTCTAAAGGTAATTGCTCTTCAAAATTTAACAGTTTGTGTTGTGGTGTTGGTAAAATACGAAATACAGGTGACAAGCACAGTATATTCTACTAGCTCTGAAGTATAAAGTACTTCAAAATCCTACCTGGTTCAACCAGCTTCTGAAGCATGTGCTGTAAGCTTTGTTAAATAACGTATGTTCTGATACTGTTCAAAGAGTATTGTACATCTTCATGCAGGTATAGCAGTTGTTTGGGGAGTCTTGCACTACATGAAATACCGCTGGGCAAAAGAGGAGGAAGAAACAAGACAGATGTATGATATGGTAGTGAAAATCATAGGTATGGTTGCTTGAGTCACCTCTAATGTATATGTGCAAGTTCTGTATAAGCTTTCAAAGTGCTGGCAAAAATTCAGTTCCATTTCCTGCCTGTTTAGTTGTCATCATGCTGTTCGAGTTCTTGATCAAATGTGTGGATCATGTGTTTGGTTTCTTTCTTTTTGCCTTTTTTTTTTTTTTTAATTTTGTAATCATCCTTTAAACCTAATCAAAACTTTTTGTATAAAGATTGGTGGGGGTAAGGCACTTCTCCCAGGCGACTTGTGACAAGATGAGAGGGCATGGCCTGAAGCTGCGCCAGAGCAGGTTCAGGATGGATGTTAGGAAGCACTTCCTAATGGAAAGGTGAATTAGACACTGGAGTCGACTGTCCAGGGAAGTGGTGGAGTTGACGTCCCTGGAGGTGTTTAAAGCAAGACTGGATGTGACGCTTAGTAACTTGGTCTAGTTGATGCAGTGGTCTTAGTCATAGGCTGGATTTGATGGTGTCAGAGGTCTATTCCAACCTCAATAATTCTATGAGCCTGTGATTCACAAACTACATCAACATGGCTACAATAAATTCTCACAGGCTTAGTGATATTTTATCTTACTGCTAAAAAAAGATATACGTGATACTTGTTCACTAGGGAGTATGGTGACACATTGCTTTCTGTATCTGGTTTTTCATATGTCTTTAGCAGAAATACCTGCTCCTAAAATGTGTTATCTTTCATTTCTATCTTTATTGGCTTTCCAGAGAAAAAGCAGCTAATTCATTGCTTTGTGTAGAAATGGTTACTAAAATAGAATGCATATCCAAATTCTGAATTCTGCCTTTCTACTAGAAGCAACAGCATTTGCAATAGTTTGTAGCTTTTAGGCTCTGGTTTGGGCTGCATTTTTAATTATAGTGTCTTACTACTTTCACCTGCGGCAACCATAAGTGCTTGAAGGAGTCTAGTGCAGAGCCACAAAAATGCTGAAGGGAGTGAAGCATCTTCCTTATGAGGAGAGTCTGAGGGAGCTGGGGCTCTGTAGCTTGGAGAGGAGGAGACTGAGCGGGGACCTCATCAATGTTTATACATTTGTAAAGGGTGAATGCCAAGAGGATGGAGTCAGGCGCTGCTTAGTGATCCCCAGTGCCAGGACAAGGGGCACTGGGTGGAAGTTGAGGCATAGGAAGTTGCATGGAAACATGAGAAAAAAAATGTTTTTTCACTGTGAGGGTGGACAGAACCCTGGAATAGGCTTCCCAAGAGGGTTGTGGAGTCTCTCTGGAGATACTCAAAACCTGCCTGGATACATTCCAGTGTGATCTGGTCTAGGTGATCCTGCTCTGGCAGGAAGGTTGGACTTGGGTTTTCTTTCAAGGTCCCTTCCAACCTCTAACATTCTGTGATAATAAATATAGAGATAGTAGACAAATTGGAACTGTTTTCCTGGTTTTACAGTTTTCCTACCTCTTTGCAAGTTAAGCTTTCTTGAGAAATGGAATTGCTTTATTTTCAAAGGTGGCTGTCTTTGCTAGCATTTAAAAGTACCAAGCAAGAGGAACCACAAAAACTTCTTTACTCCAAAGTTATACTTAGAGGCACTGAGTTTAGTTTTCTTGGTTAGGAGGAAAAAGGCTTTAAAATGCCCAAACCACCTTAACTACTGAAACTGGGAAGTCTTCAGAGTTGGCTATTCATTGCCAGAATTGATACTGTTCTTAATATTTTTATGAATGTCATAGTTATCACCTTTTCTTATGGTGTCCTCAGATGTTCTAAGAAGTCACAGCGAGGCATGTTCTGAAAATAAAGACTTGCAGCCTTATATGCCTATTTTACACGTGCGTGATTCACTAATACCACCTCAGGACAGGTATGTTCTCACTAAAAGTAATGCATTTCCTCATCTCTAAGTAAGAAAAAGTAGTATAAATATATCAGTCAACTAATTTCAGGAGGTTGCATAGTGTAATATTTTGGAGGTTCTAATTGACACATGGAGCGGGAGGAGAAAACATTGTATTTCTCTTATGTGTTGTATATCAGCTGTTCAGGTTGGTATAATGCTAACTTTGTAATTCTTGCTTTGATTTTTAAGGAGGAGAATGGGAAAAGTCTGGAATAGAGCAGTTGACTTTCTTGCAGCAAATGAGTCTAGAGTTCGCACAGAGACACGAAGAATAGGCAGCACTGAATTCCTGGTTTGGAAGTGGATGCAACCTTCTGCAGCATGTGACAAAATCTTACTAATACCATCAAAAGTGTGGCAAGGCCAAGGTAATGAAGCTTATAATTTTTCAAATATAATTGTTTTATGCATTTCACTTCTAAATTACTTTTTTTGTTCCTTAAACGTGAAATTCCTGTTTCCTCTCAGCTTTAGGCATGAACGTCAATGCAATTCAATTTCTCTGTTACCTTGTTCAATGGACACTCTTTCTATGCAGTCAGTATCTGCCTTGATTTCAAGTAAAGCGAGCTTTTTTTGCTATAGCTACTGCAGAAATACAGCAGAGGGCATACAGCCAACATTAATTCCTTGTTCCTTTTCATGAATTAGAAAAAAAACCAACAGCTTTTTAGTTGATCAATTCATGCCTTATACTTACTGGAAGTAATGGGGTTGGTTGTCTCTAACAGCAGGTAAATTGGAGCTTGTCAACTTGAGTTTCCCGCTGTTAAGTTACCAATCAGGTACCTAAAGAGAGTTTGGAGGAAGAGATGTTTATTTTGAAAGGGAAACTGCTGGGACAAAAACTCTTCAATCAGTAGAATGTGTTTTTTGAGCATCTCCATTTAGTGCCTCCCTTTTGCCATAAACGTTTTTATGCTGTATTTTTGTGTTTCAAGCTCTGTGGTGCAGCAGAGTGTTTGCTTTACTACAGGAGGCTGTTGTCAGACATGGATTTTGCAGTGGTCTGTCACTTTTCAGCTGTGTCACGGAACCAAGTGGCAAAAATCCAGTGGTTTTGTAGTTGTCTGTGTGCAAAGGTCATCTTTTCCTAGTTCTTTTTCTTTCTACCTTTCTTTATGTTAAGCTTCGTGGTTTTGGGGTGATGTTGTGTTGTGGTTAATGATAAATGGGTAATGTAAGACTTGAGCTTTGAGTTACAATAAACGAATTGTTATTTCTGTCAACATCTGAGTGTGAGGGTAAATATTTAAATGAAGTCTTCATTGCCAATTGTTTAAATGTTGCGACTCCTTATAATAGTCTATCTTGCCTTGTGTTCTGCACTGCTGTATTATCTCTTCCGTGGGACTGGAACACTGGAGTATTCTGGTTTATAAACTCATAGGATTATTTTGATAGGAGGGAGTGTTTTTTAGTTCAACTTTGTAAATCTGATGTTATCAAGGTTGTATCATGCATTACTTTTGTGGTATTGAACTAGATGCTGAAAACAGACAGTTAAAAAACCTAAATTTCTTCTGCCCTTGAGAGTCCCACTTAAAGAATACAGAAATTTCCACTGCAAGCAATAGCATTCTCATCTATGATCTGGAGTATGCCAATTTGGGTTTTAGTTTAACTAATGAAAATAATAATATGCTTCCTTCTTTTGCTTGTTACTAGTACACATTTTAATTTGTAAGAAACAGTGTTTTTTATAGTTTCCTATACAAGAGGGTACAGTTTGAAGTAGCTCCTTCCAATATAATTATTTGCTTTCCTGAAACAGATAGAAAGAGCTGCTTTGTGGCCTAGAACATTTATGCTGTTGTAAGCTTGAATGCCTCAGTAAAAATACTGCTAAGATTCTGGTTTTGTCTTAGGCTACTCTTGTGTTTTCCTAAGTTCTGTGTATGCTTTCAGTCCTCAGGTCATACATTTTGCTTTTCCGTAAATACAAACCAAAAATGAACAATTATCTCTCTCATCCTGAAAAGCCAAATATTTTGAGACTCACAGGTACCTGGCTTTGTTATCTGATGACTGGGACCTGTTTCTTGCCTGTCTATGCAAAATGTTATATTGGGATATCATTATATACTTCTCAGACTTGTACTGCTGGCATTTAGCATTACATCTGTAAGTTTTAATCACTCATTGGAAATGAGGGCTGCTTTTTTTAAAAGTACTTTGTGAATACTACTGCAGGCTTGAGGCTCTTCACTCTAGTCTTGCACTGGTTGTATTGTATGATTTCAGCACCTCAGAATTTTAGTTTGTAAGATGTGAATGGTAACTGAGCGTTGCAGAGCCTTTTCTTTCTAGGACATCAACTGTTAGGGATGTGGGAATGCTTTAGGACCAGTGCAGAAATGGTGGGTTTTGTCAACAGATGTCTCTAATACTGTCATTGAATGATTTTTAAAAGGCTTAAATTGAATGTAGCTTCTGCAAGCTATACATGTTACAAAGCTGAATATTCTACATAGTTCATTGTTAAGTAAAGGCTGTGAAGCATGACACATAATTTCTGGAATCTCTTTTACTACTCAGTTTTGCTTGCTGCATTTTATTGCAGTATAAACCACTTTATAACATTCTGTCCTGTGTTAGAAACCAGATTGGATCTTCCTTTGTCTGGAAGACTTCTCAGTGCACAATAGCTTGACTGCTGCTTTTTAGTACATTTACTACATTCAAGACACATTCAACTGAGGAGTAGTTTCCAAAACTTCCTAGAAAGACAGCTACTGTGGTGATAGTGTTCTGTACCATGTGAACTTGAGGATCTGATACCTACCTTAGCATACTGGGAATGTGGACAGAATAATTTACTATTTAGCTGTGGCTTCAAGCTGTATGTTGCCTGTAGAACATAATTAACACTCCTATGCTTCTGTTGAATAGGATATATTAAGATCTGCCCCGTTTCAAGTCTTTTAGTGGCAGTTTTCCTAGTTTTCTTGTTATGTTTGTGGTTCAGCAGGTAACCTTTTAAGAATTCAAATGATACACCTTGGCTCTAACAGAAAGACATGGAAATATGGGTGGCTGAAATGACCTACACCTCTGAATCTTGATAATTGGCAGTCAAAATCTGTTTTCATATACAAAGGCTCTTTCTATTTTGTGTTTCTTGTTTTTCACGTGAGTGATGGGAATAGTTCCATTGCCCGAGTCCTATCCTTCTTGCACAACTGTCTCTTTCCTGATGCTAGGAATTCTATATATATGTCTTGCTTTCTTCATTTTTGGAAGTATAAATCAGCTGGATTTAAGTTTGTGCTCCAGTTTTGACATTTGAATGTAGAAGCTCATATATCTAGGTACTTTTCAAGACTGCTAGGTCCTGAGCAAACTCAGTATGTATAAAATTAGAATGAATTCTTGGTTTGGAATCTTATGAATACATTTCAAGGTCACAGTTGTTATTTTAATATTCTGAAATCTGGTAGCACTCTGTGGTAGAGCACAGTGCCTAGACTCTACTGTTAGCATTGAGAGTTCAAGCATCAGTGTGCCATTTTGCCCAGTCCTTTAAGATGCAGCCTGGTTTTTGACCGACAGTTTGGGATTTCTTCCTGAGTCAGAATAAAGTCTAGTATACTACCTCTTAAATACTATCTACTGGACACAGTAGATGTATCTCTCAGAGAGAGAAATAAAAATGTGCAGCTAAGTTCATTGTAGGATGACAGACAAATAGGAGCAATGTTCTGAAAACAGTTAACAAAGAGAACTGTCAATTGGAAAACAATCTTGATCATGCCAAAGTGTAATTTGATTAAAACAATGGGAAAAATACATTCCTAGTGTGTTCAGTTTGGTTTTGAAAGAACAGACACTATTGCCCTATCATGCCTTTGATAATTTGAGCTCTGGGGTAAAAAAAAAGGTAGGCAGAGCTCCAGTGTAGCTAAGCTAAAAACAGTAGCTGAAGTTCCTTGACAGCTCTGGAGATGAGATAAAGAGGTTCTCCAGAGTACCACATCTAGGGTGATATTTCATCCTGCAGCATACAAGGTAACCTGTTACCTTGTCTCAATGACATCCCACCTCTCTTGGCTTGTGAGAATATAATCCTTTCTCTGTGTGGTTAAAACAACAACGCAAACCACAAAAGAAGAGGCAAACCAAAACAACAACAAAACTCCAAACCAAAAGCAGCTACAAGAGTAAGTCTTTCAAGACAACTCTAAATTTTATGCTTGTTGTGAAATGCTGTATCCATCCCATGCTGATCTTCTACAGCTGAACATAACTGTATTAAGCTGCAAGTCAACTGCATTCTCATTTGAGTAACATTCAGTAGTATTTTCATTTCAGTACTTTTACAATTTATTTCTTCAACATTTTCAACTAAATGCTTTTGTTCTTGCCTTTGATGGGAAGTGTTAGTACTTAATAATTACAGCGATCTGTGGCTTAACATGAATGAATCTGTTTGTCAGAAACAGTGACCTATATTTGATATAAGTATTAACCCTAACAGGTACATCAGATTCATATCTAAAAATCTGTGTGGCTGTCTTACAAGCCACAATGGTGCTACTGGGGAATCCCTTTAGCAGTAATATAGTAGAATTCAAGAGGTATAGAAAGCTGTACTACGGTTTCCTTGGTGTTCATTTTGAAGTCTGCAAGTGTCACTTCTTCCATCATAGATATATTCCAGTCACTGTGTTAAAGTGGCTGCCGAAAGCACACACAGCAGCTATGTGGAGTTACACAGTCATGTTCAGTTTAAGATAATAAACCAAAGTACTTTTTTATTCAAATAAAGTGGATTCCTTTTCCTGAAGGTGCTTACTGGTCCAATCCCCAAGGGGAATTTACAAAAATCGTAAACATTTTCTTGTCAGCGAATTCCTGCATAAAATTGTGCTTCTGCTTTTGTATTTTATCCTCACCTTTTTACCCTCATGTTACTGTTGAGACCATATAGGAAAAGTAACGCCATGTGAGGTGCTTAGTTAATGATGGTGCAGCTTAGAATGCTGTCCCACAAGAATGTCTGCTCATGCCCTTCCTGTCAGGAGAATCATAGAATGGTCTGGCTTAGGAGGGAGCTCTGAGGGTCATCTAGTCCCACTCCCTCTGTAGCAAGCAGGGGCATTCTCAACTACATCAGGTTGCCCAGAACCCTGCCAAGCCTCACTTTGCATATTTTGTATGCTCCACACCAGTGTAAATTTTCAAATATTCTGTGCTGTAATCTCAATATGTTTGTCACTTAAACTTGGTCTTTTGTGGGGAAGGGGGAGAAATAGTTGTTACAGATGCCTAACAAAGTTAGAAAGATCCATTAACTACACTATTTTGAGTTTTTCTGTGTAGTTACGACATTATTTCTGCCTTGCCTGTGTCTTCCCTAGCCTCCCCTTTCAGTCCCATTTCTGGTATTCATTTTAGTGCTAGCACTGATCTTTTTTTTTTGCTATTCCTTTCCCCCTCTTCCCCCCAATACTTAAAAAGCTCTGATTTACAAAACTTAAATTTTAATCTACCATGACTTGAAAAAAAAACAGAATTCATCTATATTTTCTTATGTTGCACTGCCTTGGGCGTACTTGCTCTAGCAGTATGATGTTGTGTTTTTGTAGGTATCTATACTAAAATGTGAATTCCCCATTTAGTTACTTTTGCATAGGTCAGTGGTGTGGCTGCTGCCTTGAGCAACAGTATGTTCAGGTTATTGTGGAGTTCATAAAGAGCTTGCAGAAAGATGCATCTTTAAGGGCCTAGGATCTCTGCAAATAACCTCACCATACTTCATCCTTGGATTGAACCATGTGCTGAATAAACCTAGCTATTAACAATCAGCACATAATTTCCTCAACCCCACACCTTTCCAGGTCCGTGACTAGGCCACCCCAGATCACCTTCTTGAGTATGGTGTGGTACCCCAGTGTACAATATGCTGGTGACATTTCACTCCCTCTTGATCCACTGGAGTGAACCTACATGCATAAGGTAAGTCCACTTATTTTTCAATGTTGCTTAGTTCTGTAAAGTTTTTATTGTATACCCTATGTATAATTTTTAATCGAGGGCAAAAAACTTTACAAAACCATGTGCTATTGAAAAAGGACTTGTCCCTAAGCTACAGGCAGCTCAGACAGATGCAGTGTCACCAGCATATTTAGCAATCTGTTCCCAAGAAAAAACAGGCAGATGTTACAGATATTGGCGACTTGGAATCTGTGTGTGTCTACATTGTAATACTTCTAGTTATTTGGGGAATTTGTGGTAGGCTTCATATTAGTTTTGGAGACCACCTTTTCTAATTTCTAGTTGTTGGGTTTTTTCTTGTGTGTGTGGTTTGGTTTTGTTTTGTTTTCCCTGCAGAGGTTTGCATAAAGAGCCTGTTAGTGTATGCCAGATCTGCAGGCAGTGAATATTTTCTTGATTAGTGCTGGTCTTTCACATGCAATGTCTTCCACGTGAGTGAATTTCTTCTGCGTGACACAGTTTTTGTTTTGGTGGCATACAGGAGAACAGCAGTGTTGGTGCATCGTACATTTTGGATTATTGGCAAGGTGGTTTTTTTAAAGGATCCGCAGCAAGAAGCATAGATTTGTAGTGTCATCTGCCCAAAACTGAGAGTTCTAAAACTTGGAAGACAGCATCTTGAGTCTGTCAGACTTTTCCAAAATAGGGATTGCAAAGCATCAGTTTGGAACATCCTTTTGCCTTGTCAGTATTTTTAATCTTGTGTTTAAATTCTTGAAGCTATTATCCTCAAGTTTTCAAAGTAAAACTTCCTTTAAGTCTTGGAATTTGTTTTACCAGGTTTCCCCCTTCCATTTCTCTTGCTGGCCCTTCTTGAGGCATGGAACTCATTCGAATCTGAAGGGCTCCTTTACTCTTTTTCTTGTGATGCTACATTCTTCTCTTGCAATTCCCACAGGCAGAACTTGTGAACTTCAGAGAAGTTTATTTTAGAATTTCAGATTGTTCAGCTGTGAAAGAATTAGTTATTTTTAATTTCTGATTTTCTTCCTACATCTGTCTTATACTCTGATGTGTTTCATTTCACATTTGTGCAAGCTGCTGATTGTGTGTATGGGGAGCATTTAGGGTTGCAGAAGCTGCATTCTTGTGGAGTGCTCCCTGACACTTGTTACTGCAATACAACTAAGCATCTCCGTGTTTCTTAGGTAGGCAGTGAATTACCCCAAAAGTGGAAGAAATGCAAATCCATCAAGCAATTAAAACTCAGTGTTTAACTTGCAGCTCCAAACATTTGCTCTAGATATAGGAATTTCTTCTGTTTTCATGGAGATGCAATTCAAATACTTTCTTTACAACTATATGGTATTTTTGTGAATATCCTGAATTTCTTTCAAGTACTGTGGCCTGGATAAAAGAAAGTGCATTATCCTCTTAGGTACAAAATTATAAATCTGAAAAAAATATCAGTTAAGTATGGTGTATTTTTTTCAGAGCAAGAAAGAAGTTTCCCACAGAAGACTGTGGGGAACTTAACTTGCTTGTAGCTTTTCTCATATAGGAAGGAAAGTATTCTTCTGAGTAAAACCAGAGGAAGGTTCATGCATAAGTTGACACTTGTTATCTAGATAGTATTATGCCTCTCAATAAATACTATCAAATTTGTTTTTCGTTGTAGCATTTCATCTAGACAGAAGAAATTCACCACCAAACAGCTTGACACCATGCCTAAAGATTCGCAATATGTTTGATCCAGTTATGTAAGTAAAACCATTACCTGTCTCTGTTCCTAGCTCCTTTTCTTTCCTCTGGGGTTTGCAAGAAATGAGTGAAAATTAATACCTTAAAGAAACAAATGAGTTGCACAAAATTAATCTTCTTCTTGCCAGGATCACAGGATGTTAAGGGTTGGAAGGGACCTCTGGATATCTTCGAGTCCAACCCCCCTGCTAGAGCAGAACCGTAGAATCTAGCACAGGTCGCACAGGAACACGTCCAGACAGGGCTTGAAAGTCGCCAGAAAAGGAGACCCTACAACCTCTCTGGGGAGCCTGTTCCCTTGTCACCCTTAGAGTAAAGAAGTTCTTCCTCACGCTGAGGTGGAACTTCCTGTGCTGTAGTTTCCATCCATTACCTCTTGTCCTATCCCAGGGCACAAGTGAGCAGAGCCTGTCCCTTCCTTCCTGACACCCGGCCCTCATCTATTTAGATCCATCTCAGTCTTCTCTTCAGACTAAAGGTCTCTCAGCCCTTCCTCATAAGGCAGTGCTCCAGTTCCCTCATCTTCCTTGTAGCCCTCCATTGGACTCTCAAGTAGATCCCTGTCCCCCTTGAACCGGGGAGCTCAAAATTTATGCAAAGACATAAATAATCCTTCTGTCTGTCTTCTGTCCTTGTTTGTCTTCCTTTGTGCACCTGTGTCACGTTCTGGAATGTGACATTTAGTCAAACTCCTTGGAACAACAGCTGTCATTTCTCAGTTAATTTTGTAAATGTTCAGTTCTATCAGTTGACAGGGGAGACTCATGGCCTAACAGACTTAAGTTTCTGAAGCACTGTAAAGTGTTCTGGAATGTTTGGACTGTTACAGAACTTGCTCAGTTTGTATTTAAAAGGCAGAATTTAAATCATGTATTGCTTAATGCAGTGTGACAGCCTAATTTTGAAGCAAATGGTTTTGAGCAAATTAGTGCAGAGTACTTGGTTCTAATACTCAGCTATAATTCTAGAGTAAGTACCATGTACGAATAAATAACAAGCCTTGTTTCCTGTTGTTGCAGAGGGGAAATTAATTGATGCGAGATGATAATTTCCAAAATTAATACTGTTTATTAATTTTGATACTTGGAACTCTTGCCACCTCCAAACACTAATTTTAATAATATTTCAGTTCTTACACAGTCATGGAAACATTCTATGGATAATATCTACATTTATTAATAACCAGCAAAATATATAAACATTAATTGAACTGGAAGAGAAGGTTCCTGCAGTCAAATGCCACTTGTGGTCAATATGCTGCTTGCCCAGTAGCTGGTCTCAAGCTCTTTCTGCTCTATGGCAGAAGGCAGTAGAGAATTACAAAGAGGCATTTAAGCATTTACTCACAAATTATTATTACCCACTTGTGGGGGCTAGCCACAGTCCAGACAGTGCCCAAATGCTTTCAGGGGACTCTGTGTTGTTGGACGTTGAGGCTTGAATCTTCTCAGCTTCTGGGGAAAGGACGCAGACAATCTCTGACCTTGTCTCCTGGCTTCTTCTGGACCATCTGTGTATATGTCCAGGAATTCTAGGCAGGACCTTCAGGTGCAGAAGGCAGATGTGGTGCAGTCTCAACACAATGTCACACTGGCCACACAGGCCAATCGCGTGCAGGCATCCAGGGTCCGCTCTTGGTAACATGCAGCAGTGGAGTTCACCAGGCAAGCAACAAGGCAGTGTGCAATAGCAGCATGGCTGGGCACAGCAGAGAGAGCAGGCAAAGAGCAGTGAAGCAAAAGCATGTTGTTCACTTGCGTATCTCCTTTTATCAACGGGGGCTGTGATTAATTGCCCTTTGGACACAAGAATAGCCAATCAGGATGGCAGTTAGCCAAACCACACCGTATTAGGCAAAGCCATAGGCTCACTTTTCCCTAATTTGGGAAAAGCACGGGCCTTGCACTAGGCAGGCACAAGCTAAGTGCCTTACACCGCAGGACCCTGGGCAGGCCAGCTTCAGTGGCTTCAGGTTCTTTTGTGTCCCATTTCCCGTGCTTGCCTCTCTGGTGGAGCAGAAAAGCATGCCTAGGCAAGGCAAGACATATATAAGCCTATTTTGGGCCTGTCAGGCCTACCACAACACATGTGCCAAGAATCAAGGAAGAATGATGAAATTTTTGGTAGTTTTTTAAAGCTTCATCCACTGCACTATCTTGTTGCATTCCCATTGGCTGTGGACTAGAATGTGTTAGGAGTTGGAGACTAATACAGAGGTTATGTCATTTAATTCTTTCTAATCTTTGAATCTTGATTTGTGTTCCAAAGAGATACAGGGATTCCAGTAACTCCTCTGAAGTAATTTGTTCCCTGATGTGATTATACAAGGGAAAAATGAAGATGCTAATTGGAACTGAAGAATAAGAGAAGTTAAAAATAAATAAAAGCTATTAGACTGAAATACAGAATAACAGGAAATAGGAAGGACACTAGAACCATGGGCACAAGTGGTTGCAAAGTTTGGATATATTTCTTCATCTCTGTTTCTAGCCACACTTAATGAGTTTTTTGCCTTATTAATTGGAAAGCTGCTAACTAATTTATCTGAGGACAGTGTTAGCCCTAGCAGAGAGGAGTACTCTTTAAGATTCATTGACTGTCATGGGCGCAGACCCCAGCTGTTCATAACTTTCAAACTTCAGTAGGGTGAGCAAAACTGAAACATTTTGTTCCTGTGTTGTTCCTGAGGGATATTGATCCTTCTGTAGGAGGATGAAATAAATTAAACTTGGGTGTATGTTCTAGGCATTTATTATGCCAAACACAAACTTTAAAAAAAAATAAATCAATGTAAACATTGTTTGCATAAGCCTGGTTTAGTGTTTGTGCATCTACCACTACATCAGCAAAAAGAATTCTGTTTATAAAGCAGGAGCAGAATTCCTGCAAGACAGCTAATGAACATATATGTGAAGGATCAGGGAAGGACAAGTCATTCCTGTGAGGAGCCAATTTCGTTATGGAAAAACTCAGGCTGTCATGAGTTTCATGTCCCAGGTCCGCAAAACACAAAAAGCAGACTGGGCTGAGAACACTTACTCCTGCTTGATTTGCAAACAAGAAATGAACACTTGGGAGTAGTAATGCAATGAGTTCAGTATTTGGGAAGAATACACAGCAGCAAATATTGTGTACTTGTGGCAGTGTGATCTCTTCTTATCTGGCTTTCTGCTGAAGATGGCATGTTTCTCAAGCAAATCTGAACATGAGGCCTGGGCTGGGAGGGAATGCAGTGAAGTCACGATTTCATAGTAGAGAAGTTTGGGTTGGAGATTATCTTTTGGAAGTGCTGGCTTTCGCAATTTGGAATGACTGTATTTCCCTAACATCCTGAGCTATTTAGAAAATGCTGGTGTTTGTGCTGTAAGAGGAGGGGAAGGACACTTATATATTCCCATCATTCTGAGCTATCCAGTTACAAAACCCACTTCTAACCTGAGTACGGTGCATTTTCTAGCTTTTGCAGGGTATGAAATTGTAGGTGTGTTCCAGTAGAAAGTCTCTCTCCCAGCAGGACCTTTATTGGCATCTTTTTTGCACATTTGTGTCCACATCCTGCTTCTGTTTGTTTACATAAGATTCACCTTACTAAATGCTATCATCTGGGAAGTTTGATCCTCTAACCATACAGGTCAAATGACAGAAACAAATCTGACATTCCATGTTGCCAGAGTCACTCAAGTCTTGTGTTTAGAGTCCTACCATCGCCTGACCTGTTAAATTCCCTAAGTACATTCCATCCCCTGCCACATTTTAATTTTAATAAATAAGGAGGAAGGCAGATGAAACCTTTCAAGAATGTTGGCCGTATGTAAAGAAAACTTTAAAACAACCCAAGGCTCTTGACAGTATTATTGAAAGAGTAAGTCCATTGTTTTTTTGTGTAAAGACCATTCAGGCAGGCTTGAAGGTGCATTAAGACTGTTAAAATAGTTTACTCTCTGCCTAGATTTTGCCTAGATTTATTTTATTGGGACCAGATGATTCTTGCAACACCTTAACAAAAATACATAAGACTTGTGTCTTTTCTAATGATGTATATAAAGACTGATTAGTCTCGACAACAAAATATTTCTATTAAAACCTCCCAAATTGAACCTGATTTTATAACTTCTTTATCTGGATCTAGACTGGCATGTTCTATCAGTGCCCTGTGGGATGAATGCAGTTCAGTTCTTTGTTTGGGATAGTGAATAGCTATTTGAGTGATGAACAGTGTTCTGAGTAGCTAACAAGGTCATTCAGCCTGCTGAAGCCTGACATGCAATGTTACTTCACTGACTACTGGTAGAGGTGATGAAATAAAGGGGCAGAGGCCTTTCTGCTGTCGTCTTCCACTGCAGCAGGAACAGCCTGGGAATAGCCTTCTTGCAACAGTGGCCCTCTCCTGACTGAGCTAATGTAGGAAGATGAATGTTTGACTACTTGCAGTTCCAGACAGGAAGATGATGGCGGGGGACACTCCTTTCCCTCTCCCCTCAAAGTACAGATTATTCTTAGGGTTGGGACTGTTGGACCAAATCTACTGAATATTCAGTAGCTGAAGTACTAAATCTGTCCCAAATGTGTTTTAGCATAAAATGATGTCACATTATAGAAACTCCAGATGCACTAGAGAAGGATGAGGTAATTCAGAACACTTAGAAAATTGCACTTAATTAAATCTTTCACTATTTACATAGGGAGATAGGTGATCACTGGCACCTAGCAATTCAAGAAGCAATCTTGGAGAAATGCAGTGATAATGATGGAATTGTTCATATTGCTGTCGACAAAAATTCACGTGAGGTGAGTTTTTTTTCAGTAGCATCTTAATTATTTGTGTGTCCTTGTCCAGACCTAAACCAAAGTAAAACCAACCAACCCCAAACCCTCTCTTTCTTAATGCAGGGTTGTGTCTATGTCAAATGTCTCTCTCCAGAGTACGCTGGAAAGGCTTTCAAGGCATTACATGGCTCTTGGTTTGATGGTAAGGAATGGGGATTTATAAAAAAACTAGGTAGAAATGACAGAGGAGGGGTGCAGTTGGAGTTCTGTTTAAGTGATGAAATTGTTTATATCTGAAGTCACAAAAGTGTGGGATCTTTTAGTAGCCATCATCTAGTAAAATAATACTAGTGTAATGACTCCTGTATTATGTCCTGATGCAAAATGTAATAATACGGAACTGGAAGGTTTCTCTTTTTCTCTCTTTGCCTCCTAGGAAAGCTGGTAACAGTAAAATACCTGCGACTAGATCGATATCATCATCGTTTCCCCCAGGCTCTTACTTGTAACACTCCACTGAAGCCATCAAACACACACATGAACTCTATGTCACATCTGCGTCTTCGGACAGGCACAACTAACGCTCAGGGAAGTTCCTGAGAAGACTTTCTACAACTGCTAGGACTGTTACTTGCAACAGGAATTTTCCTGTTTGGCTGCCGTCTTCCTTTTTTAGTGCTTTTTTGTATGTAAGACTTCAATGAATTAAATAAAAGTTTGAACGTTCCAGAAATCTTATTTCCAAAGGGACTTAGCAATGAGGCAGTAATACTGAGCTGACAACAACAACAAAGAGGTAAAAGGAATTGCTTCAGGAAGTTTTCCGGGGCTGTAGTAAACCAATGTATTTAAGTTTTGCATGAGGAATACCAAATCCATTATATATTTGCAGATGTGGTGACTGTATTTTTTTTTCTGCACCAAGAAGTGTTTTTGATAATACAAAAGCATGGAGAAAAGAAGACTTCATATATTTCCATAGCTTCCTGTGAAACAATCTTGTGGGTATTTTGTAACAACCAACCTACAGTTCCTGATGGTGGATAAGTTAAAAAAAAAACTTTTTTTCAGTCAATTTTTTTTTTGGTTGCTGTATAAAAATTTTTTTCTGCAGCTAGAGTATGGGAAAAGTTAATCTGGCATTAGTGGTTGCATATAAGTGTGAAGGAAAACGAACTGAATGCAGATGTGTACTAGGTTTTGTATATAAATGTAAATGCTGGTGGTGGCAAAAATGGTTGTGTTCTGTGAGGGTGTCTGCATTGAAGCAGTGAATAAGCTTCCTATTTTATTAAAAACCTAATGTTTTATATGGTTTTGGCTGTCCCATGACAAGAGGCCAAATACCTTGAGGTGTTAGATACAGGTTAAATATCTTTTATAGGTTTTTATATTGAAGTACCTGACTATGATTTTGTGTGAAAGGTCTGATACCAGTTGTAATGACTTAAAATTTGTGAGCAATAAAGAAGCAATTGGCAGATACTGGAAAAAATATTTTGTGAAAAGCTGTATTTATTATTCCAATTACCAGGGCTGTGACAAAATACCATTGGGTTAAGTGACTTTCCCAATACATTATAAATTGTTTTAATGAACTAGTTACCTGTTCAAGTTCTGAAAGGTACATACTTCCTTGCAACAATTTTGGCTGATGCAAACTAGGAGGACAGCTGACAACCAATCCTGCAATTCCAAGCTTGTATATTTACTAACACTTATCTAGAAGTACAAAATTGTTGCTGAGAAGCTTAGTTGCAAAGCTAAGATTATTGGCTTTACTAACCCCCACTCTTAAAACAATTTTATCTAACTATCCAGCTCAATAATCCTGTAAGAGGTGAGGCTCGGAAGCACACCAGTCTTGCAGGTTTTACTGAAACTCACTTTGTAGATATGATGGGTTTGCAGCATGAACTTGCACAAATAATGCACGTTTTTCCTTTATGGTTAAGTAAACATGATGCACACTATTCTGCAACAGAAAAATCCTATTGTGCCTTACCTTTGTGCTTTTGTGGGCACCATGTTTATTATTGGGGAGTTTGTTAAGTGGAAAAAAAAATCCTCAGTTTTATGTCTCAGATGCTAATGAATGAGTATATATAATATATAATCAGCCATGCAGAATTCTACTTACCAAGGACAAGTACATATTTTTGATGGGTAAGTAGATTGTGCCAGGTCTGGTAGATTTTGATGAGTTTTACTATATACATATATGTATAATATACATGTATATGTATTATATATGTATATAAACAATTTTGTTGTATTTGATGTGCATCATAGTGAATCTGTTAACCTAACCTTAGTGACCCCATCTTGTGACCTGTTGCAAGAGTGAATGTAAAAATAGTTGTGGCATTTTAAAAGGTTGCCTCGATGCAAATGCATCTATCTTGCTTCTAAAATATATTTCTTGTAAACACTGTACATTTTATTATTGTAATATGTACTATTATGCAGCTTTACCTTAAACTGTTAAGCTGACCAATATCCCTTCCTGCAAGACAGATGGGAATGTGTATAATACCTGAACATTTGAGAAAAAATAAGTTGTTTGTTGTAATTTGTCACCCTGTCCTGTAAAAACAAACCCAAACAAACATTAATTAAAGGTTTATTAGGGATTTTTATATGCGTCTCACTTAGATATTTGGATGTCTCTCTGACTCAAGTACTTCTTTCATCCGGGGGGGTTAAGGGGAGAGATTAATTTGTCACATCCACCTAACATTAAATGTTTGCTAGGTTTTGAAGCTGAATCGGTGCTGCTGCGAGCTGAAATACAGCTGAGCTTCACCTGGATACTACCTGGAGTGCAGGGGCATTATCCTCGTGTCTAAATCTGGTGGAGGTCACATCTGAGCTGTTTAAATGGCAGAGGAGGAGAGTCGTGGAATGGTCTTTAGTTTATTTCATGTATTTTGAGATAGAATCTCTTTGACGACTTTTTATGAGACTAACAGACAACACAGGCAAATTTTTCCTGTCATATTACGTTTATGTCATGCTGTTTGTAAAAATCGTTTTAGTGAGAATCTGCACTGAAGGACTGTGCAGCAGGAGGACCAAAGAAGGGTGTGCCAGTCTCTTATTTACGTGCGTTGGCCCAGTTGACTTTTAGCTCTTCTTTCTAGAAGGAAAGTGGGAGGAGGGAGAATTTCGCTGTAATTACTACATCACCCCTCCCCCGCTTTTCTTTTTCCCCTCTTCCTTCCCTTTTGTTGACAGGCAAGGTGAGCAGTTGGAGCAGTTTTAACTTGGCTGCCTGTGATGAAGTTAGCGCAGTGCCGCAAGTGGGAGCCGTGGGCCGGAGCCATGGCTTCCTGCAGCGCCACCGCGGCAGCTGCCGGCTCGCCCGCCCGCTCACGGCCGGCGCAGCGCAGGTAGGTCACGGCCGAGGCGGGGCTGCCGGACTGCGAAAGAAGCCCGCGGCCGTGCGCCCCGCTCTTCCCGCCACCATTGGAACAGTAGGGAATTGGCTAAAAGCAGCTCTGTTGGCCTTCCCGAAGCTCACCCTTTAAGCGAAGGGACAGCTTGCTCCAGGCGTGGCGGGACAAAGCTGGGGCTCGGCCTGGCCCTACCCGCCGGCTGTCGGGGTGCAGGGGCCACTTCCCCCCTTTCCTGGGCTGTGCCGGGCCGGCGACGGGTCTCTCCCCGGCTCTATGTTCATATTTGGCGTTGGCTGCCAGTGCCCAGGAATTTCCCGTCATGCTCCCCGGGCGGCGGGCCCGTCGTGCGATCCCGGGGGGCGGGAGGGGCCGGGGCCGCTCGCTCGCTCCCTCGGGCCTCCCCTCATGTGCGCTGCGCCGCCGCCGCCGTTCCTTATTCTGCTTTGCCTGGTGTTGGCGGCCGCCGCAGGAGCCCCAGGTAGGAGCCGCGCCGCCGCCACCGCAGCCGGCAGCTGGCCCTCCGCCTGCACGCCGATCCCCTGCTGCCGCCCGGCGGGGGGCTGGGTCGCACCTGCTGGGACTGTGGCGGGGGGTGACAGGGAGGCGACGGGGAGGAACGGATCTCCGCTGAGAGCGACCCCTCGGGCCCTGCAGGCAGCGGAGAGCGGGGGTGGGGCGGGCATCGGCGCTCGGGTTGTTCCCTTGGTTCACCCTGGTTCACGGAGCGAGCGCCCGGCAGGGTTTGTCCTCCCTTCATTCTGGCCGTACAGCTGTGGCGTCCTCGTAGCCGCCGCAGCGCCTGATCCCACGGGCGGACAGGGCACTCAGACCCCTTGCTCCGGGCGTCGTTTGCTGTAGCTGCCGCTTCTGGCTCAGGAACCCCTGGCTCAGGAGTAAATAGTTTTTGGGATGCTCAGCTGGCTTGGTGAGGTAGCGCTTGACCGAGTGCGTAGTTAGTTCAGCTCCTGACTGCTCGGTAAATTCTGCTTCGTTGGTTAAAACAGGGAGTTCAAACTTCACACGGACTTTCAGAATTTGGTCGGTTTTGTCTAAGAGAGTTCGGTGTGCTCGCTCGCTGGTTTTGTGTTGTGTTGACAAATAAAGCAGATGGGAAGAACAACGTACATTTATTATTACCTAGTGTCACCTTTCCAAGCTACTGTAGCTGTACTTGCTGCATCTCAATATTTCTGGGAGCAGGAATGAGACTTGGCTTCCTGTGATGTTTGACACATTTGCTATAAACGCTAGCTTTTCTACTTGAACTGAAATTCCAGTCATCGTCCCCTTAACATAAAGGCTGTCTGAAGGAGAAGCGAACTTAGGTCGAGGTAACTGTGTGTTAAAAGCACCAAATCTAATGATAGATTTCTATGCTTAAGGATAGATGCCTGCTGTTACCTAGAGATAAACTTCAAATCTCTTTCAGAGTTCTGACCTTAAACACAGCTTTTAGGAAAACAGCAAGCCTTACACTGTGTGTGCTGTACTTTTAGTTCTCTCAAGCTTCCTGTTGTTACTATTAAAATGGTCCTGAAGGATACCAGAGCTGTCTGCAGTAAGCAGATACTTTGTCTTACCGGTGTGGCTTGTTTATAGCAAACAGTAAATGGAAAGAGGCAACGCGGCTCCCACCATGGCACGGTTGACACTGCCAGCATTTAATGCTTAGGGTTTGCCCCATTTATGTTCTTGCCCTTACCGAATCGACACAAGTGCTTGCTGTCTTACTTGCTGATGATTCCCGAGTTTTAATGCACTGCTGCGTGCCTTTGCCATTCGTCATGATTCCTCGTCTGCCAAATTTGGTTGGTAACAGTGCCCTTTAAGTCTGATTCTGGAAGTAGTTTCCATGTAGCTTGTCATCTTAATCAGATGTCTGCTCATAGTTTCTAAAAGAATTGCCTGGCTTGCTGCAGACGAGGCTTATTTTAGAATAGTGTTTCTTTATTGTCTTTGAAGATTTATGCAGGGAATTAAATATGGTAAATAGCTTAACCAGAATTACTAAATAATCTTGGAATTCTGAGGTGAAGGAAGATACTATTTTTCAAAATAAAGTTCTGTGCTGATTTCACCAAACCACTAAAGTTAGTGGAGTTAAGCCATATATAGTTCAGCCTGTAATGTGGTTGCTTAGTCCTTTTCCTGTCTAACATTCTTTGGATCTTTATAACAAACATACAAAAAGAGCTTTTAAGAGGAAAAAAAGAATTCTGTTTCTACTGGTGATCTTGCCCTGGCAGTGGGGCTGGACCAGATGATCCACCAGATAGAGCGGTGAGAGCCTGGAATGGGTTGCCCAGGGAGGTGGTTGAGGCCCCATCCCCGGAGGTGTTTAAGGCCAGGCTGGATGAGGCTCTGGCCAGCCCGATCAAGGGTAGGGTGTCCTCGCCTATGGTAGGGGGGTTGGGATCCCTGTGGTCCCTTCCCCAACCCTGACTGATTCTATAACTCTGTGATCTTTCAAAGTCCCCTCCAACCCCTGACATTCTGTGATTCTTCCCCAAAAGCACAGTCTTTACCAACGGTGCCTTTATACATGGGATAACGTTTCTATATTTGGTAGCAAAGCCATATAAAGCAGTTGATCCTAGACAAAAATAAAATCTTTTGACTGAATGACCTTGCTTATGTTTTTCTAAGTGACAGTGGTTTATACACTGTCACAGGGGTTTGCTTATTACAGATTTTTATGTTTGTTCATGCCGTAAGAATTCCTCTCAGCTGTTTGATAAAGGAAATGTGCACACCAGGAATATATTTGGGCCTTTGCCCTGATATTTATTGGAAGGATCTTGTTTACCTACTTGCATTTTGTCAGCTTTGTAAGGTGATACTTGTTTCTATTTAATTGGAGGTTCAGCCTCTATTACATTAGAAATACTAGGAAAAAAAGAAATTTCTCTTTCAGGTGGATTGCTCGAGGTTCCTTTGCTACTTAGTATAAAAGATGAGGGAACAGGAGGGAGAAGGGGGAGAGTTCCCTCTGTCAAGGATTTAATCTTCTCAGCCAGAAGGTTAAGAAGCTGTCTGCATCTGACTGGCATCACTACAAGCCAACCATGCAGTAAACCCATCCAGTGTTCAGATAGCATGATTCAAGTGAGTGTGTCCTCATTGCAGAGCAGCTCGTAAGCTATATGCAACATTATATTACTCATAAATACCAAATATGACCTTATTGTCCCCTTTATGTTATTTTTCTTTTGACATTAAAAGCTGTGGTTCTGGCAGCACATAGGCATCATATGTACTTAAGCTGTGGAGGCTTAAGCTAATGGGAAAGTGGGATAAGCTATCAGCCTAATTAGGTTGAGGACTGACCTGTTGGAGAGCAGTGAAGTGGAAAAGGACCTGGGGGTCCTAGTGGATGAAAGGTTGAACATGAGCCAGCAATGTGCTCTGGTAGCCAAGAAGGCCAGTAAAATCCTGGAGTGTATTAGAAGGGCTGTGGTTAGTAGGTTAAGAGAAGTTCTCCTCCTCCTCCTCTACTCTGCCCTGGTGAGGCCGCATCTGGAATATTGTCTCCAGTTCTGCGCCACTGAGTTCAAGGACCTCAGGGTATTGCTTGAAAGAGTCCAGCACAGAGCCACAAAAATGCTGAAGGGATCTTCCTTATGAGGAGATCCTGAGGGAGCTGGGGCTCTTCAGCTTGGAGAGGAGGAGACTGAGGAGTGACCTCATGAATGTTTATGCATATGTAAAGGGTGAGTGCCAAGAGGGTGGAGTCAGGCTCTGCTCAGTGATGTCCAATGCTAGGACAAGGGGCAATGGGTGGAAGCTGAGGCATAGGAAGTTCCATGAAAACATGAGGAAAAATGTTTTCACTGTGAGGGTGGACAGAACCCTGGAATAGCCACCCAGGGGGACTGTGGAGTCTCCCTCTCTGGAGATAATAAAAACCTGCTTGGATGCGTTCTTGTGTGATCTTGCTCTAGCAGGGGTTTGGACTGGATGGTCTTTTGAGGTCCCTTCCAATCCCTAACATTCTGATTCTATGAGTTACAGCTTGATCTAGCCCTGATTTAAGGGTCTCTTTAGCCAAAAGACGCCCAGAAAAATGGACCCTCAAATTCGTGCTGTATTTATGGCAGCGTGTTTAGGAATTACTGTAGAATAAAGTCAGGTGTGGATTTATTTTTCCCTGAGTAACTCTGGTGTGCTTATTTTGGAACAGAGTCCTAGGCCAGATGGAAATAGGGTGTTTCTTGCTCTGGAATTACCGCATCCATACATGGAGTTATTTAGAGGCTCCTTTATGCAAGCTAGAGGTCTGTAAATGTCACAACAAACCCTGACATTTTTTGGAGCTTTATTTTTTTAGAAGTCTCTCATAGAGTAAGAAGTGGCTACAGGTAAACCTTCCCTTCTGTCACTTTTATTGCTTCTGTAGGGTTATGTTATATTTTCAGGTACTTCATTTGTCTCAGAAGGTTCTTAGCTTATCAGTAAACTATTAATAATGTGCTTACTAAAAAACAAACACATGAAAAAGTCCCCAAACCAAACCACAAAGCTGAAGTTTCAAGCTCTCCTCTGTGGAAATTTGTGAATGTATAACCAACTAGCAATGCTTTAAAAGTAATTTCCAACCAACCACTTAAAGAAAAGGAAGGTAGAATCATTAACCTCTACCAAAAATGAAGAGTGTCAGTCTGTTTTAACAGGGATTTTTTTGTCTGTGATCTGTGAGGATGGTGATACTTATGTTTTGGCTGAAAATAAGGGAGAAGAATTCTTTGGGAGCCTCATTTATGGTGAAGCATTTGGAAATTACATAATTTATCTGCTTAGCTTCAGCTTTCTGGTTCTCATTTAGCAACCTCAATTCCAGTGACATTATCTGAAAATCACATAATCTAGCAACTGGAACTGTGAATAAAGAGGCTTTTCTTAGCAAGGATTTTAAGACTGAAGTAATTGAATGATGCTAGCTCAGAGGAGGCAAAACTGCTGCTTAAACTTACAATGTGGTAACACAATTGTACCCTCTTTGCAAACAAGTTAGAATTTGGTGGGGTTTTGTAATGTGATTAATAGCATTAAGTAGTTCTTTGTTTAGCCTGAGCAGGGGATGCGATCACTCCAGTAAGTTTTGGTTTTAAATATGATTCACCTTTTGAGTGTTTCACAAACAAAGTCTAAGGGCAGGACTTCTGAGGAGCTCCCCAGTTCTCTTCTATGCATCTGACTATGGGGATTTAAAATGGTTTGTTTGAAACGTGGGCAACAGCTTAGCAAAACACACATAGTGTACCGATGCATTGTTCTTTTGGGAAGTGTTACCACATCCAAGAGATCTTAAGAGTGATGTCATGCATGGCATTTGGAAGTATTTCCCTCAGGGTCTCTTCAACTCTCTGTTCTTCAGAACAGGCCCAATGCCACTCAGTTTCCCCTGATGGAAAACAAACCCCCACTATCAGGTAGTAACAACTGCTCTGATGGAAAGTAGCTGCCAAATGCGATTGCTTTCACTTTGGTCACACAATGAAAATGGAACAAAAGAAAACAAAAAAATCAACACCAAGAACCTTGGCAGCTTCCTAGGGAAGCGATCTGTGCCAGTCCTTGCTGAAAGAAAACAGCCCACCAAGTGTTTGGTCTGGCTGAGGGATTGCCCTGTTCTTCTTCCTCTCTGTTGCCCCGTGTGTGGTGCTTGGGGAAGTGCGTGGGTGAGGCTGTGCCTCCAGCTGCACGCATGCATGGGGAGTGCAGGTGATTTTAACGGCTTGGAGGACCTGCGTGGTGGGTTGGCTGGGGTGGGAGCCCACATGGATGTCCCTTTCAGTTCATGCAGCAGGTGTTTGACAGCATAAAGTCTGGTCTTGGGTTTCCTGTGGCTGTTTCAAGCATAACCATTGATTTGATCCAAAGTTACTGTACTTAATCAAATAGGCTAAGAAAAATAGTCCACCTTGTACAGGCTGGCTTTGTCACCTGGGTCAGACTGTCCCCATCCTACTGCTGGGAGGACGCTTGAGATTAAACATAAAACCAATGAGCATCCCTCCTTATGTGCCTTGATGACAAGTAGTCATGGCTTACACCCAGTTTGAGTTTCAGCTTGTGAGTGGTCCAGCAGGGATCCAGTCTCTGTGATGCTGAAAGCAAGGCTCGCAGACCAGACTGATTAGGCTTCTCCCTTGCACCAGTGGCACTGGCAGTAGCGATAGCATGAGTCTGAGGGATAGAAGGGAGTAAGAAAGAGATGGATGCATACGCTGCCGGCTCGGGGACAGGCAGAAGAGATGAATCAACCAAATGTGTGAAATTAAAACCCTGAGATACAAATTCAGAAACTCCACAAAGAAAGTGATTTAGGCTTTCCATATTTTTATTGTCTCTGATTTCAAATGGCTGCGTTAAAAGAATATCAGCCCTGTTGGTGGAAGTCTTAGTTTAGCTGCTTGCTGTGGGAGCTGTACTTTTAGACTGCATCCTTGCTTGTTCCTAATTCTATTAGAGATTAAAATCAGCATTGTATTAGTTCTTTTGCATATACGGAGGTGCTGACAATGCACCTTTCAACAACTCTTTTCATGAGAGAATCCAAGTTGTCTGTGCGCTACTTGTTCTGTGTTTACTTAAAAGCAAGCACACTAAGGGACAACATTTGCACCATCTTACGTAGCAAACTAGTGGATCGCTTAAGAAGGAACCCTCCAGACACTTCTGGTTTCTGATCTTCTGCAGAACCTTGTGTTGCTCATCTAAAACCATAAAGCAGCTTTGCTACTTGTCTCTGAACTTAAGAGAGGTGCTATATCGTACCAAACTATTTTAACAGTGTTTGAACCATGCTGGGAAGGATTAGAACAGATACTTTGCAAAACCCTGAGACTGTGCCCATGAAGTACTGAAATACAGTAGCTGTCTGAGGGAAAGGAAGCTGGTTTTCGCTGCTCTGTTACATACGAATTACAGAGAAGCACATTTTTGTCTAACAACAGCCAAGGAATAGCTATGACTAATACAGACTGTACTAGCTGAGGGATGTAATGCTATTTAAGACAAGATGCAGGTTTTCAGAGCGTTATTCCATCTCTACAGTCATTCTTACAGACTAAACAAACCAAGTTCTTAACATTTTGCAGGGATTTGGTTTTCTGAACATTAAAAAAAAAATACTTATTTTTAAAATTTCTCCTCTTTTCCTCAATTGTCTTTGTCCTACACCCCAAAACAGTAGGGTATTCCAGCTGTTCCCTCACTGCTGCTGAGGTGAGCAGATCTCCTCTCCAGCCCATGCTTTTGTGCAGTATGCTTCTCTTTTTAATAAACTCCAGATTGTCTTCTTTTTGTTTTCCTTTAATAGCTTTAGACTCGTGGCTCAAGTTACTGCCTCTGGAACCTTAGCATCCTTTTTTGTTTTGTTTCTTTTTTGCAGTACTGCTGCTGGTCAGGTATTCTTCCTTGTGCTAGTTTGAAGCTAGCTAGAATGTTTTGTTGAGAAGAATTAGATTACAGGCTGTGAAAGAGAAACAATGGTGATTTCTACTTTACTCATAGGCTTGCTGAGATGTATAAGACCAAGAATCCAAACACAGATAAGACATTCGGTCACTGTCTGGGCTTTGAGCTGCATTTCTCTCTCTCTCTGTCTCTCTCTCTCTGTCTCTCTCTCTCCAACCTAACTTGATTAATCCACCTGCTTCCTAACCCCCCTGGCCGACCCTCTGTTCTTCCTTGGGCACAAGGCAACATCTGGGGTAAGGTAGAGAGGGGTGGGAGAAAATGGAAGGGCAGTTGGGAGCCCCTCCTGGGGACTCAGGTTTCTGGGAGGGGAGTTGTGTTTCTGTATTACCTTTTACCTTGTCTATTTCTGTCTATAACTGTATATGCTGTAAATATCTGCTTGGATATTGTGCTTCATTCAATTTCCAGAGCTGGCTGAGTCTAGTCTGGGTGATTCCTAAAGTGTGGAGGGGTGGGGAACATCCAAACCATCATATTCCTTCTGGTTTTTTTGTTTGTTTGTTTGTTTGTTGTGGGTTTTTGGGGTTTTTGTTTTTTTTTTTGTAGTGTAAAGTTTCAGTTTTGTTGTGGTTGGGTTTGGGTTACTTGTTTGTTTTGATTTTGTTTTGTTTTGCACTTGAGGATTTCTTTTAAAGACCATGAGTACTTAGCTATACTGAATTTCATCTTACTGATTTTTTTGACTGTTTCTTCAATGTGAGACCATCCTTAGCTCTGCTCAGCTGTTTAGGGTGCCTTGCACTCTGTACAGGTTGGTGTCTCTGCCATTTCAGTAAGCCTCCTTGCTGGATTTTGACTCTAGTCAGTGTGAGAAGTGTTAAACGAATAATGTGTGTTTCCAAATAGCCCTGCACCTTCCTGCCATAGGAACTAGATCCAGAAGGAAGGTGCTTTTCTATGTTGCTCTGTCAAAAAGTATTTTGTAGTTGAGAGCTGTTTGATTTACTGCTTTCCTACTGCCTGCAGAAGAGAGGGAAATAAGGAAAATATGTTGATTGTTGGGGTTAAATTTGGACAAGTGCATCTTGGCAGCTAACAGTTTTCCATTGCCTGTTTACAGATTGTTTAGTAATTTGTTTCAAAATCTTTCTGGGTGTTGAAGGTGGGTTCATGGCCATGTAGTTCACCAATAGTGCTTCACTCTCTTCTGAAAAATAGACATTGTCAGCTTAGTCCAGAGCTTTTGGAAAGAAAAAAGCCTCTCAAAAATTCTCCAAGGCTCTTTTCTAAACAATTGCCCCAGTTTGTTTCCCAAAGGCTGTAGAATAAATTTCCTAATCTGTCAGAGGAGAAAGACCAACTTCAGACAAAGGTTGCAGACACTAGTTCTGTCATCAGAATACAGAGATTCAGCATTAGTGTGCCTTACTTCTGATCATCAGTCTTGTGTTTGTCCAGCTAAAGTACCTGGAGAGAGTTCCTAAGAATAACAAGGAAAGCTTAATGAATTTTGATGGAGGTCTCTCTGGGTATCTTCAGCAGCTTCAGCCTTCCAATATCTGAAGAGGGCCTACAAGAAAGCTGGTGAGGGACTTCTCAGGGTGTCACATAGTGATAGGACTAGGGGGAATGAATCCAAGTTAGAGGAGGGGAGATTTAGAGTAAACATTAGGAAGAAGTTCGTCACTATAAGGGTGGTGAGACACTGGAACAGGTTGCCCGGGGAGGTGGTGGAAGCTCCATCCCTGGAAGTTTTTAAGGCGCAGATGAATGTGGCTCTGGGCGACTTGATCGAGTGGAAGGTATGCCTGCCCATGACAGGGAAGTTGGATTTAGATGATCCTTGAGGTTCTTTCCAGCCCTGACAATTCAGTGATTCTGTAATGGACAAGACAGTTCATTACAGATCCAAGTGACTGTCAGGCTCCACTGACAATTTGCAGGGTCTGTGCAACAGATGTCAATGGTTTGAAATTAGTCAATGCAAATATTTCAAATAATTACCTCTGTTCCTTTAAAAAAGGGTAAGTGTACTGCCACGGAAGGTCACCTGGGCAGTCAACCTATTTCCAGACTGATAATTTGTTCTGTGTGTTGCTTGCTTTGTGTTGGGCTGCAAATAGTGAAATTTAGAGATGAAGCTAACTGCTCATAGCCTTTGGGTTATTGATTTTATTTGTCTTGCCTGGCAACTACTTAAAGCTTTCAAACATCTAGGTAAGTTCTATCTGTGAGTATCTATTGAAGTAGACGTAGTAGAGAGTGAGAATATGTGGGAGAACACTCTCCCTAGGCAGGGCATGAGCTGTAAACATCAGAGCTCATGCTGCGAACTGTCCTTGGGCTGTCTGGGTCCCAGGACAGTAAGCTGTAAACAATGAGCACCCCACGCACACCTGCAGGGGGCTGAGCTTGCCATCCCATGGGGTGGACACCAGGGATTGCCTGACCTATCCATACCTTGCATATAACTCTGAACCAGTCTGTACCTTCCACTTGTGTCAACCTCAGCTAGTTGTGCACACCTCTTCTAAAGGGGTACATATAAGCTGTTGCACTTCGGGAATAAAGCTGTACTGTACTGCACTGCACTGAGCACAAGGCTGCTGGCAGCTAATTGAGTCCTTGTCAGTACCCCGATCGATTCTCGGCCTCTCCCGGCGGCCTGACTCCCGCAAGAGTCTTTCTCTGCATGTGCACCAATGCTATAAAAATAACATAAGGAGCAAAAAATGAATCAGAATTCTGACCTGTAATTATTGTCTTAAAAAACCTTAATGTGAACATAGAGCTGTGCATCCATTTCTTCTCTGATTTTGATAGGGGGTGCTGAAGGCTTGTGTGTGCTCAAGGAAAGACTGGATGAGGCACTTAGTGCAGTGCCATGGTCTAGTTGACTAGATAGGGCTGGGTGATAGTTTGGACTGGATGATCTTGGAGGTTTTTCCAACCTGGTTGATTTTATGATTCTATGAAACTGTGAGAGAAGAATGGTCCAGTGCTGGGGACTGAGGGTGCTACTGGAGTGTGGCTAAGTCACTGAGGAATTTCTTAACATGTCAATGAGAGTGGTGTGAAATGTCAGGACCAAGAGGGGAAAGAGAGACTCTCAATGTTTTAAGTGTAGCATTTCCTTTTTTTGGACCATAAGTCCAAGTAGGACAGAAACAAACTGCATTTGGGGGCAAGGCTTAATGAAGCTCCTGAAAGCAGGCTTCAGCAGGAGGCGGCTACCTTTGAGTGCCGTGCTGCTGCCTCTGAAAGTGGAACAGATGTCACTTTAAAGAACAGACTATGCAAATAAAACATCAACATTTTTCATAGAATATTGATCCAGATGGGAGAATGAACTACAAAGCCTTAAAACTAGTAAAAGGCTGAGGGAAGCAGAGAACAAAATTGATGGCTGTATTGTTCCCCCTGATGACCCTACAAATGAGAGGAACTGAACTGGGCTGTGTGCTTGACCCCTGAGCCATCTGCATGGGCATGAGCATGCATGGTGTGTGCATCTGGTGGGGCTTTACCTAGGACTGGGGGGCTGTTGCCAGGCCATGTTGCCTGGCAACATTGCCCATGCTTGCCATGTGTGTTTGGGAGAGCTCCTTACAGGACTTGGGGCTGTTGCCAGGCTTGGCATCAGCAGGCAGGCAGCATCGCCCCTGCCTGCAGGTGGCTCATAACTGAGGCCATGAGAGCTGACTGTAGGGATAACTCCAGTATTAGCTCTATCCTCACAGTAACAGACTGGGAAAAATATTTATGATTTTTGCCTAAAGGTGAAGATTTTTTTTTGCTGTGCAGAAAGGTTTTGCCTAGTTACTGCTGGCTGCAAGTCCAACTGGGGGATATAGGATGAGTATTTTTGTCTTTTGAATGCATTTAAAGATGGGAAATTTGGAATGAAAACCCTCAAGGTTTAATAAATATTCTCTGCTAGTTTGAGCCTAGCTAGAATGTTTTGGTGAGAAGAACTAGATTACAGGCTGTAAAAGGAAAGCAGTGGTGATGCCTACTTCCCTCATAGGCACGCTGAGATGTATAAGAATAAAAAGCAAAACACAGATAACACACTCAGCACTTCTCTCGCTTGGGCTGCTGCTGGGGAACTGGCTGAGCTGCATCTCTCTCCTAACCACACCCTCCATTTTGGACTAATCCACTTTGCTTCCTAACCCCTGGCCGAACCTCCATTCTTCCTTGGGACTGGGGTAAGGTTGAGAGGGGTAGGGGGAAGGTGAAGGGGCGGTTGAGTGCCCCTCCTGGGGACTCAGGTGTCTGGGAGGGGAGTTGTGTTTCTGTATTACCTTTTTACCTTGTATATTTCTGTCTATATCTGTATATACTGTAAATATCTGCTTGTAAATTGTGCCAGCTGTAAATATAAGCTTCATTCATATTTCCAGAGCCGACTGAGTCTAGTCTGGGTGATTTCTAAAGTGTGGGGGGCAGGGAACACCCAAACGACCACATATTCACAGTCAGTTAAAAGGTGTAGAAGAGACAACTCATTCTGGACAGTTGGGAGAGAATTGAAGAGAAGGGAAATCAAAATGTGTTTAGAAGTTAATCATTGAATTGTCAGAGTTGGAAGGGACCTCAAAGATCATCAAATTCCAACCCCCCTTCTTCACACTAGATCAGGTTGCTCAGAGCCCCATCCAGCCTGGCCTTAAAAACATCCAGGGATGAGGCTTCCACCACCTCTCTGGGCAACTTGTGCCAATGTCCCACCACTCTCATGGTGAAGAACTTCTTCCTAACATCCAATCCACTTCTAGTTTTGCTCCATTCCTCTCAGGCCTGTTACCACCTGACACTATAAAAAGTCCCTCACCAGCTTTTCTGTAGGCCCCCTTCAGATACTGGAAGGCCACAGTAAGGTCTCTTCGGATGCTTCTCTTCTCCATTTTAAGTATAAGCACTCTTGGCTTATTTACTGTAGTGTCACAGAGTCACAGAACATTAGGAGTTGGAAGGGACTCCCCTGCCAGAGCAGGATCACCTAGAGTAGGTCACACAGGAACGTGTTCAGGTGGATTTTGAGTGTCTCCAGAGAAGGAGACTCCACAACCTCTTTGGGTAGCCTGTTCCAGTGCTCTGTCATCCTCACAGTGAAAAAGTTTTCCCTTGTATTTACACAGAACTTCCTGTGCTGCAGCTTGCACCTGCTGCCCCTTGTGCTGTCATTGGGCATCACCAAGAAGAGCCTGGCTCCATGCTCCCGACACTCACCCTTCACATATTCATAAACATTAATGAGGTCACCTCTCAGTCTCCTCCAGGCTAAAGAGACCCAGCTCCCTCAGCCCTTCTTCACGAGGGAGATGTCCTACTCCATCATCTTTGTGTCTTCCCACCGCTATTCATAAAAATAAAAGTACATCTCTGACAAGGGAGGACTTACAAGTTTATCTTTTTTTACATGATGGAGTTCTGGTATGGATTAGATGTTATTTTAGTTTATCTTTTTTTTCAACTGCATCAGAGGTATTTGGTTTTAGGATGGTTAATGTCACTGTTCCAGTGTGAGAGCTATTCTTTAACGTTGTTTTGCATCCCAATTTCTTCATGCTGTAATACTTCTAAGACTGTTTTTAGATGAAAGGCTGAGGATTTCTTGTGTATTCATAAAGGTGTTCTTTGTACTGTCCTGACACACTCTGTGTGATCAAAGGTACCTTTTAAAAGAGTGCTTTTATTCTGTTGACATATGTACAGACTTCTGTGTGCTGAGGATGTTGTTTGAAGGATGTTGCTTGAAGGGTAACCGAGGCTGTGTGGTCTCTCAGTTCTGGAAGGGCGCTGGCTCCTCTCGCTGGCGATGAGTGGTATTGGGCTTCAGAGGGAGCCACATAGAAAATTTCCATGTAAGGCAGACTGCTGAGGAGAGATTGGCAGCTCTGATGTCTTCAGCCCTAAATGCTTTTCTAGTAGCTGGAATGATTATAAAAATGAAGCAAACAACCTGAATTGGTCTGAAATGCTAGCTAGTAGAGAGCTTGTAAGTGAATTTGATAAACTTCATGCTTTGTTTAAAAGCTTTTCTTTATAAGATAAGAGATGATCAGAGGAGTCATAGTATGGTCTGGGTTGAAAGGGACCTCCCAAGGCCATCTAGTCAGCAGGGACATCCTCAACTAGATCAGGCTGCCCAAAGCCCTGTCCAGCCTCACTTTGAGTATCTCCAGGGATGGGGCCCCAGCCACCTCCCTGGGCAACCTGTTCAAGGGTTCCGCCACTCTCACAGTAAAGAGTTCCTAACATCCAATCTAAATCTGGTTTTCTCTAGTTTGAAGCCATTGTCCCTCATCCTGTCACCACAGCCCTTTGTAAACAGTCTCTCTGCACCCTTCCTGTAGGCCCCCTTCAGGTACTGGAAGGCTGCTATTAGGTCTCCCTGGAGCCTTCTCTTTTCCAGGCTGAACAAATCCAGCTTGCTCAGCCTGTCTTCATAGCAGAGGTGCTCCAACCCCCTGATCATTTTCGTGGCCCTCCTCTGGACATGCTCCATCATGTCCATGTCCTTCCTCTATTGAGGGCTCCAGAGGGGGACGCAGCACTCCAGGTGAGGTCTCACCAGAGCAGAGTTAAGTGGCAGAATGACCTCTCTGGATCTGCTGGCAATGCACCTTTTGATGCAGCCCAGGATGTGATTTGCCTTCTGGGCTGCAAGTGCACTCTTCTCATATCCAGCTTCTCATTCATCAGCACCCTTAGTGGTGGGGGATACTCAGGTTTGGTTCACAGTCCGATGTAGAAGTTACATTTTCTCGTGTAGTAAATTATAAAACATACAGGGAGATAATTCAACTTCCAAATGGTTTGTGGTGAGGAATTGAATGTTTAGTGAAACTACACAAGCTGATATTTGGGTAGGATGCGAGTCTGTGTGTGGTTTCTGCACTAAAAGATTAAAAAGTAGTAGGGTTTGTGGCATTTATAGGCACAATATGGGCGTGTACATGGGGGTGGATATTAGCACCAACCACTTTTTCAATTAAAAAAGTTCAAAATGTCTTAAAAATCTGCTGGCCATAGCTGTACTGGGTATGTGTTGGTAATTTCCTGTATGTGCTCTGCAAAGATCCCATGGCATCTCATTGTGTACTGAGGATGCTTTAGTTTGCTGCTGCGGCAGACGGCGTTGTTTCTTTGGAGTTTTCTGCTCCTTGATACAGCAGTTCTATATCTTTCTTGTGCTGGGGGCTCCAGAACTGCACACAGTACTCATGTATCTGCTGTGTATCATTACCCAGAAAAACAAGCCTTGTAAGCCAAGGAAGAAGTCCACTGAGTTACAGAGCATTGTGTAACACAATTTAAAAGAACTCCAATTCCAAGTGATGCCTTTGTTTAATCTTCACAATCAGTCTGTGTTTTTTTGTTGTGTTTTTTGTTTGTTTGTTTCATTTATTTTCTGTGAGAAGTAAGAAGTAGTACAGACTTCAGAAAAGCCAAACAGAAGTTCTATTGAAGGGCTTCACTTCACTGCCAAAAAATAAAGTTATGTTTTACCTTCTGGTAAATGATGCATGGGATTTGTCTTGAACTAAAAATAATGAGAAAACTTGGTAGCTCTTCTGTGTTGGTAAGCTTGACAAAGCAAATATTGGTGGAGGGGAAGAGCTTGCCTATTTAAAGGGGCCTGATAGTAAAAATAGGTAACATGACTTCAGTGAGCCTCTTGTATAGTTCTACCAACAGCAGTAACCTAAAAGTTTAGAAACTAGGTTTGGTTTTGGTTTTTTTTCTTTCTAGTATTGAAAATGAATTCTTTATTGGTGAGCAGTGCAAAGAGCTTTGAGGCTTGCCAGTAGGAATTGTTAGATTAAAAGGTTACTTCCAGAACACTTGTATCTCATCGTCTGAGCACCAGAAGCAATTAAATCTTTACTACTGTGCTGGAGAGGCTTGCCTGGAATGGAAAAGATTAGATGTTTTTTCAAGATGTTGAAAGGATCACGATTCTCAGAAAAGACCCATTTAAGAATAGTTATGACTGTTGTAGTTATAAACTCGCTGCCCTAAAAGGAATGTGCTGTATGTTGGCAGCCTGCCAATCCAGGGAAAATGAAAGCGCAGCACAGCTCTATTTTAGTGCATCAGATCTGGGAGGAGCAGGCATAGATGGGGGGAAAATCCCGAGTGACCTGTATTTACTGTCCTTTGGGAAGCATTTGCATGCTGTAACTATTGGGAAGCAATCTGCAAATGACAGATGTGTGAGTGCTTTGCAAGCTTCAGAGACTTGCTGGTTTCTGCCCTTAGCCAAGGGTCCTCTTTTGTCCCACGCTTGAGGACTCCTTACTTGTGTAGTCTCCTCCTGTCCTTGGGATCTCTCCACTTTTTCTTGTCTCCTTGCAGTTTCACTTTTCTCTGCTTGTGTAATCCATTACCTGCAAGGCTTGCAGTGTCTTGTCTCTGCTCTAATGAAGTCTTGCTCCAATTTACACCTCTCTCAAAAGACCAAGCCAGAGTCCCTTGAGCCAAGGACCCTCTTAACTTTGATATTACTTAAAGGAGAATTAATCAACTCCCAACTTCCTTTGTAGTCAGTGTAGCATGGATGGCCTCTTCATCCTCACTGTACGAGGCCATGTCCTTTGGCTGCTAACAGGGAACTAGTATCACTGCCCTGCTGTGTGCAAATGTTAAGTGGTAAAATGAGGAGAATTCAGGCTCGTAGTTCTCTCCTCTGTGGGAGCAGTTGCAGAACAGGGAGGCATTAATGCCCTTTCCCCCTTCTCGCTTTTCAAGAGTGTACAGCCTTCAAAAAACTCTTTGTTCTGATTATTCTCTCACGTCTCAGGCCTTTTTAATTTGGTCCCTGAGCGCACCTCTGGGCTTTAGTTACACCAGTACGAACAACCTCTTTGTTGCCAAACTTTTTTTTCACTAGCTGGATGGGGGGCAATACAATGGCCAGTTCAGCATTCAAAAAGAGGTATTCCCATCTTTGGCAGCTGATGCTAGAGGGATTATCTCAATTTGCTGATTAAATGAAAATGAAATGTAGTTCTTTGTTCTCTGCTCAGGTTTAGTGTTTTACTAAGCATATTTTTTCTGCTTAACAATTCTGAATATAAATGCAGATGCACAGATATAGAATCATAGAATCAACCAGAGCCCTTCCTCCTTACTGAGCGTATGTTTTTTCTCAACAGTTGAAGTCAGTGAAATTGTCCTGACTTGTGTGCAACTGTTTCAGAATCTGGTTTCTTTTCCAAGGTTTTAATGCTTACTTAGTTATTGTGATCGTTATAGCCTGCACAGTAACCTAAAACCTGGAAAGCTAGTCTCTTTGAGAAGAAAGGGCAAAGTCTGGGTAATAAAGGACTTGGACTAAAGGCTGCACTCCTATAAGATCTTTGATTCACCTCTCTGGGAAACTTATACACAGCCCAAGGATAGAGTATGGAGTGTGGTTAGTCCCTGAAGCTTGGCTTCTCACTGTAACACAAAATGGGACTTAGCATGAGCAGGTATGAATACATATTCCCGCTATGGGGAGAATGTTGCTTCCATGCTGTCTGACTGTTTCTCATCTTCTTTTCCTGCTTTCTTCTACTTCTTTGCTTCATCTTCACCTTTAGACTTTTCTTCTTCCTGCCTTACTTCAGCTATTAACGTGATGAGTGTAGAAGAGGCTGCTACTGAAGCTTTTTGGCTACAATATTAAAACCACATCAATACATGAAATGGCTGAGCTATGTTACCCCCTTTCAGAGGAAAAAGAGGGCTGGCCTGTGGACACTGAAGAAGCCATGGGACTGGGGAGAGCCTCCTGTGCTTCTTGAGCTTAGGCAGCTGCAGCACATACCATGCTTGCTGTCTGGCATACACTCACCCCCAGCCCTACTTGCTCTGCAAGTGTAGGGACAACCACTATAGTCTGCATTATCACAGGGTGTTAAGGGATTGGAAGGGACCTCTGGAAATCAACCCGCCTGCCAGAGCAGGACCATGGAATCCACCACAGGTCGCACAGGAACACATCCGGATGGGTCTTGAAAGGCTCCAGAGGAGACTCCACAACCTCTCTGGGCAGCCTGTTCCAGTGCTCTGTGACCCTTACAGTAAAGAAGTTCTTCCTTGTGTTGAGGTGGAACTTCCTGTGCTGTAGTTTCCATCCATTTACCTTGTCCTATCACAGGGCACAAATGAGCAGAGCCTGTCCCTTCCTTCCTGACACCCAGACCTCATCTATTTGTATCAATTTATTAGATTCCGTCTCAGTCTTCTCCTCTCCAGACATTGAATGTATTCCTCGCTTAAGCACTGTTTTGTTTCCTCCACAAATGATCATTGCTGTAAGGATGGGCTATTAAAACAGCTGTAGCTGGATCTGATGATATCTTAAAGCATGTTAGCCAAACTGATATTTAAACATCTCATATGTGCTAGACTGTGCGTTCTGTATTGCAGAAAGGCTTATATTTCAGGTTTGAGTTTCTATGGGAAGAGTTTAAGGACAAAGTCCAGCATAGGAGAGTATAGAAAAGTTAAGAAAGCAAGAAGGTTTTGAACTCATTGTTTAGGCTCCTTTCTAATGGTGGTGCTAACTTCAAGTTTAAAGCTTGATGCTTCCCGATCTTTCCACTCACCTATTATGAGGTAGGGCAATAATTAACTCTTTTATCAGGGCACTACTTCCTAACAGTAGACTGAATTGCCATTTAGTGTTCTCATTCCAACACAAGCAGCTCTGAAGAACATGCTTTAATTGAGAGTGTGTGGCGGAGGGGAATTCTGCCCT